>CAMXCT020000671.1:87225-160086 GCA_947184155.2 Cladocopium goreaui | reverse complement strand
AATGAAATGAATGAATGAATGAATGAATGAATGAATGAATGAATGAAATGAATGAATGAATGAATGAATGAAATGAATGGAATGAATGAATGAATGAATGAATGAATGAATTGAATGAATGAATGAATGAATGAATGAAATGAATGAATGAAATGAATGAATGAATGAATGAATGAATGAATGAATGAATGAATGAATGAAATGAATGAATGAATGAAATGAATGAATGAAATGAATGAATGAATGAATGAATGAATGAAATGAATGAATGAATGAATGAAATGAATGAATGAATGAATGAATGAAATAATGAAATGAAATGAAATGAATGAAATGAAATGAAATGAAATGAAATGAAATGAATGAATGAATGAATGAATGAAATGAAATGAAATGAAATGAAATGAATGAATGAATGAATGAATGAATGATTGAATGAATGAATGAATGAATGAATATGTTTGGGTTGGAGGGTGGGACAAACCTGCAGCGATGGGTTCAAATACCATCAGCTGGTTTCAGCCCCTTCTGGGCTGTGGGTTTTCGGCGCGAGTTGCCATGTCATTGTTTGGTCGGTGGGCTGATTTGAACACCTTTCAGGTCATTGCTGATCTTAGGGGCCATTTCAATGTGACAGATGCCCATTGGACAGCGTTCGCGGCTACCGTGGGAGACTTTCGCAATGATGTCAGGTTGCTATCGGCTTTTCCCCGAACGGGGCTACTAGCTGGATGTGCCCAGGCACAGTTCCCAGACGGTACAGGCTTTACGCCAGTTCAAGCAACTCAGATTGGACTGGTGTGCGCCCAGCAAAACGTGTGGTGGCTTTCAGCAGTGGCATGTTAGAGGCAGAGTTCTAGGACATGGGCCCTTGGCATGAGCCAGCTCCAGCAGATAGCGCGAGGCAAACTTCCATGACATCGAGCGTCAAGGAAAAGAATGAAAAGATCCTCAAGATGTCCACTCTGATTGACCAGAGTGATGATTCGGAGTTGTTGCCACCGACTCCAAACGGAGTCAACCAATGGCTCCAGAATTACCATGCGGTGACGGAAGCCATGCCTGAAGAAGTTGGGGAGCCATCTCCAAATCAATTGGTAGCATTGGCAAAACGGGTCTTTCGAGATGACGCTCCACCTTATGTAGACTTTGCGGTCCTCGGACCGTATGAACGCAAGCTGACGAAAATCCAAAAATGTCGCATCTACACCCCCTTGGGGGACGGCACATACTTGCAGAGGGACTTGCCAGGTCCCCCAACGTATCAAGGTTGGTTAGCTGCCTGGAGTGCTGAAGACATCCTTCATCATGCTCAACGTTGCATCGTTGGCGTCGTTAGAGATCTATGCAAAGCATGTCGAGAAGCTGGTGATGCAATGGTCAACGGCAAGGGGTTTGGTGTACGGTGCCAATGATGCGGCGCGTGCTGAACGGATGGCAAAGTTGCTGACGTCAAGTTCCTCGAGATTGGGATCCTCAATTCCCATGGAGTTGCCCGTTCATCCACTTGACTAAGGGTGATGCATACTGGGCGGAGAAGGTACACATCCCGGCGTCGGCATGGGTGGCTGCTGGAGCTCGAGGACAGCCAGTGGTGGCGACAGCAGCTGCGGTAAAGGCACATGTACCAGGGGTACAAGACACACTTCCACCTGAACATGACGCAGGTGACACCCGCAAGAGACAATCCAACAGGGACCGAAAGCAGGCCAGAAAACGATGCGTCCAGGCCGACATGGAAGAGTTGAGATCGTTCAGACAGGGGGGTCAGAAAGCTCCACATCAATCTGGCTCTACGGGAGGCAAAGATTCTGGAGGGAAAGGAAAGATGAAATCGAAGGACCAAGCATGCACTCCAATCTGCTTCTCATGGTCGTCAGGTACAGGAGTTTGTGGCAGCTTGCCGCCCGGATCGGACTCTCAAACCGTTGTGAAGAGGGCACACAAGTTCCGCAAGTGCCTGTCCCCTGCGCACAAGGACGCCGACTGCCCTAAGTAACTGTTTCATTTTGATGTAAAAGGACAGGACTGGGTTCGGGTGTCGGTCGTGTGTTGGGTGATGTTTGCTTGTTTTGATTCTTTCGCAGGTTTTATTTCACTTCATGTCATTTCATGCCATGATGCAATTTTCAAGGGTGAGGCCGTGGTAGTCATGGCTGATCACAGGGCTGAGATGTCGAGCCCTCCTTCAGTGGATTATGGGGACGAACGAGGGCGATGTGCCTTTTCCCCCCCGCTGAGGGACCCGCCGAGCCATCAGCCACCTTGGTAATTGGTCATCCCGTTGAAAGGGAGGCAACATTCCACGAGGGCATCATGAGGCCAATGAGGGTGCACACGGCCCTCAAGAATTCGAAGAGCTTCGAGGAGTTCAGAAAGAACAGCAATCCACTTGGTGACGCTCTGCAGTTGGAGGCGGCGAAGAATAGACTGACAGTGGTCCTTCTCAGCCTCGACAACAAGAAGGATCCTACACTGGACTTGTCGATGGCATCCGGCCACAAGGCCATGATGCAGGACGTGGAACTATACCAATCCCATGTCTTGTTGTGGCCGTGGGCATAATGGTGTTTGGTATGTGCCAAAATCAAGTTTTGATTTGCGCACCTGCTTGATCCAGGAATGCTGATTCGCATGATGTTCTTTTCACGGCTGAAATGCACTTTTTCTGGAAGTTCATGGATGATTTGTGGAGCTCCGTCCACCTCCATTTGAGAGGAAATGGCATTTGCCATGTTGTCAAGGCTTCGGGAAAACAATATCAGCTTGCGTGTGTTTGAATTTGTAGCTCGTGGCTACAAGATTACGGAATGGATGATATTTGACCACAGCAACCTGGCAGGCTTCGGCAAAACAGCTAGCTGCTGACCATCGCAACCTGCTTAAGCTGGAAGCAATTGCTGCCCAGAGTGGGTCTACACCGAAGATCCTGAGCAATTTGAATGTTGTTTGCACAGCTACCATTCGTGTACTCTGGTTGGCATTTGAGGAGGACAAACGCCACCATGGCAGCCATGGTGGCTTGCATCTCCTCCGTGGACAAACACTTCCTGATTCCAAAATCGTGGAAGACTGCCACGGCATCCTGAGGAAAAATGCTAAGAAGGGCTCGAACAAACGGCAAACTCTGCAGGCCTTGCAAGAGCTGGTGACAAGCTCATCAGTGCTACAGACCAGGGACATCAAACACAAAGCGTTTGTCACAAGAGAAGAGTTTTTGAGACGCTTTCCCAGAACCAAAGATCGCAAACGGAAGAGGCCTGGAGTCTTGCTCCACTGCCATACTTCTTTTCACCACACATTCACATGAATGTAGTTGTCACAGACAGTCACAGACAATATACAAATATGATATATATTACATATATATAATATAATATATATATATAGATATGCAAAGCTTTTAGTGCACTTGAAGTTTACGACACCAACATGAATTCAGGACATCCTTTTGAACTCAGTCAGTGGTGTTGTCAAGTTTTTTGCTTGCGCATTCGGAGAGGCGCTACATGGCTCGCTTCCACAAGCTTCCGAAGGCATGGTCAGAGTTAATGTCCAGGAAGAACTGGGCAACAATCAGCGAAGAGACTTTGCATCAAGGGGCCCTTGGCTTTCTTGCGTCGGTACATGGAGGACAACATGGGCAATAGAGGCGTTAGCATATCACATGGATGTCTCAGCAAGTTTGCAACGGAACGCACCATTATGTGCAGGTTGGAGGGGGAAGAGGATTTCAGGCATGCTGAATATGTGGGCTTTTGCCTCGGCCATGGAGTTTGGAGTGCATTGTTTTGGCCGCTGAGCATTCACAAGGATGGCGATTTTGAAGGATACTATTTGGACCCCAAAGGAGAAGTTGAGTGGGTGCACATCTTGGACCCGCAGGAATGGTTTGTGCTTCCTCATACAGCTGTGCTGCACCAGGAGAAGATCTACATGGAAGTCACATCCGACGTTCCCTTACTGCGCTTCTTCTTTGGGGAAGCCTCTTGTCGAAATTCTTTGACAATTGCTGACATGACTGTGCTGTCTGAAGTGCTGATGTTGGACAGCGAGCAGTTTAACCCAACGAAGATGAAGCGTGATCACCTACTCATTTTGGACAAGGTAGGTGCTGATGACCAGGACTGGCTTTGCAAGGTGAGGGAATCTCTTGCCAAACCGGAGAAGAGCACAGTCATTGGCCATTGGAGATGCGTTGGACGAATTCATCCTGTCTGAAATGCCATTGGAGGAGCAGCAAGACTTCAAAGAAGTTGCAGATGAAGTCGACACCAAGAGAAAATGTGGTTGGAGCCTCGTGGATCAGAAGTGGAGAGAGCAAACGGCCAAAAAGAAGCCAAAAGCAAAAGCCAAGAGAAAGGCCAAGCCTAAACCGAAAGCTGTGCCGAGACGATGTGGTAGAAAACGCAAGAGGTCTGAGGCTGAACTTCAGCAACAAGAGGATCGCCAGGTAGCGCCCGCCCTGTTGGATGGTCCAGCTGAGCCAGTGGCGGCTGCTTCGGAGCGGCCTGCTGAACCTTCTGCTCCTGCTGATGTGGATTCTGCCGAAGCAGGAGCTGTCGAACCTGAACCTGGACCAGTTGAACCCCGCAACGATCCAGGTGACATGGATGATGACATGACGCTTGAAGAGCTGCGGCAACAAGCGGTCCGTCATGCAGCTCCTGAAGACGCTGCTCCAGATGCTGTAGTTTCTGAGGCACCTCCGAGGCCTGAACGTGCTGACGCAAATCAGGAGCCTGCCCGCGCTCCTCGTGCTGGTCCGTTCCAGGAAGTTGTTCAACGGACTGACATCAGTTGCCCGCACTGCAACACAATCTGTGGACAAATCAAGCTGGTGCCCAATCCAGGAACAAGAGATGAACCCACATGGTCCATGCGTGTCAAACAAGATGGCGAATGGCCTACTAAAGGTCGATTCTTCAGGAGACGGCTGGCAAGATTGATCAATGATGATCCTGACGATGGAAACAATCCTGAAGGTGCGAGGAAATGGGTGATGCAGATGCAGATGAAGACTTGCTGCGACGCGGGAAGAGGATAAACAATGCATGCTTTGATGCGGTGGTAGATCAACTGCGGATATTATTTCGTATATATATATATATATATGTGTCTCTTATTTTATATTATATTGATTCATTCACAATATGACAAGCATTGACAGTTTCCAGCAATATCAGCTGCCAGTCTCAGTTGTTCGGATTTGTGTTTTCGTTGGTGTTTTCAGCTCGCAACCAAGGTTGCGAAGTACCGCATACTGACTGCTGAGGTAATAGAGTGTCTGTCATTCGAGCGCAGTGACAATCATAACCTGACAACGACCAGTGCAAACGGCTGTCCGCATGTTTATCAAGACTATTGGTCAATGCTTGGACAGCCGCTGGAAGATTTTGATGTCAGCGTCAGTGTGTTCCTGCCATGTTGCACACTTCTGATTCTTCATTGACAATCTCACTTGCAAATACATAACATTCTTATGATCCAACGAGTACATAGATTTTCACAGTGACACTAGCGATATCATTTTGTAAGCCCTTTCAGCAACAGGTCGTCGACTTGCAATGTCCATTGCAAGTTCAAGTTCAGATCAAGTTGCAAAAACAACTTGCACGAACCCAATGACCAATCATCATGTTTTCAATTCGAGAAACAACTTAACACTTATTAACTATTGTCATCGGCATCGTCGCAAGATGATGAGGCCAGTGCTTAACCACTCTTCCAATGTCACTGCATCACTAATTATTTTTGCGCCGTCATGTTTCCTTTATTTTTCTGCGCTCCGCTACCATGCACGGAAATGGTTACACTATATTTTTTATTGTTTGAATTAAGGAATTTCGTGAACCCTAATTTTAGCGAATATTCTGAGGGTGGACCCTCAATAAGCGTTTTGATTACATGAAAGCTCAAAATGGAAGGTTTTTGCGCTTAATTTTCGATGATTCTAAGTTGAAACGCATATTGAGCAAGTGGTTTTCCCGGTGGTATGTGCAGGACCTTGCCCGGACATTCAACCCGCAAACATTGTCAGATTTTGCCATTCCTGAGCTTAAGGTTTATTCAAATTTCTGATAATGATTGCACTATCACTATATGCGTTTTGAGCGCTTGGAGAGTGAAAAACAACATTTGCTGTTTTCCTTTTTGACAAATTTGACTGTAAATTTGCATATCGCCTGTTTGGAAGTGACAAATATTCACTTTCCTATATGCCAATCTGCGTTGATATATTCATTTAAGTTTTCATGTTGACCTACGATTTAACGCCCCCTAAATAAAGCTAACCAGAGCCCCAAAACATTTTCCATGCCCTTTGACTGAAACCTCTCCAGAAAAAAACAGTTGTTTCAATCAAAGACGGTTTGATTCCTAACTCTTGCAGCAATTGGCTTAAGTGCTCTACCCAAGCCAAACCGCTTGTTCTCAAGCCATTTATGGCCTTGAATGCTTCGAGGAATATCGGGCTACCATCTGGAAACTGCATAGTATTTGGTGGCATCTTCAGAATGACTTTGATGGGTTTGCCAAGACGCCGGCCTAGAGGAGAAGCCATGAATGCAGCACTGATGTCCAGGCCTAGAATCACCAGGTCCAGGACTGCTGCTTCTGCAATGAGAATTCTCAAAGATTCAATGCTGGAAGTAGGCGAAGAAACCATGAGGTCACGGGCAGAACTCTTTCCTTTTGCCATTTCCCGTGCAACTAGTCGCATGCGAACATTCAAGGGATCTTTCTCAACACAAACCCATCGGCAAGTGATTATACTAATCTGCCATTGCTTGGCAAGACGCTGGGCTTCCTGCTCATGGATTGGTCTGCCAACCTTCTGACTGGTCATGAATCGATTTCAGTGTGCATCCCTGCATACGCAAGGTCTTTGTCGAGATATTGGCCATTGGCGTCACTGATGACATATCCAGGAAACAAAAGTAAGATTTCTTCCCCACAAAGGTTTGCCTTGCTGCTCTTGGGTTTCACTCCACGGATCTGATAAACCGATTGCAACATGCCAATGTGACGCACGAAAGCTCAAAGTTATCCAAGGCTGTTACCAAATCTAACTCCATAGCTTCCGTGGCTGTAGGTTCGCCTCCAGCAGCTGCAAATTCACTTAGATCTACCATTCCGTCAGCAGAGTCGTCTACTTCCATGTCATGGATGACTTCTGGCTCGTCCACCGCCTTTGGAGAACTGGGTGCAAGGTTGTGCGAATATGGAACATCATGTGGATTCTCATCGAGATGTTGACCCCCTTCAACTGGGAGACTTTCTGGTATGGGTTGATTCTTTGGAAGATCAAACGAAACTCGTTTCTCTCTGTTTGCTGGAAAGTCTGGAAACCTCTGCTGGATGGGTTCATCAGCTTCACCCAGGCCTGGCGGTGGCTTCTGCTTGCCACTCAAGCGTCGCACCTGCCATCGGCTGCCAAAACAGGACCCTGAGACATATTGAGATCAGACATGGGATCTGATCGTCTCCTCAACCATTCAATATATCTGTCTATACATTTTCTATTGTGCTTCAGTCCGTGGAAACTCTGATGGCGCGCACAAGAAGCGAATTGAACTTGTTCATGCAGCCTTGTTGCAGTGAACGTGAAGTTGATGTGAATCAACGACAATGCCATTAGGATCAAGTGGTGGGTGGGTAGGGTGAAGAATTTTATGAGGATGTCTCATTATGACAAAGCGGGGAAACGATGAAGTTGACCCTGATGTATCCAGATCCCTGGATTTCGCTTTGTCGGTAGGAAGATCTCATGGTGGGCCGCGCATGCCATGGGAGAGCAATGAGTTTCTTCGCGATGTCATGGGTGACGACCATGCACCTTGGCTGTTCCGTCCACCAAGCTTGCGCACACTGAGCCATGTTCCTTTGGTACCCGATAAACCTACTACTTTCAGTGTGCCTGCAAAGAAGATTAACATTCGTTACGCGGTTCATCATACAATTCAGCAGTGGCCGGATTATGACCGGGCAAATGTCTTGTTGAAGTGGGCTGAGCTTCTTTTGCTGGAGCCGGGGTCATCAACTGCTGGAAAGATGCTTTTGAGATGTGCTGATGATGAGAAGATGGTGATGAATACAATTTCAGATTTGTTTCGATCAAAGGCGACCTCGACATTGAAAATTTGTGTTGCCTCTCTGAGTCTTTATTTTGGCTGGGCATTGGAGCATTACCCTGACATGCCTATGGTTCCTGTTTGTGAGGAGATGGTTTATGATTATGCATGTCATTGTCGAGATGCAGGATTGTCTGCTTCCCGAGTTGACACGCTGATTTCTAGCTTGCGATAGATTCGAAGGGGCATCAGAAGCTGCAGGATCCGCGAGAGTGAAGGGGGCAAGTCATGGAATGTATGTGGCAAGAGCTCCCAGAGTGAGAGCCCCGGCGCTTAGTGTGATGATGCTATGCTAGGTTGAGATTGCATGCTTTGCCCTTCCGGATGCCTTTGACAGAATGTTTGCTGGATTGGCCATGCTGTGTTGCATGGGCCGCTTGAGATGCTCAGATGCCAATCGTATCCGTCATGCTGGACTTGTTGGGAGGTATGCTGAAGGAGCTCTCACCAAGACTAAGACTGCAAGGACGAAGGAGAAATCCACCTCCTTCATTTCCCTGGTGGTGCCATCATTTGGGCTCCTTGGCAAGCCGTGGTTCTTGCAGTTTGTTGAAGCGAGGCGATGCTTGGGTTTGCCATCTATCGCAACACTTCAGTCAAAGTCTTATGATACATCATTTGTACTGGTTCCGGAACAGGCTGGACTGGCGTACGATGGCCAGAGCCCCATTGGCTCTGTGGAAGTCACAGATCGCTTGAGGCTGCTTTTGTCTGGACAGTTTGATATGGATGCAGTTAATCAGTTGAGCAGTCATTCGCTCAAAGCACCATGATTATCGTATTTCAACAAGTGGGGAGGCAGTTTGGCCTCCAGTGAGCTTTTGGGGTACCATGTCAACAAGGAGCACCAGTCTGCTTTGAATTACACACGTGACTGTGTCAGTGGCCCTATGCGGGAGTTGGTGCGAATGCTGGATAATATCAATACAGGGGCCTTTTGCCCCGACGCTGAACGAGATGCAATGTTTCCTGAACCTGACAGACGTGTGACGCTGGCTGATGCATTTTTGAATGAGACTGGCCTCACAGTTGCAGATGCTGCCAGGGTATTGATGCAGGATGCAGCAATGGTTGCTGATGGTGAGTTTGGCTCGGCTAATGAGCGGCTGCGTGCATTCCACAGTGATGACAGAGTGCCCACTTCTGGAATGGTTATTCATCTCACGGATGAAGAAGGTATGACCCTGCGTGGAATGCCTAGCGCTACCTACTGCAGCTCTGATGATAGCTCATCTTCTTCTACGAGCGAGGGCAGCGAAATTGAAGAGGAGGCGGAAGTTGGCCAGGCAATCATTGAGGCTCACCACGATGCTGAGAGCAGAGCACTGCCTTCCGAGAGTTCTGACACGATGTGTGTCTACAGGCATTCCAGGACGAAGATGCTTCACTATGGGAATGTCCATAGTTCTGACAAGACTGGTTGCGGAAGAATGCTCTCCGAAGCTTATTATGCTTTCAAGTCACCCACTGATTTGGTGTTTCCAAAGTGCAAAGTGTGCTTTGGCCATGTGCAGGTATGATATGTGGTCGTGCTAAATGTAAGCTGCGGCAGTGCAAGTGGTTGGACGTGTGAAGCACTTGTTTGGGATTTTTGCTCATATGGATGTTGGCACTGCTGAAGGCAATGCAGCTGTGTGGGATGTCCACACCAAGTACGCTGCAGGCCGGTGTAGGTGAGATGTTCACGTTTCAGTGGATAGTTCTGGAGTGCTGCGGTGTGCAATTGTGCAATGGTGTAATTGCAGGCATGTCAGAATCATTAGAGACCGATGTGGTTTTAATTTTGCTAATGTTTCACTCAAAAGGGATGTCCTTTTGTGTGATGTCATGGCCTTGCAGGAAGAATGCATGGATGGGGGGCTCAATGGAGAGCCCACTCGCTTCAAGGACGAAGCCACTGCACCAGTGTGAGTGTCAGTGTACATCATGTCGAAATTTTCTATTTGATTTGTAGTTCATGCTGAAGCTGTCAATAGGGTTGCTGATTTCAGTCCACTGCTTGCAATGATGTGCCACGTCAATGTTGTTTCATGTAACATGCTGTGCATTTGTCTCAGCTCTTTGCATGATGTCAGACATGTTGAAGCGTGTTGTTTGTGAGTGAACACTGGCCCAAAGCCTTCAAGGTAAGAATGCTCGACTCTGTGGCATGTTTCAAGTCGAGAGCGGAGGAGATTGGGCTGACCAGTGGGGAAATCCAGAAGGCTGAGAGCCTCAACGTTGCCACGTTGGGAAGGTTTGCCTTTGCGGCTAACTACATTCCTGGCCAGGCAAATGATGCACCTTTGTTAGCACTGATCTCTAGGCTTTGCGATGAAGATCCTCCACCTGAAGAACGCATCCCCTTGATTCGTCGGCTGTTCTACGAGGCTTACACATTACAGAACGCTGAACTTCGTACGAAGATTGAGAAAAGGGATGATGAGCCGCCCAGGAAGCTTGCACAAGCAGAAAGGGCATCCCGCTACACTGAGCAGGTTCGCAGACTTTCTGGTTTGGATCTGACAGGTGAGCTTGAACCTAGTCATGCACTTGTGGACTTGGTTTTCCAGATGATTGAGGACAACCAACTTCGCTACATCCGGTGGGAGCAGTGCGCAAAAAGAGACCAGGAACTCATGGGGATCAAGCATGACCCAACTTGGAAACCGGATTCCCAGGGAATTATCCGGGAGGTCCGGGTTCAGAGTGAGATCAAGGCTGACACTTCCTCCGACCTCCGTTTGAAGTATGCACTGCAGCGCAGGTCCCTTGCAATTGACCAAGGTCGGCTTTGTGACTATGATAAGCTGGAAAGGTGGAGCAATGTGCTTCTGGAATCTTACACCAAGGTTCCTTTGGATGGCTACAAGCGTGTCTCCATCGAACAAATTCAGCATGCGGACTTGGAGATGTTCAAGTATCTCATCAAGATGACGAGGTCTGGGCTGCGTCCAAATGGCAACACCATACCAATGGAGAAAGCTCTTGAACAGGCTCTGACCGCTCCTGAGATTCGTTTGCACCTTCAACCTTTGCCATCAGGTTCCGCCAAGCGCAGAGCCGATGACGATGATGATGTCAGGGTCGAGCCCAAGAAGAACAAGTCAAGTGCATCATCGGAGAATGAGCGACTGCGCAGGCAACTGGAGAACATGCAGGGTCAGTTGCGCAATTTGCAAAGTGTAGGTCGATTTTCCATTCGAATGCCTCCAGAGTTGATTGGCCAAAATGCAACCACCGCCGATCAGGAGCCAATCTGCTTCAGCTTCAACCTCAATGGTTGTAATGGTGCTGAGATTGGGGGCAAGTGCAGCAAAGGATGGCATGTCTGCACCAAGTGTAGGGGTCCACAGAGCCAAAGGACCCATGCTCAGGGAGGTGCCTGAGGCCAGCGTACTGCATGCGTGTCACCACCATCGTCGAAGTTTGATGGTGCTCCGTTGAATTCACTGATTTTTGTTGAGCTTTGTGCTGGAGGCGCAAGGCTTTCAGCTTCCATGGCATCAAGAAACTTTAAGGTCACGGCTGTGGATCAGAAGAGCAATCGGCACAAGCAGTGCCATCCCATTGTCTGCATTGACCTACTTTAGAGGAATTTGCAGTTATGTTGGTTATAAGCTGAGTTATAAGTAAGTTAGACCAGTTACGATTTGGATGATTTATGGGGTATTGATAACTAAGTTATAACTATGCTAACTTGTTTAACTATATTTTCATATATTTTTGGTCTAGCAGGATGTTCATGCAATTTGCAGTCTTTTTTTCCGCGAGCATCAGCAAACGAGTAAAGAAACGATATCTTTGGATTCATTTTTTCTACACGGTGGTAACAGATACGTTTTGCGCGAAGGATTTTTTCCAGAGGTAGCACCCACAATGCACCTTTGGAATTTGGTGGAGTCCATTTGGTTATGACATGGTTCGTGTGGTGGCATACGTCCAGTTTCTTTCCAAGCAAAATGTATTTACCGTCGGCAGCTGCAGCCGCTTCCACACGGAAGGCTTGCTGCTCATTGAGCTGGAAGTAATCACCGTGGGTGTACATGGAACCTTTTGCCGTCACGCCGTGTGCCAGCATAGCATTTTTTTCACAGATTCCGATGGACGGGTCCATTGGAATTTGTCGGCCATGGAGGCATGGTTCCAAAGAATGAATTTGTTCCTGATTTAGATCAAGGTGGATCATTTCAAACAATGCGGACTCAGCGAAACATGACAGTCGCTTCCAATTGGGAGCGATGTGTTGTTTGTACCATCTATGACGCCTTTCCACGGGAAAGCAATCTTTCAACCAACCTTTGCGTTTCATCTGCGGACCAACGTGCAAGGAAAAATGATGTTTTGGACGCACCATGTTTTGACCATAGCAAGATTTGAACAATTCAAGATGTTTTACTTGACAAGCAAGTAAATTGTTAGACGCGGCAGTCATGTCCATGTGGGGATCATGACATTGGCGCGTCTTGCACCAAGTCCATGTTGTCACAACATCAAGCAAAGCTCGCAGGGAGCGAATTTCTTGTTGCAAACCATGGCCAGAGCCATTCAAGACTTCGAGGCAAAAAGCCACCACTAAGGGTAAGACGTCCAATGTTTCCGAAGCTTCTCCACGATAATCACGGCCGTATACCCATTTCTTCGGACTGAAGAGTTTTTTCATGCTTGCTTCACCATGTGCCGGTTTCCAACACCGGGAAACGTATTCCCACAGATGACGAAGATTCAAGGAATTTGTGTCCAGCAAAGCAGTATACCATAGACCAAGTTCTTGATTTACCACCCCGTTGGCTACCCAGCAATGCATCGGATCGCGCAAGACATCCGACAACTGGATAACTTGTTCTAGCAAGGGATCTTGCAAGAAAGATGCTTTCATCTCGGCCAAATGCCACCCCAGAAGCTTCTCCGCTTCTGCCACCACTTTCTTTCCCTCTATGCTGCTTAAGTGTGCACAGATCGCTTTTAGGTTGCTTTGCGTTTGTGCCTGAAAATTGCTCACCCTTGTGGATCGCATGTGTTCATGTCCAGCAAGGTTTTTTTCTCCCGTGATGACATTGCTACACTGGTAGCAACATTTGAAACCGGAGGCACCTTTTGATCCAAGCAGCAAACGCAAGCCGTCCGCGTCAGCGACGAGTGATATTTTCTTAAAGAAACAAAGATGGGGAATGTTTCCCAACATGAGAGTGAATCCATCTTTGGTCTCTGAAACGACATGGTGCAAGAACTTTGACATGGAGGAAGGATACCCCAAGGAACATGTCTGCAGATAATGTATCCGAGCAATGCACATGGACCACCAGCTTTCGCTCGCCCATGGCACGGGCAAGTGCGCGATGGTGCCATATGTCATTGCCGCCTTTCGAGTCAAGTCAGGTGCGAGGACATTGCCGGGCACGGCTTCGTCCCATGCCACCACAAGCTCCAGGTAAGGTCCTTCTCTTGCAATTGTATGTCTAAGCATATCACAAAAAAAAGGCGACGCATCACACTTGGCTTGCAAGAGTTTTGGCACTGACACAACTGCCATGCAGCCATCCTCTTCCGCCGACGACAAGCGAATTTTGGATACCATGTCCATGACTTTGGGATACCTCAACTTTCTACTTTTACATGCAGTTTTTTCACCTCTTTGGCTTTCATCGTCTCCCAACAAAGACAATACTTCACGGCACTTTGCAGCCGACAAGCCAGGAATTTGTCTGAGTGAGTGGAATTTTTCGGCAATTGTGTCCCCGTCTCTAATTTTTCGTCTCTTCGCCGCCTCCATCCCATGGCAATCACGGTATGTAAATGAAGAAAGAACAAAGAGAATAGCAAGAACAATCCAATACAATCTGGGTGGAAGTGGGTATTTACAAGATGTGGTACGATTAGCATATTTGTTCGTGGGTCAGAGCCTAAAGACCTTTGAGCCACATGCACTCGTCTGAAAAAAGGGTCACGCGTGCTGATGACTTTTTTCTTTTTAATGAGGAACAGATGGGATTCAGAAAATTTCCTCTTGTGCATGATATTTTGTGAGTCAAAGTGTGTGATTGGTGATTGATCAAGACATAGGATCGCACGTAAGTGTATCCTCAGTTTAGCTTTCGAAGAGCCTGCAATCAAACCCCTTTGGCCCCTTTGAATTTATTTTTCGTGCAAACTTTTCCCCTCCGGCACAGTCACGTACACCACGAGAAACTCTTGACCGTGGCTGAGCATAGCAAAGAAAATAAAAAAGGACCCTGCTAAGCACGAGCGCAGAGAGCACAGTGCGTAAGCGCACTTCACATGCTTTCAACCACAGCATCCTGTCAAGGTGCACCCTTGCAAGATCGACGCTTCGGCATGGCCTCCCCACCTGCCTCCGCAGGCGCCGCTCGCTTCTTAGCGTCCGCAGCTACCTTTGGAGAGGCTGTCGGCACGCCACCTGCACCTGCCTTTGGCGTTGCCTTTGCCTTGGCTTTCGCCTCCTTCTTCGGAAGCGCACTGCGGATCGCCTTCATCACTTCAGAGTGCTGCTTCAAGAGTGTCTTCAAATCCGCAGCCGTGAGCGGCAACGGTGGCAAAGGCTGCACGTCACCCTCACCCTGCCACGCCTCGCGTGTGCTTTCGTGCGTGTTCACAACCAAGCGAGCAGCGGCAGCATTCTTTTCCAACGTATCTTTGTGTTTGGTCACTGTCTCAGTCACTCTCGGGTCAATGACCTCATGGTGCTGGGCATTCTTTTCCCATACGGTAGTCAAGGCAGCCAAGCTTGCCTGCAAAGGACCCAAAGCCTTCGCAGCCGTGTTACACAATGCAAGGTTGGCGCGCAGAAGCTTCTTGCGCGCAGCATCCTTGGACGCGTCAGCAGCTGACCCTGCAGCTTCCGACTTGTCCGCGGAAGCCGGCAAGTCCAAGTTGCCATCTGACTCGTCGTCCTTGGCAGCAGCTTTCCTGCCTTTTTTAGCCCTGTTCTGCGCGGCAGCTGCTTCATGCTGAAGAATTTGTTTTTCCATTCTTTGAAACTCTTCAGCCCATGTGGTTTCTCTGATTGGCACGCAATACACATCGACTTGGAGTTCCTCACTCCAAGTACATGGCTGCTTTTTCACCACTTCTTCATCCCAGCCCTGCTTAAGCCATACTGACAGAGGCAACTCTTTTCCACGCACCTCGGCTTTCCAGCTTGAAATTCTCTGGTCCGTCAATGACTTCACCAACGTTGCCCGAATGGCATTCCAAGCCAAGCGACCATTCTGAGTGGCTTTCTTTTGCTGCAGGATTTGCCGGAAAAATTGGCATTGTTCTGCCGCGCTCCAAGTTTGGAGCTCGGTGCAATTACCAACATTGCGGCGCAACAGGCGCTCAGAACTGGCGCATGCCACGCAGGCAAACGTGTTTCCATGCAATCTCCCATCCTTTAGCAGGTATTCCAAAGCGCAAAGTTTGCAAGTGTATTTCACTTCCACAAGCGCCATGCCCAAAGATCACCGGAGCAGGTACTGTTTGTCACTCTTTCTCATATACGAGCCCAAAACCTACGGATCATGCGACAGCATGCTTGGTCTCCACGCTGCCAGCTTTATCTAGTCACTTGCAGCACTTTACCAAAGAATACACACACACACACATATATATAGATAGATAGATAGATAGATAGATAGATAGATAGATAGATAGATAGATATATATATAATATCTATATATGTGTCGATATATTTAGATTTCTATATATAACCAAATGTTTATATGTAAATAGCGCTCTGTTAGTGGACGGGGGAATGGCATATATCTATACACATATATTTTATCATACAAAGAATGAATCCACATAAACCGCTTCAGCCAGCCAACTGCAGCAGCCCCATATGCCGAACATGGAGACATAACGTGGAAACGTTTGAGAACCTGCATAATTTAATCATAACACCTTGCAGCGAACCATTCGAGGCAAAGCCATATACGGGAAAGACATAGAACAGCCTAACGTCAAAGAACTGATACGGCCAGAGGAGAAGGTTTCCACGGTTTCCCTGCTTTTTTTCCTTCCAAGTAAGCCATCTTGTCGGGCACGCGCGGACATCCGCGGACATTGAGCCTCAGTTCTGCGCGGACATCTCTGCTTGGCACCTATTCTTCCACCTATCTACCCGCGGACATCCGGTCATGTTGACGGATCCGCGGACATCCGCGGACATCCGCGGACATCCGTCCAAACGTCTCCAATCCTTCAAAGAATATGCAACGTCTCCCCCACCTGCGTCTCTACACAGTGCAACCAAGCACTTAGGGGCAGAGATTCGGGCGCCTTCCTGTCCCAGGCGTCGCACAGCTCACCCAAGTCCAGCCGAGCCCTTGCAAATTGCTCCTTGTGATAGCGACCTACTCGCGCGTGAAAGTCTCGCCACATGCTGCCCCAATCTGTCACGCGCCCGCGGAGCTGGACCATCTGGGGATCTCCCGGGACAACCGGCAGACTTGACCAATCATCGCGAGCAGCCACGTGCAACAAACAATTCACACGGGGCATGAGAATGGTCACATCGCCATCCGCAACCTCAAAGGCCCGACCTTCAGCCTGGTCCAAGCACTCCAAACATTTCAAAAATTCCTCCTTCCAATCCCGATGACACAAATATCCAGCAAGCATCCTCGGCTTTGCAAAGGCTTCCTCCATGCATTGCCTGAGAATGCCCAATGCCACCAAGGAGAGAGTAAAATGAGTTTCCATTGTCACATTGTCCATCAGCACGGATCTCTATACATTTCAAGATACGATATCGAAATCTGAGCCAAACCTTCTGTTGCCATTGCAGACGCATCGTTCGAAACATAATGCATGAGGCCAGGTTTGTGGCTCTTTGCAGAAAGTTTATAAGCTGCACAAGCACAATTTATATATATATATATATACAACCAGATGTGGGAAAACGAAAAAAAACACGTTGCTTCGGTGCACATATTATATACTTACTTTATATTTCCAGGTGAAGAAACCATGGAAAGAAAAATGAGAGAACATCCCAAGCCACACCCGTAAAACCAACCCGCTGCAATCTTTTTTCAAGCGCTGCCGTGCTGTGTCCGTGGCAAGGTTCGATTCTATCAGTGCAGCTACCGGAAGTTGATTGTCACATGCTGCGGAATCCGACGCCTAGTGCGGCGACGAGAGTGGCTCGAAGAGTCATGAGAGGAGTCCTCCGGCGTCCCGCGACGACGACGTCGACGAGAGCCGCAGGCAACCTCCTTCCCATGCGTCTTTTTCGACTTCGTGACTTCTTCCACCGGCGCTGCCTTCTCCGCAACAGTGACCACGTGCGAGGAGGACGGCCCGCGAGAGATGCCACCGCCAGACGACCTGACAGTGCAAGGGCTGCTGCCACGCAGGTCTTCCTCCTCTTGCACGCCGGACGCATTCTCTCTGCTCATTTTAATCTTCTTGTCCATCTCCTTTGCTTTCGGCCACATGGCTGCATCCTTTTGCTGTGCTCGGCTAAAACCATTCCAACACTGCACGGCGATGCGCTGCTCATTCAGGTACTGGTGCTGGTCCATTGCAGCTTTAGCCGTCGAACTCACAGATCGATGACATATGTCACAGCGCACTTTGCTTTGGACTGTCTGCGGGCCTTTCTTGTTGCCTTTGCCACCATCCTTGGGAACTGCTGGCGGCGGCGGAGGTGGCGGCGGCAACAGACTCGGCGCCTGCCTTGGAGGTAGTGCCGGCTCCGGAGGCGGTTCGGATCCTCGACTTCGTCCCACCGAAGCCGCGGTACGCAACCGGGTTCCCTTATCTCTCGACGAGATTCAGAAGACCTCCGGTCACGTCCGCGACTGCGATCCTTGTCCGTCTCTCGACCAGACCGTCGACGGCGGCGACGATGCCGAGACCTCTCTTTCCTCTCTTCACTTTTGGCCCTTGTGCGTCTCTCCGAGCGAGAGGGCAGCTCCTCCTTATTCTGTTCCGCCCCTCTGGCCTTCTTGTCGTCCTCTTCCTTCTTCTCCGCCGCAACAGCTGGGGACGTAGCGTCCTCTTCCGACTCATCCTCCTCATCATCCGAACTGGACGCCATGGCACCTGCACAAGACAGGAGGCACGAGCAGCATATGAAGAAAGAAATATACCATGAACAGGTAATGTCCGGAATAATATCTGTCAGCAATCATACGTATGAAAAAATATAATGGCAGAATCCTAAAAATGCACATACAATGTGGAAATATTTTGAAATATATTGCCTAAATCATGGCAGCTATAAGGTTTGATGCAACTTCATTGCATGCGAGCACACATCATGAGAGACAAGCGTGACACCACGCAGGTGACAACCAGGTTAAGGCAACAACACGCAGCTGAGGCCCGAACAAATCAAGCAGCCGCCTTCAGGCAGCGACCATCAAGAGTGCAACACCACGCAGGTGAAGCACTTGCAACCGTGACACCACGCAGGTGACACCCATGCAACTTCGCAACACCACGCAGGTGAAGCGAATACAATCTGAGGCGCCACCGCGCAGGTGACGCCGCAAAGCGACACCACGCAGGTGCCACGAGAAACATGCAAGACATCACCACGCAGGTGATGCAAAGCAACGGTGCCACCACGCAGGTGACATCGAGACAAGAGCGCAACACCACGCAGGTGAAGCGACAACAAGGTGCAGCGCCACCACGCAGGTGACGCATTTGCAAGCACGTGACAGCAGGTGCCATCAACCACCACCACGCAGGTGATGGTGCAACACATGTGTATACAAGAGATATCGAATACATGAAATATAGCATTCTATATGTAAACATATACGTATATATATATACAAGAAAATGATTTCATTGTTTTACACACACATATATATATATATAGAGATATCTTGAGATCGACATACAGGATGTGCCGGGAATCGGACCCTGCCTCGCGGAGCACGCGCAGTCAAGACGGAGAACCGTCAGCAGAAACCTACTGAGCCGAAATGTAACGGCAAACAAGAATGCAGTATTCGACCTTGAAGGGAAAACCGAACACACTGGGACAACCCAATAACCCTTTTTTTTTACTCCCCGCAACCTGCTCGCCAAAAATCCAGCCGCCGCTACAGCTTCTATATGTCTACGTGTTCTTGTCTCTACACGGTAAAGCCTCGCTTAAACCAACATGACACTGTGCAGTACGGTCGTCCCCTGCAAGTAGAACAACCATCTTTATACGATTCCAAAATGTCCGAGGGAATGCCTCGCAACAATTTTTCACGCCTTGCTTGGCCATCAGATACCACCGAAGATGCCGCAGCCGGACGCCTAGCGACTTGCGGCGCCGCAGCTGGACGGCGCAACGCTGGTTTCTTCTTCTGCGGCTTCTTCACTTTCTTTGTCGCAGGCCTCTTTTGCACAGATCCGGTCGAACCTTTTTGCTTGTCCAATTCCGTTCTCAAAGCCTGAATGGTGGACCGAGGGCTCAATTGTTTCCCCAGGACCGCATCTTCCGCTTTGACCATAGCAGAGTCCTGCACGCTCTGTGCAGTGGGCAGCGCATCGACCCCTTCCTTCTTGTCTTCCAACGCCAGCTGAGGATGGAACGGTGAAGGCTTGGCGGAAGCGGCACCATCTCGTGTCTTCTGTGGTGTCTTGAAAATTCTCAAGCCCGGCAAAGAGTCATCAGAAACCCGTTGCTGCTGCTGCTGCTGCATCATACTAGATACAGTAGCCAATGTATTCATAGCAACTGTCAGCACCTGCGTGTCCGTGGACGATGACGAAGCCACAGACATTGGCACCGCTGGGTTGGCCCGATTAGTTTTTCTCAAAGGATAAGTCGAAATCAAATTCTGAATCGCTTCTTTGGTAGTGAGCGACGGAAGGCCAGACACAAAACCATTGGGATAAGCCGGGTTCAGCAAGCATTGAGGCATCTGCGCTGGATCCGCCGGCAAAGCTAGCAGATGCATTTGCGGCAACGGCTCCTGCTGCAAGATCTTCTTCATTCTGCCCTTGTGCGTCTCCAAAAGCTTATACTTCTCCGATTCCAGCCACATCTCAGACTTGCTCGAATAAAAAGAAAGTGCCAAAAGCGCTCCATAGGAACCTTCCGTGGGATTCCTCAATCCGAGCTTCGAGGCATGCTTACACAATGCCTCCAACTTCATCATGTCCTTGTTCCTCGATTCTAAGAAATCCCACCACTGCTGATTCATATACTCTGACAATAAGCAAAAATTCTGCTGCTTGGCACGAGCCTTGCTCTCGGTACAATCGGCCACAGCTGCAAGAAAACGAGCATGCACAGCGTCTCCCCACACGGTCACATCCAACTCATCCAAAACGCGCGCAGCCACTTCCACGGACAATTGAAACTTTTTAATCTGTCCCAAAATCCGGGTTGCCTGACTTTCACGCAAATCTGGAAAATTGGGCAAAGCTATTAATCCCTGCAAAAAACGCTGCGAGGACTGAATCTCGTGAACTAATCGAGCCATGGTTGCTGCGGAAAACAGAAAGTTTAAAAAACATGCCCAAAAACCATATGGGAACATCAAAATGTTTAAAAAACGAAAAAAAGCTAACTATCATAACTTTTCTCAATCCAAGCTCATATAGCATACTTATAAGTGCGTAAGTAACATATAACTATCCCAAAAAATCCACATACTTATAACTAAGTTAAACTCTTTAAACAGATTATAACTTAACTTAAACCTAAAGTAGCGAATGATGACGCCATCGAATTTCTACGATCGCTGCTGAAACAGCCAGGTCTATAATTTTCTATCTCCATGCCGCCCCACCATATGGTACTGCAAGCAGGGCTCGCGACAAGAAGATTCCGTGGAGGCTTCGCAAGCTTGGCATCAAAGCGCCAAAACCCTTGCGTAGTGCGAAGTGGCCAGAAGGTTTACCTGATTTCGAACGCATTTCGAAACGGGTTCAGTTGCCAAAGAACATCAAAGAACCACATGCTTGTGGGAAGTTGTGGGCGTTGTATTATTACTCACAGACGCCGTGTTGCCCAGACATAAACATTGAGAATGTTGTGCTGTCGAGTATATGATAGGAGAGATTGCAGAAAATACTGCGTTTAGGATTCAAAGTTTTCAGAGGCTAGGTTTTAAAGTAGGGTTTAGGGTTTTAGGGTTGAAGGTTTACCTACTTTGAAAGGCACAGACTTGAGGAGGGTGTCAGCTGCTCATTTACAAGAATGTAGCTGCCTTATGCCGGATTGCTGCGGAAAATGGTGCATTCATCTCCATTGAGAACCCTAGAAGATCTTGGATGTGGCATACAAAGTGGATGAGACAGCTGATTATCGATCTGCGCCTGCGGCCTGTATCCTTCCAAGCTTGTATGCATGGCAGTCGAAGAGCTAGGTGGAGCACCTTTTACACTGATGCGCCTTGGCTGGATTGTTTGGCTTTAGAGTGCGATGGCAAACATGAGCATGACCCTTGGACCATCGCCAGAGTAAACAACCGTACCACCTATGCAACTGCTGATGAAGCCGAGTACCCGGCCTTGCTGTGTTCTCGAATCTCGCAAGCAGCCTTTGGAGCAGCAACTTCTTTGGGAGCTGTGGTGCCTTCTCCAGCAAAGCGTAGGCGTGTCTCCACCGTTCAAACGCCCTCGAAAGCCAACGCAGGGCGACAACCAAGAGGTCAGAAACATCCTGAGTTGGTCGCCGAGTTCAAAGATGTCCTCGAAGTTTCTTGGCCTTTTGCAAAACCAGCCAAGATGCCTCACATGTTGACACAAGAGCAGTTGGACCACTTCCAACTGTCCACACCAGCAAAGCTGTTCTCATGTGTCCAAAGTGGGGTAGCTGCTGATGAGAACAACGAGAAGAAAGTGACCTATGCTGGGAAAATTGGCTGTTATTTTGAGCCTGAAGAGTTTGTTTTAGAGGCTTGTCGCCTACGTCACCCGTTTGATGGATCAGAGCTGGTAGACGATGAGATCAAGCGCAATATTTTCTGGCTTCTTACAGAAGGTTCATTGGTTGTCGAACAGTTCAGAAGTCAAGCCTTTGCTCATTATGAAGCTATAGCAGATGATTTGCAAGATGCTGAGGATACCATTCATGCAGAGCTGGACCCAGCGCAGCGCAAGGTCATTGAGTCAAAGAAACTCCTTCTTTTCCGGAGGATGTGTAGTGATGCTGGCATTGAGGGGGATGATCTGGCTATTCGGCAACTGATTGGCACTTCTCTGTATGGTGACTCAGGGTTCAGCAACTTGTTTGAGCCCGAGGATAATGAACCTGCCCTCAGTGTCACTCAACTTATGAAATCTTCGAGATGGAGTCGGAAGATGCTCAAATCCAAGCACCATAGCCATATGGACGAAGATGTGCTGTCGTCGGTGTGGCAGGTAACACTGCAAGAAGCAGAAGCTGGATGGCTCGAAGGACCACTGGATGAGGCTGAAGTGGCTCAGAGATGTGGCCCTTTGTTCGTGGCCTCTCCACGTTTCGGGTTGGTTCAAAGTGACAAGGTGAGGCCGATCGATGATATGTCCATCAGCATGGTTAACTCGTCGTTTGCTGCCAAGTACAAACTCCCACTGGATGGCGTAGATGGTATTTCTGTCATGGCACGTGTGTTTCTGGAAGCTGTGGACGACGAGGGCAACGTTAGTCTGGAATTCAGCGATGGTTCAGTCTTGACTGGCAAGTTGCATGAGAGCCTCGACGTATCCATGGCCAGATCCATTTGTGGGAGGACGCTTGATCTGGAAGCTGCATACAAGCAGATGTTGGTAAGTAGGAGCTCTTTGTGTGCCAGTGTCCTCATGGTTCCGGATGCTACTGGCAGCAAGCATATCTCGTGTCCTGCCCCTCGGCGCCTCTGCATCAGTATTTGCTTTTAACTTGGTGGCTAGGGGCTAGGGCTATCCACGCCATTGGGGTTCGCTGCTTTGGTTTGATTTGGAGCAATTACTATGATGACTTTCCACAGCTGGATCTCAAGAGCTGTGGTGACAGCTCGATGGAAACTGCAGAGAAGCGTTGTTGCTTGGTTGGAGGTTTTCCACCAAGGCCTCGAAGCGGATGTCCATGTCAGAGCGTTTCAGTGCATTGGGTGTTGACTTTGACTTGTCTTTCTCTAAGGACCAGGGTGTGGTGGTTCGCAATCGACCAGCAAGATGAGCTACGTTGGGCCTTGGACTTCGTATCTTCATGCCCTCCTAGGGTCCTCAAAACACATGTTGAGGGTGACAGAGTCCTCATCTCCACAGATGCTTGTCTTGAAAGTGATGATTCGTTTGCTGGTATTGGGATGGTTGCGTATGTGTGGCGCAACTATGAACTGGTGAAGCGGGTCTTCTTTGCTGAGCAGGTTCCAGCTGCTACGCTACAGGCCATGCAGACCGATACCCCCAAAGTGATTGCTGCACTTGAGCTTTTGGCATCAGTGGCTGCTGTGGACTGTTTGACTGAGTATCTGAGGGCGGCTAGGACGTTTATTTTTGTAGATAATGAAGCAGCCAGGGCGAATCTCATTTCCATGTTCAGCCCTGTACTGATTCAAGCTCGTTTGTTGCAACATTTGTATAGACATGCGGCAGCTAATTCAATGTTTCTTTGGATCTCACGGGTCCCGTCTGCTAGCAATATTGCAGATAAACCCTCGAGAGGTGATATCTCGGAGTTGGTCCAACAGGGTTTCACACGCCTTACTCCTGTTTGGCCAATGTGATGAAAGGATGCATCCATGTGTTTAAGTGGGGTAGGCCTGACATGGATGACAATGTGTCTGATAGATGTTATCACGAAGCAGATGTTGCTTCACCATGTCTTGCACGTTTAGTGTGCTGAAAGGACTACAGGCATACCCGACTTCAGAAAGAGGCACGACCCGAGGTGCATCGTTTTATCCAACATGTTGCACTTGAAGTAAGTTGCATTGGATAACTTAATGGCATTGATAGAGAACAAGCAACAAACACTACAACCTTTAGTACGTCCATGCTCATGAATCCCGGATGAAGGAACATTCTTGACGTTTGAATATTCCACAGGCTCGATAATCCTAGAGGGCAGAGTTTCAGACATCTTCGCGGAGAGATCTTCAATGGAAACATCAGGCTGCATCCGGTCGAAAAAATGCAAAATAGATGGAGACAAGGAGACGTCCCACTCCAATGGGGAAACAATCTTAAAGTTCTTGCAAACAAAGAAACGTTCTTGCCCTCCAATGACAGTACAAACGACATCCCCCAATGAGTTGAACTCAGGTCGCAAATATGTTGCCTTCTCAAATCGGGAAATGCAATCTTTCTTCAAGCTAGCTGGCACCTCTGCAAGGACAAGGCTGCCAAACATGGTTGTTTTCCGGGTCGTCTCCCGACCAAGTGCAAGTGACTTTGGACTTTGTTTTGTATCTAAGTAACATGAAAAATAATTGGAGCAATGGCACAAATATGCCAAAGCGGCATTCACAGCTGCCTGATTCCTGACGCAAACATCACAGCCATTCTTGCCGAAGAGCGTTGAACGCATCTTTAATGGCTCGGACTCCAGCCTCTGCTCCACCAATGGTCTGGTGACCTTGCGGCGGCGCTTTGACGAATGAAGCTGGCCTGTGGTTGATGGCACCTTTCATGAAACTTGAAACAGCTTCTTCTGCGTCCGTGATAATTTCAATTGGCTCAGAGCATTCTGTGGACATATTGAATTCGCCAAGCCAGGCCTGTATCCATCGGTGCGACAAACGAATGTCCGACTGGACAGGGGCCACGCCTTTCATTCCAGTGGTCAAATCTACCATGATTAGATAACTTGAAAGACTCTTTGTTTGCTTTATCCAAGTTCAAGAAGAAAAAATCACATGCCATCTCACTGCTCAACACCGACTTCTTCTTTCTTCTGTGGGGAGTCGTGGACTTGGCTGCTTGGCAAGAAAGGCAATCTGCATGGAATGGAAAATGGCCTTGACGGCGGTGTTGTTCAAGCTTGGATTTATTCAAGTCTCGTTTTCGCAATACAGCTGGATGCTCTGAAGACTCTTCTGAAGGAATGGATGCAAATCCTGTGTTTGTGTCTACAATCATATTGGGCTCATAATCAAAAGGCTCGCTCGAATCCGGAACAGAGTTAGGCTCCACACTGAGGCTTTCACGGTATGGAGATTCACTATCGGAAACAGGCCTACTACTAACATATGCTGGGCTAGAAGAGGATGCAGCAGCGGGGTCAAGTTCTTCCAATGAAACATCTGGCTGTCTCTTGGTTGTCATCAACATGGATTTGTCAGTTTCGCTCAAATGCTCAACCGTGTTCACCGGACCATCATGGATTTTCCGACGGCTCCAAAATGTCTTCTGCAAATCGCGATCATCGGAAAAGTCCATGACCGTCTCAACTTCGTGAAAAATCCATGGCACATTCTGCCATGTCACCAAGTCCAAATTGTATCCTCCAAAGCACACTTCCAATTCACTTCCGGAACTGCTCAATGACCAACCCTTTCGCAGCAAGCCGCCCACTGACAAAACATTATTGGGAACATCTGCTACAAAAGCTGAAACTAAGCACTCTTTCAACATGGTGTCTGAAGGATCTTCTCTGGACGTCAAGCGGAAAAATGCTTTCAAGCAAACAAGGGAAGTTGGATGAATTGTCTCACCGCTTGCCGATGAAAACCCAGGGCCGGTTGCTGGTCCCAGCACTTGATTCTTTACTACTTCATAGTGTTTCAGGAAGCGAGAACTCACAACAGAGGCTGATGCTCCTGAATCAATGAGCCACCAGTGCAAATCTGATGGGACATCTGGCATCATTGGCATGAAAACTGCAGCTGACATGGTACAAACATGCCTGGTTTTACTCCACAAATCTGGTGGGTTTCCAAAACATGAAAAATCGAAATCAGAAGAAAATTGTTCCTCCATGAGATATATATTCACATTGAGCCAGCCAGTTCTGCAGGTGAAGGTGGCATTCATGCTCTTCATTGCGTGGAAGATGCAGAAGATCCAGGGGCTGATGAAGTCCATAGATGATTCAGCATGGACATGTGCCCAAAAGTGCAACTACATGGAGAGACGAGCCTGGGTGAAAAAAGCAGTGTTGCTTATAATTAAAGGACCGGATAACCCCACAAGTCAACTTCTTCCAATAATGAGCTTCAAAGGTTGTAGCGGGGTCGGAGAAGGAAGGAAAGACAAAGGAGGTGGTGAAAGACTGTGTGAAAGTATGTGAAAAGATAGTATGCATGTACGTATGTATGTATAGATATGTATGTACGTACGTACGTACGTATGTATGTATGTATGTATGTATGTATGTACATACGTATGTATGTATGTACGTATGTATGTATGAATGTATGTATGTGTATGTGTGTGACAAAGTTGCGCGTGAAAGATGGTGTGTGTGAAAGTGATGTGTGCTTTTTGCTCGCTATCTTCCGTGGAAGAAAACAGGACATCTCTATTGCTGTCGGTATTTCTCTGCTCCATGTGCTTGGCTCGCAAGCAGAGGGCCAGCCTTGGCGCGCAAAGAAAGCCTACTCAATCTGAAGTGACTCCATGTTTGCAGATTTGTTTTGCTTGTTTTGGAAGTTTTGAGATTTTAGAGTTTGTTCAGTGTTGGGTTTTGTTTATGCCTGGTTGCTTCTACGTGTTTGCAATTAAAGCTTCCACTAGATAGTGACTTGACCATTGGTTTTGCAAGTTGGTGGTGTTTCTTCCACTAGATAGTGACTTGTCGCTGACAGCGGGGTGAAAGATCGAGAAGGTAAAATGGTAGGTATGAATGTATGTATGTATGTAGGTAGGTAGGTATGTATGTATGTCATGTATGTAGGTATGTAGGGTAAGTTGTTTGTGAGTAAGTTGCTCCGCTTTCTTCGAGTTCCACCAGGCTCTGCTATCAAAGCGATGGTGTGCTCACCATACTTCCGCTGACCAAAGTAATGTTCTGCACTCTTTCGGGCGAAGCCACAAATTTTGCGCACTCTTTCTGCATGCCCTGTGGCTGGTAATCATACCTGGTATATAGTCATGATCAACTGCTGGCGTCATGGGCGTGAGATTGTGCCACGCCACGTGCCACGTGAAATCAAGGTGTATGTCACCAAGTGCCATGAGTGAGGCGCCTGCCACGCAAAACGACCTTGCATGTAATCAAGGTGGATGTCACCAAGTGCCACGCCTGCCACGCAAAGTGGCGCGGCGCCCCGAGATATGTATGTATGTATGTATGTATGCATGTATGTATGTATGTATGCATGCATGCATGCATGTATGTATGTATGTATGCATCCGACGATGATGACATAGAGGAAAGGTACCTGGCCGCAGAAGTGTAGAACACGAATGTAGCAGGTTGTCAATGCAACTATGGAAGACACGGCACAGTCACAGTCACAGGCAAACACCATGGTTATGACACTAACTGTGCAGGTTTTTCCAAAGATGTCAAGCAACCACACAGTTCAGAAACACACAGGCGTCGCGAATTTTTCACAAGTGTCGGTTCGCCAGGCATCTGCATACGCTTCTTCCCACATTGGGTCAAAGCTCTGGCTCCCGAGGTCAGAGACTGCTTGACGCATTGTCAGGCTGTGAGACACGCGCCTGTCCTCCGTCCAAGAAGTGCAGTGGAAAGGTACCTGCGGCAGTTGCAAAGACACAGAGGCTTCATGCGTGCGATCTTGTTACTATATGACAGCTGCAATATCTCGGCACAGTATAAACCCAAAGAACCAATCTATTCTACATAGCTTAACCGCAGTAGATAACTTATTGATCAACCGTATAGATGGTCTCGAATGAATGTCGCCGCCCCAATGCCACATCACGCCGCAAGTGCAGCTCCCGGCCTGCGCATTACTTCACCATTGACAAGCAACACCTGGCAGCACAGAAAAAGGATCAACACGAAACCACAAAATAAAATAGTTCTTTGGTAGAGATCCGCAGCGCAGCCTGCAGTTGTTGGCATCGACTGCAACAGAGCGGAAAAGTACCTGGCCGCAAAAGGACAGAACGCGTATATGGAGCTAGCTATCAAAGCAACATGCGCAGAAACGATACAATTCAGTCTCTTACACGAATTGTCACCTTTTCGCTGTGATCAAAATCCTGACAAGACCTGTACCACTTCTTCCCGCAGTGGGGCCAACTCTACACATGTCACGAACAGTTTTGATTTGGCCGTCGCGACCCCAGTCTTCCAACCAGTGAACTATGAAGAAAGCCGCCGCCTGCCCTAAGGTCACAGGCCCGATGACGATGCAAGAGCGGAAAAGTACCTGACTGCAAAAGGACAGAGCACGTATATGTCGCTGGTTGTCAAAATTTTATTTCACACTGAAAAGGCAAATTAAGGTCCCTGCCACCCAAAATACATTACACACGCATATTACACAAAAAATTGACCTCGCAACATGTACTTTTGTTTTGCGATGGTTCCCTTCATTCATGGTAAATGTTGGTAAATGGGTTTTCCTGACATAAGTGGTTAGATTCCCCAATATGCGTTTATGGCGCACGATTTTTTTTGATACACCTTAAACGCATATTGACCCCCCGCTAACAGAATCGGACCATAAACGCATATTGGGCAAATAAACAGGACTTCACGAAATTTACTAGTTTGAATCAAAACATTGCGAAACAGTGTGCCGTGGAAGTTCTGGCATGGCGGTGTCTCACCTGTTCAGCTTGCGATCTGTGGCCGAAAAAAAATGGACAAAAGTGTTGAAGGCAGCAATGCTCTTCCAAGATTTTAAACATTTGCCATACGTCAGAATACGTGAACTGCCATATCGGAACCAACCCTGGATGTCTCAAAGTAGGCTGATTCGAGCTCAAATGAGCACTTTTGATATCATCCCCTTTGACAAGGTCCCTGATCCAAACCTCTCTGATTCAAAGCCTGCCAATTTTTTAATGATATAAAGATCATCAAATCGTGGATGGATCACATTGACCCCGGCATGGCGGGGCATTCCGGACGGAGGAGCGGTGCTATGTGGTATGCCAGAAGTGGCCTAGCAATACATGAAATTGGGACGTTGGTGAGATGGAAATCTTCGGCAGTGTTCAGATACATTGAAGAGGCTCTGCGGGGTGTGCCACTGAATTCAAACTTGGTGCAAAGCAAGAGCACGCCGAACCCGGGAGTAGCCCCGAGCACACCGATGATTGGGGGGCAACCTGGTGAGATAAAGTTCCCAGTGGCGCCCCTGGCACGCTAAGACCGAGACAATTGGCTCCGAAACCGCTCGGTCCAGAGCAGTGTTGGGCTGTCTCAACGGGACGACAAGGAAAGGTATCCCCCCGGATGCGACGTACATCATGGAACATCGCTTTGGCAGAATGGGATACTTGGTGTGGATGGCGTTTTGCCGAACGGACTGTCAAGGTAGTTCTCACGCCGAAGCTCCAGCAGGGCACAAACAAGTGTAGGAAATGTGAGGCAGCATTCCAGGCGCGCGACAAAGTCAAAGGTGGTGTCAGCTTTGCACAACTGATATCACTGGATGATGACAAGCAGCCGAAGGATGCTGTTTGAGTACAGGACTGGTGTGAAGCCAGAGGCTGCTGAGACAGCAACTCACCACCAAGGAAAAGTGCGAGTGAAAGCACCAGGAGGGTGGGTGGGATTGCACACAAATGACGCAGTTGCTGTAGCACTTCAAACTGAAGTGCGGAACAACTAGGAATGAATATGTTTGGGTTGGAAGGTAGGACAAAACTGCAGCGATGGGTTCAAATACCCTCTAGCCCTTCCCACCCACCTCTGGCTGAAACCAGAACATGGGGTGGGCTTTTGTGCCAATTCAAGCGGTGGTGTCAGCTTTGCGCAACTGATATCACTGGATGATGACAAGCAGCCGAAGGATGCTGTTTGAGGACAGGAATGGTATGAAACCAGATGCTGTTGAGACAGCAGCTTACGACCAAGCAAAAGTGCAAGTGAAAACACCAGGAGGGCGGGTGGAATTGGTGGGATTGCAAACAAATGATGCAATGCTTTCTTAAAAACATTTAAGGACAATGTCTTATGAACCTTTTGTTGTTTTGTGCCACGTGTGTGTTGCGAATTCTTGAGACATTGTCCTGATAAGTGTAATTGTCATGTTTCTATCTCGTAAATGTGACATTTCACTTTCAAGTGGAGCGATCGCCTTCCGCAGTTGTGTGGTCGAATAAGGCAGCATACGGATTTGAACCAATGCCAGAGGCTGGGCCTTTGAATTGCCTGGGAATTTTCAGGAAAATGTTAAAAATATTGGCCGGTCATGGCCATACACATGTTCAACCTGTTCAAAATGTTCCAAAAATTACAGAAGGTGCAGCTTGATGCAGCTGGATGCAGCTAGAGACGGCTCGTACCTGTGGTCGGAGTCATGATGTCGTGCTTTCAAAGTGACCTATTCATTGCAGGAGATGGGTTTGTTCGAGAACACCTTTCGTTCGCAGCTTCAAATTCCAGCTTTGAACTTGCTACGAAGTGCTAAAACATCACGAGATTTTTTGTTCTGATTTCCGAAATCTTCCGAATACTTCATACCTTTGCATACTTCCGAGATCTAGAAGAGGAAACGGGCGAGCTGACATGGCAAGAACTTGAGGCAACCAGCGGCAGTTTTTATTTTCCCTTAACATCCCCGAACATTTGTTACGTGCAATGTATTCCAATGTAAGTGGGTGAATTCGCAGCAACATGTAGGCTGGTTTTGATGAAATTCGGGAGGTTCTGCCAACGGACTCAGTTTTCAAAAATTTGCAAATCTTTGTGCGGACGATGAAATCGCGCTGTCGTTTTTTCCAGCATAACCAAGGTCAGGCGTTTCAAAGAATGCAACAGAGTTCTCTGCTTGGATACGTTTCTGCGTTTTTTCTTGTACAGAGTATACTTTGCTGCTGGATGAGGTACGCTTCAGTTGATGACTACAGAACCGATTTGATGAAGTCAGGGACAAAGACGAATGCTTGCAAAACTTTGCCACTTCAGTTCGCCCACTCCCACAGACTTTGCAAACAAAAGCATGGTTTTTCATTTGCTTTGAGGCATCGACGAATGATGAAAGATCCAATGGACAAATTCAAGGTGAAGTCAGTCTCAGCTTGTATTGGTCGTTGAGTCTTTGGTACTTTTGCAATTGTTTGCATACTTTGATTCTGTAGACATTGCCGTCAAGTTCTGTCCGTCAGCTTCTTTCAGGCTCCAATGACGGAATCAATGAACATTGGTTGGCATGAAGAGGAGGTTCGATTAGTTTCTGACCATAAAATGTTGTCAATGTTGCCTCGACAAGACAAGACGCCAAAGCGATATCGACGCCAATGCATATGTCTTCATTCACCTTGTGTCCCTTTGCAACAAGTGTGACAATATTTACAAACTATTTGCGTTTCGTTCCCTCTTGACATTTTGAGGTCTTCAACGAGCGCTTCCCAAAGCAGTCGTGCGCAGAAACAAGGCCAAAGGGAATTAGCGCACAAATTCCTTTTGAAGACAGCAAATGCCGCCGACGTCCTTCTGTTCAACCTTCACTTTTTGAAGAATACACATTTATGATCATTTATGCAATCTGTATTGTGATCACCCGTGGCGACCTGCCGCCGAGGTATGCTGATGATATGGTGAAGTCTAAATTGGACCCTTTCTGATTCATCTGTGTCCGAAAGAGCATGCGGGAGACCAGATGCACAACCTCAATTCAACTCTGAAGGTGAAAAAATACAAAGTACATCATATTATATAATATTAGATCCAAATCATTTTTTTTGTGTGTTTAACAGCACATGCTCACCCTAGCCTGTGGCACATGGCTAGCTTGACTTCGGTGTGGTTTGACTCGACCTTGGAACAAGGACGAGTGTAAATGCATTGCATTGCTGCAACACATGGGCGACATAAATCGATGTCGGCAAAAAGAAATGCTTTGCCGAGCTTTTGCAGGAATAGAACATTCACGTGCCGTTCTTCTGAAATCAATGATGCACTTTGTTTTTTTTGCATCAGCCCGTGGTCTTTTTTACACATTTGAACAGTGTCACTGCCGCAGGATTCAGCTGCGATCAGGAGCATCTTAAGCAGACAGACAGTAAAACGATTAGTTTTGAAGCTCATTGGTTTGTTTACTTAATAGTTTTGCTTGTTTTTCACTGGCTGCTGTGGTAGTCCCATAGTGACGATAGGTCAGGGTCAGCATACTCCAGATCAGGTGTGAGGCAACCACCCTCAATTATGGCAACTGTAGACAGGTTCTAGTTCTGAATGTTTGTTCAAACATGTTCAAAGTTCAAACATGTTCAAACACTAGTCACTATCTGTAGGAATATGTATTATTATATATTATTATTATGTATTTAATAATTGAATAGAGTGCTTGTAAATGCTAGGACATTCTTGAGAAACAATGGAGGATGCCATGAATTCGTGTTTTGACTCAATGTTTTTTCACATTGCGATTGTAGCAACTACTACGGGTTCAAACATCGCACAGGGAGATTTGCCTTCGGGACCGGGACCGGTGTTGCGGGTCCGGTGTTGCGGCCACTGCTGTGGCCGCCTCGGGTGCTTCAGTTGCTGCCCAGTGCAAGCTCTTGACCAGAATGACCAGATTGGAGTTCAACATATTCGGCAATTCAAGAGAGAATAGTATGACAGAGAATTCATGCAATCACTCTGCAAACCCTCGATTTATGGCAGGGCGTGAGATGGCGGCCCGCATTGAAACCAGCATGGGGTCGTGTGCTCAGCGCTGGGAATATGCTTCGCCAAGTCGCCAAGTGCATAGTGAGCGCAGTGTGGACAGTTATCCAATGTTATCAATGCATTTCCAAATGTTCAACGCCAAATGATTTTGGAGGTCTGTGAGGCTCAGACTACACTACTCCAAGACGCAGCAAGCACAGACAGATTGTGAGAATTTAACTTTAAACTTGGAACTAATGCACATGTAAGCCATCACCAGGGAAGTGGCATAAGCTGAGGCCAATGACAAGTCGAAATTTCCTAGAGCTTGCCAAATCTGGGTGCGCTCGCTTGTACAAAACAACACATTGACATCAAGTTGAACGGAGAGACCAGATAGAACAGGGAGAATTGAGACAAGTATGTGTCTGCGAAAGAGTGTGCCAGTGTGCCCATCAGTGTGTGTGTGTACTATCTGAATAGATGTAAAACTTCTTATTACTGCAGGGGGCCGCTGGGGAACATTGCAGTCAGCGGCCAGCGAAGACGCTGCAATGTTCCTGTGAAAACGTACCTGCATATTACAAATATAATTATATGGTGGATCATTTATGAGAATTATACACGAACAGGGGTTGCCACGTGTAGTTTTCGGCTCACAGCTGAAGGGTTGGGCCACCAGCTGCTGGTGGGTGGTCCCCGTGTTGGCCCAGACCGGTAAACGGTAGGGTGGCACTGGGGCCTGAGCCATCGACAGCTGGTGGCGGTGCTTCACAGCTAGCTCCTGGTGCGCCTCGGAGAACCCGCCTTGGGGGCGGGTGCTGCTGGCTGGGCCATGCAGCAGCTCTTACAGAGGGGGGCCGAGCTGGGCTTGGCTCCAGCAGAAGTTGAAGAAGCGGGTAGTGACCTCCGAGGTCAAGCCCAAGCACTGGCCAAAAGGAGCGGGTGGTAGAGTACGACTGCTGCTACTCTCAAGGAAACCCCCAGGGGTGAGGAGTAATCGCTTTGAAGGAATGGGAGGATGCAGATGCCGCCCTGTTTGTGGGGACTCATGGCCCAGCTTCAGATGGGTACTATCAGTGGTATGTTGATCATGACATGGGTCGAGACAACGGACTCTACCACATATGTGATTGTGAGGTGTCCAAGTGCAAGGCAAAGAAAGGACGAGCAGACCGAAGGGAGCTCATCCATACACTTGGGAAAGTGGCGCCTCTTGACTCCACGGGCCATGGTGGACATTGGCTATCTTCAAGATTTGGGAGTCAGGCGAGAGCATCTTGGCCAACCTGGCCAGGGAAAAGAAGGCTGCTCGAGCACAAGTGGGCACCGGGCTGGAGGAGGCCTTGAGCAGGGAGGCAGAACCCAAGAGGGGAGAGCCTCCAGATCAAAAGAAAAGGAACTGAGAAAAAGGTCCCGCAGCCCTAGGCGGGGAAAGGATTCCATGCCCCAGTTCTTGCTGCAGCAAGCGGCAAAGCAAGGTGAAAAGAAAACCGCTCCAAGTCGAAAGAAGAAGAAAAGAGGATCGGAGAAGAAGCCAAAGAGAGAGGACCAGGATAGCCCTGAGAAGACGTCCTCCGAAGAAAGCGAGTCTTCGAGTTTTCAACTTGCCCCGGCCCGGGGGGGCGAGTTGTAGAGGCTTGCCCAAAAGAAACCCGGGCGCCTCAGCCGAATCGCCCTCGACGAGATGAGCCGCTATCTCGCAGACAAGGCCGAGACGGAGGAGGAAGCGAAGAGCTGGCAAGGTCAAAGAGTCACGGCATACTTGAATGAAGTCATCATGACGGTTCACGGTCCTCAGAAGGTGGGGCTTCGAATGACTCGAGAGCTTCAGACGTTGTCGACGGCTCTGGATCATCTGATGGCGGGGCGTCTGGCACATGCCAGCGACACCTTGATACAACGGCTGAAGGCCTGCGAGACTTCCCTGTGGGAAGGGGGTTGGTCGACAGCAACACACCTGGAGATCATTCCGCCGACCACCGCAACGCTGGTGCAGCCGGAGGAGAGGGAACTCGCCACCAAGCAGGAGCTGCGAGCCCTGAAGATGAGAGAAGCCCTCAAGAAGGCCGATCGCTCCAAGTAGGGGTCACAGGCAGCGGACCAGATCCAAGCCCGGGAAGGTCTGTGAGTCCCAATCGAGTGAGGGCAGACACTGCAGGGAGATTGAGTCCTCTTCGACCGACAGGGGGCCCACCTACAGAGGCAAAGGTCACCTTCAACGAGGCCGTGATAGCCCGTCACAAGGCCGAGGCGGCCGTGAGGAAAGAGGCCAACCTAGGCCCAAAGCAAGAGGGTTCAAAAGGGGACCCGCCGGCAGAAACAGGGGAAACTCGCCCGTCACGAAAAGACCGAAAGGCCGCGTTTTGGAAGAGGATCAAGGCCAGTCGCAAGCGGGCAGACCCGAAGGGGGAGCCCCCTCATCATCCAGCAGGGGTGTCAGGCTCAGAAACAGGTCCCCGACAGGTGGTGATGAAGTGACCTCAGGAAAGGTGAAGGAGATCATGGCCTGGCTTACAGAAAATGAAGGGAGCATTTGTCAGCGGCCCAGATGAGTCAATATCTGTTGTTACAGGCTGTTCAACTGAATGGGCCCCTTGGCAGGCTCATTGAAAGTTCTCTGAAGCCCACGTGGGAGCAGAGCCATCGGGTGCGGAATTTGATGCCTCTCCCCCTTTGGCCGGACGTGATACTGGCCATGCAAGAAGTTATAGAAAACCAGAAGTACAAGGATAAGCCAGGTGAGTGGAGGTCAAGGGGAAACACCAAGAATAAGGCCAGCCGTGCCTTAAGAAACCAGGGGTTGCTTCTGTGGCATGGCCTGTCGGTGATTGGGTTGAACTGGATGCATAGCGGAGGAAGCTTGGCAGAAGGAGTGGCTCAACCAGCAGGCCGTGCCACCTCACAGCAAGAGGATGCCCTATGTCGCATCTGGGACATGGTCAAGACCTTTGTGGAAGAGAAACCCAAGAGAGGGGGCGTACCCAGGACTCCGCAAGGAGGGTGGGACGCAGAACTGGAGAAGCTCAAGGTGAGCTACACAGGTGAAGTCGTGGAGAAAGCCAGGCCTCTCACCCTTGAGCAGATTTTGCCTGGCCTCCCCTCAGCAGAGCACGGAGGCCTTGTGAATATCCTGGATGTGGTGGATGAGAAAATGAGAGACAAGCTCAGCAGTCCGGATCTTATGTTGCGAGAGGTAAGTGGGCTCATCCCGCAGCCGCAGGTTTTGTGCGGAGATGAAGAGTGGGAGAAGGTGGTGCAGGCTCTACATGAGAGGCACCTGGTGAGTCCAATGACCACAAAGCCTTCGGTAGGTGGGGTACCGGTTTTAAACGGTGCCTTTGGGGTCATCAAGCCAGACCGCATGACTGAGTCAGGCCTCCCAGTGACCCAGTGCTGCGAATGATTTTTGATCTTAGAGCCAGCAACACCATCTTGGAACAGTTGCAAGGAGATGTCCGTACATTGACGGGCGCTGCGAGCTTTCAGAAGCTGATGCTGGGCCCTGAGGACCAACTTTTGGTGTCAGGGGATGATCTCACCGCAGCCTTCTACCTGTTCAGGTTGCCCCCAGACTGGGCAAAGTATTTAGTGCTGCGAAAGCCAGTGAGGCGCTCGCTGTTTGAACCTGGGCACAGTGGCGAGACCCTGGTGGGCATCAATGTCCTACCCATGGGTTGGTCAAGCGCAGTGGCGATCATGCAGTGCGCTCATCGGCAACTGGCGCTGCGGACTGAGCTGCGGTTTGGGGCTGCGCTACATGAAAAAGCAGAGATCAGGAAGGATGCAGTGTTCCCCTCGTTGGAAGAAAGTCCGGCCTGGGCCATCTACTTGGACGACACCACAATCTTGGAGAAGGTGAGTAAGGAGGTGGCTAGGAGTTTGGAAGGGCTACCACCCGACGAGCAGCTGCGACTTCGCAGAGCTTATGAATGGTGGGGTATCCCGACCAACGCTGGGAAGGCTCTGGGTGTGCCGAGAGACTGGGGGCACTCCTTGACGGAGAAAAGGGACTGCTACGAGTGACAACAAAGCGCTCCCTTGACCTGATGAGTTTGGGAGCTTGGTTGAGGCAGAAAGGATCATTTGCAACGACAGCATTGCAGGTCTATGCCGGAAAAGCTGTGCACTGTGCACATACTTCAGTTCAGGAGATGTTTGTTCTCAGTGATGCAGGAGATCTTTACAAGTTTTGCCCACAGCAAGGACAGGGTATCAGCCACCACAAGTTTCTATGATGAGATGATGGTGTTGGAGTCACTGCTGCCGCTGGTGATGACCCATCTGAAAGCAGGGATCGATCCAGTGGTGACGGCAAGTGACGCCTCCGAGGCTGGTGGTGGAGCTTGCTATGCCTCTCGTTTGAGTCGCCTTGGAGAAGAAGAGTTGGAAAGGCTGATGGAGGAAGAACAGAAGCAGGGGGAGCCACCCTCGTCTGACTTCAGAGATGTGCCTCAAAAGATAATAGTAATTGATCTGTTTGCTGGCATCGGTGGACCGGAAAGGGCGCTTGAGTTGGCTGAAGTCAAACCATGGTTCACGGTGGCTGTGGAGGCAGACCCGGATTGCAGACGATGTCTAAAGAGGAGGTTCCCGGGCATGGATTTCTGCACTGACATCAAAAAGGTGGACAAGGAGATGGTTCAGCGGTGGCTGCGCCGGGTGCCTGATGCCAATGGAGTCATAGTAGGAGGAGGCAGTCCCTGCCAGGGGCTATCCCGGTTGTCAGTAGACCGGCAACATTTGGAGGACCCTCGAAGTGGGTTGTTCTTCGAGGCCGTGAGGGTTTTCAAGTTGGTACAGGAAGTGGCGACGGAAAAGTTTATGTGGTGCTTCAGGTTTCTGGAGAACGTGGTGCCAGACGATCAAACCTTTTGGAGATGAGTCTGGCCCTCGGGATGAGACTGCTGTTGGTGGACTCTCAGCATTTGTCTCGGGCCAGGCGGCCACGAATGTTCTGGTTGTCAGTGGACCTGATGGACCACGAGGAGGTGGAGATTTATCAGCGGGAGCTGTATGACGAAGTCATTTTCGGGGCCGCAACGGAACCCATGCAAGCCATTTTGGATGAAGGCTGGGATTGGGAGCCGGGTCGGCGTGATACAGGCAAGAGATTCCCCATCTTCACCAGGGCGATCAAGAGACAAAAGCCCCCAAAAGAACCGGCGGGGCTAGCCTCTACAGACGAGACGGGGAAGCCCGACAGCGCTGGAGGGAACATCACTTCAGGTACCCCCCTTATACATATGGGGCATATTACATGATCACCAGGGAAGAAGGCGAAGCACGGCCTCTGAATGCAAATTAAAAAAAGAGCAACTCAAGGGGTTCAAGAGAAACCACACCCTGGATTTGCTCAAGAAGCCGCCTGAGAGCCCAGAGGAAAAGGAGGCTGCTGAAGATTTGCGCTGCAGCGCCTTGGGAAATTCGTTTCACGCAGTGCTGGTTGCTGCCCTTTTGTGCTATGCGCTGTGGTCGTATGGAGTCAAGAAACTGTCAGGCCATCATGAGATGGTGGAGGCGTGGGCAGAAGAACTCAAAAGAATGGCTGTCTCGCCCCCACCCACCACAGTGGAGGTGGTCACGGATCAGACCCAAGCGGGGGGAGATCCGGGTGAGGACAGTGACACCACGCAAGTACAGAGTTTCAAGATGGAAAGAAAAACGATCCCTCGCTCCCCTGCATCAGCAACAAGCATTGCGGGGGTAACAGAAAGAGACCTTAACCTTGCAGTACAGATGGTTCAAGCTTTTGTTCGGCGGCAAGAGTACAGAGGAAGTGATGTCCGGTTGGACGTGAGCACACTGTACCGGCCGGATACCTTTCCGCGTGCCACGGTCAACCCACATAGGTGGCTGTGGCATGAAGCCCATGCTTATCCTTTCCAGAGGGAAGAGCATATCAACGTCCTCGAGCTTCGAGCGCTCATTCATTGTGTGGAATGGCGCTTACGGAAGAATGGGTTTCATGGCACAAGGTTCCTGCACCTCTCAGACTCGCAGGTGCTGAGCGTGGCAGTGAAGGGTCGAAGCAGCAGCAGGCAGCTTAATCATCTCCTTCGGCGCTTGGGGTCTATGCTGGTGGCAGCTGGTCTTTACCCAGCATTGGCTTGGATTGAGAGCCACCTCAATCCGGCTGATGCCCCCTCGCGCAGAATGTCAAGTAAAAAGAAGGTGCAACATATACCCACACAAGCAAGCCGTAACGAAGAAAGACGCAAGGTAGGTCCTCTATCCAAACTCGTGGTTCAACCAAAAACGCAGACCCGGTATGAGGGAGCGTTTCACCTTTTCTGTAAGTTTCACAATGTTTCATTCAACTTTTCCCCTCCTGAGCCTCATGTGCTGGATGATTGGGCAGCAGAATATATTGAGGCTTTGTGGGAGGATGGCCACCCCAAATCCATGGCATCCTATGCTCTGGCTGCGCTGCAGTATTTCCGGCCACAGGCCAAAAATCATTTGGTGTGGTCATGGAAATTAGTTAAGACTTGGAATCAAGTCGAGCTTCCCACCAGAGCCACCCCTTTGACGCCAGATTTGCTGTTGGCTATGGCTGGTCAATGTTTCAAATGGAAACAACAGCGGCTAGGACGGCTCCTGGTCTTGGGTTTTTCAGCATTTCTCCGAACGTCAGAATTGTTGAACCTGCAACGCAAAGAAGTCATACTCCCATCAACTGCAGGCCCTCGGGAAGCAGTCCTTTTGTTAGCAACAACGAAAGGAACCAAAAAGAACTTTTTACCTTTAGACAAGGTAGTGTTGCAGGAGCGTTTGGCGTTACAAGCCCTTGAGCAGTTGTGTGAAGGCATTCAGCCTGGCGATGCCCTATCGCAACTCAGCAACCATCAGTTTAGGAGGCTGTTTCGGGACCTCTTGGTTGAGCTGAAATTGCATGAAGCAGGGTATATGCCTTACAGCCTCAGCAGAGGGGGGGTGACTAGTGCATATCGCACTGGGGTCTCTCTATAGACGTGCTTGTCACGCAAGGGAGATGGCAACATTTGCCTACGGCAAGGCTCTACATAGATGCGGGCCTGCAAGCAGTTGCTTCAATCACCCACCCAGCTGCCACCCTGGCACACTGTGACAAGTTGCGACTACATTTCAAGACTGTGAGCCAGGTAGGGACGCGTGGAAAGAGACATCTGTGATTGTGTTGGTCACAGTGGGCAGTTGCCTCCAATGAGAGGTAGTCGCTTGAAGCGATGCTGCTGTGAACTGTGGCCTAGGCACGTCACAGGATGCAAAGCCATGACAGCTGGCACGGGCTTCAGAAAAAAGACCGTGCTGAAGGGCAGAGTGGCAACCAGAAGTGAGTGTATATATATATATATATGTATATATGTATAGTCCCGCCCCTGGGCGCATATAAGTCGCAGCTGGGGGGACAATATTTTGTTTTTATCGCTGCTTTTTTTTATACGGTCAACGTCTACTGTGATTGTATATATATATATATAGGCTCATCTCATCGTTTTTTGTTGTTGTTGCTGTTGCTGTTGCGGTTGCGGTTGCGGTTGCGGTTGCGGTTGCGGTTGCGGTTGCTGTTGCTGTTGCTGTTGCTGTTGCTGTTGCTGTTGCTGTTGTTGTTGTTTGTTGTTTGTTGTTTGTTGTTTGTCGTTTGTTGTTTGTTGTTTGTTGTTTGTTGTTGTTGTTGTTGTTGGTGGTGGTGGTGGTGGTTTTGCACGTCCGATGCATTCCACAGAAAAATTCGCAACGACAGTTCTGAGCAAGTGTGTGACTCATGCTGGATTCGCCATGGTGGCATGAACCCTTCGGGGAATACCTGTCTAGGTAGGACTTTCGATCCTCCGATCTGATCGCTGAATTAACAGTTTTCAATTTGGTAATTCGTGCAAGTAAAGTGCAACAGTTGGCCCTTTTCGGTTTTCACCCTTTCGCTTGGGGGAGTGTTGAACAGCTGGCTGCCGTGCCTGGCATCATTTTTTTTCTCAATACTGAAGCTGTGCTGACTCTCGAGAAACCTTCCTTTTTTCAACTTTGCTCAAGAGAGTACTGCGCTCGACATCCTGCATCATGAGAGAATTTTTCAGGCAGGCCCACGACTTTAGGTGTGGTCACTTTTTCTCTTCATGGTCTCTGGTGAGGTTCAATTGTGCACCAATTCGAGGGTTGAATGCGTAAGCTGTCTACAGGGTTGACGTGAAACTTTGGCCATTGAGCCTGATCAGGGGATTCTGCATTGGATTGCGGTCGGATCAATTGTCATTAGCTAGTTCCCCATTGGTCCCTTATTTCATGCGTGCTCCCGTGTTTGGTCAGGTTTGGGTCCTTCGCGTGCTGAGGAAGGTTTGGCTCTCGCCTTGTAGGTTGTGTCAGGTGCTTCCGTCCGCCCCCCCTCCCCTGGTCGGTTTTTGGCCCGTCTTCCTTCCGCCTTTTCTTTTTCCTTGACCTTCCAGGGTTCGCCCGTTTTGGGCTAGGTGTGTGGTGTTGGTGTTTTCTCCTTTTTTCCTTTCTTCTTTTGCGTTCCCCGTCTCGTGTCCCGGTTAGGTCAGGTGTGATCTCATCTAGGTCATGTCATTTTCATTTCCATTTCGCCCACCCTGCTGCGGCAGGGTTTGCGTGTGTACCATCTGAATAGACGTAAAACTTCTTATTACTGCAGGGGGCCGCTGGGGAACATTGCAGTCAGCAGCCAGCGAAGACGGTGCAATGTTCCTGTGAAAACGTACCTGCATACCAGTAGTACCGCACAAGGCGGTGGCGGAAGTTTCAAAAATAGGAAACCTATAGGAGAGGTTGGTTGTTGTGAATCAGGGATGGCAGAGCGAAGCCACTGATGGACCGAAAGGTGCTTGAGGTCTCCTCTCTTTCTCTCTCTTTCTCTCTTTTTCTCTCTGTTTCTCTATCTTTCTCTGATAATCTACCTACTGTAACTACCTACTGATCTATCTGTCTACCTATCTATCTGTCTGTCTGTCTATCTATCTATCTCCCTATCTATCTATCTATCTATCGATCGATCGATCGATCTATCTATCTATCTACCTATCTATCTATCTATCTAGCTGTCGAGTTTTCTAGCTATTTGTGTATCTATCTATCTATCTAGCTGTCTAGTTTTCTAGCTATTTGTCTATCTATCTATCTATCGATCTATCTATCTATCTATCTATGTATCTATCTATCTATCTATCTATCTATCTACCTATCTCTCTAGCTGTCTACCTGTTTATCTGTCTATCTATCTATCTGTCTGTCTGTCTGTCTACCTGTCTATCTGTGGTGCAGTGTCATTCAGTCTAATGTAGTGTAGTGTAGTGTAATTTAGTGTAGTGGAGTGTAGTGGAGTGTAGTTGTGTAGTTGTAGTTGTAGTGTAGTGTAATGTAGTGAAGTGTAGTGGAAGGTAGTGTCGTGTAGTGTAATGTAGTGTAGTGTAGTGGAGTGTAGTGTAGTGTAGTGGAAGGTAGTGTCGTGTAGTGTAATGTAGTGTCGTGTAGTGGAGTGTAGTGTAGTGTAATGTAGTGTAGTGTAGTGTAATTTAGTGCAATTGAGTGTAATTTAGGATTTGCCAGACCAATTCACGAAAGCTAGCGTCAGCTAGCTGGAGTCTTCTTGCTTTAGCAAGTATTCCGGGGGCTGCTCAAGGACATCACGGGATTTTTCACGCGAAAGGCATCGTCATCGTCATCATCATCATCATCATCATCATCATCATCATCATCATCATCATCATTGTCATCGTCCTCGCCATCGTCCTCGTCCTCGTCATCGTCATCATCATCATCATCATCGTCCTTGTCCTCGTCCTTGTCCTCGTCATCGTCATCGTCCTCGTCATCGTCATCGTCATCATCATCATCATCATCATCATCATCATCACCATCATCGTTAATCAATTACATTTTATCATTATTGGCAATTATTGGCATTATCACGAAAGCTAGCGTCAGCTCGCTAGAGTCTTCTTGCTTTAGCAAGTATTCCGGGGCTCCCCAAGGACATCACGTGCTTTTTCACGCGAAAGGGCCCCCCCCTGCAACCTCCCCCATATATATCATTGTTATATATCATATATCATATATCATTGTTGCATCCTCGTTGGGACGAACAATGCCGCGACACGATGATGACAGTCCCTCCGCAACTCACCTCTTCCCTTCCTTCTTTCTCCTACCCCGCTAGCTTTCGTCATCCACCCCCGGCCTCAAGTGTCTTACATGTGCTACCTGTAATCTATTGAACATGGAAGGTACTTAACTGATTTCCTTGATATGAACTAAGCTAAGAAGTATATTAGGTTTTGATGTTTCTGCGGTATTGGTGATTACTCAAATAAAAATACACTGCTTTTGGTGTGTTTTGGTTGGTTTTGGTGTTGTTCTGTGTTTTTGTTGATTTTGGTCAAAAGCCTCATGCACTTTTTATGCACACATTTTATGCGCTTTTAAAAAGCGCATAAAAAGTGCATATTATTTCAAAAAGTGTATACACTTTTTGTGCGCTTTTTCAGGGCGCATAAACAGCACACAAAAAGATCATAAAAAGCGCATAAAAAGAGCGAACAAAATGCATAAAAAAGTGCATATAACAAGTGCATAAGAAATGCATAAAAAGTGCATAAAAAAGTGCATAGGAAGTGCGCAAAAAGTGCATAGAAAAGTACACAAAAATCGAATAACAAGTGCAAAAAAGTGCATAAAAAATTGCATAAGTAAATCAGTGAAGATTTGATTTGCACAAAAACATAGAAAACAACAGCAGTAACACATCTAGTACAGCCATGCTCCAAGTCAAAGGAAGGCCAAGACCTTCTACAAAGGCTTCAATGCCCACAAGGCCAAAATGGCGACCAACTAGAAAAGAAAATATGAGTCACACATGAGTTACTTGAGTCAATATTGAAGTGCAAATTCTACCCATGGAAAAGATCCACAGTCTGCAACGTACACTTGGACATGCCCAAGTAAAAACTATAAGACACAAAAACATCACACAAGTAACAGAAACATCTCTCAAGTACAACAGTTGTCGCAAGTAAAAAACATCAATGAACACATTCAAATAAACACAAAACAGTACCCTCATATAAGGAATCGAAAGCCAAATCCAAGATGCACAAGTAAACACACAACTGGCATGCCCAAGTGCAAACAGCTCAAGTAACATACACAGGTCCCAAAAATAACCAGCAAATAACCACACAAAACTAACATGCCCAAGTACAAAAAGCTCAAGTAACATACACAAGTCCAACAGAGAAAACAGCAAATCGAAAACAAACATGTTCATTAGAAAGAAAATATCATCAAAACACAACCATCACCACAATCAAACCAAAATAAAACATGTAAAACAGTATTACAATTTAACAGTGCCAACAAGACACACCATTCAAAATGTTAAGAAAACAAACGGAAAAAATCAAAACAATAAAATCAACCAGAAAATATTCATTTATATATGTGAAAAACATGACAAAAAATTAGGTATATACCTAAATCAATTTAGGTATATACCTACATCAATTTAGGTATATACCTACATGTTTTTCAATAGTAAATATTTACTAAGCTAAGTAAAATTTCACGTAACATTTTCGACCTAAATCCAAAAAAATACGTAAATTTTTGCCGACCTAAATTTTACTAATTTAGGAGACTCAGGGTTTCATGGCTCAATTTGCGATAGCCTTCCGTCACCATGCCCCGTCTTCGTTCCCGTTCCCATGACCCTCATGATGATGGCCCTATGCGGGGTCATCCCGAACCAGATCGTCCATATGACCCTTTGGTTTGGAACTACACGCCGGCCCTTCGCCGTATCCGAAGAATACTCATCCTGGTATAGATCTCACTCAAATTCGTCATGTTATGGAAGGACAATTTTCGGATGCTATGACAGTCACTAGATGCTTAACTCTACCTGACCTTCGGGATCCTGAAGAGATGGCCATGTTCACCTTTTCTCGCCTTCTCAATCCTAGCCAATTCCAAACAGCAACGGCAGGCGAATTACTTTCTGGCATCAATCAATACATTTTCAACACCTGGGGCGTCAACATTACAGGCGGCATTTTCGCTCTGCGCAACCCTCAAACCATCAGTCGTCTACTACAAGAAAATCGCCCGAATTGGACCCAGGCACAAGAGGTTGGGATCTTTGGTTCCCCATTATCCTTCACCATCCCAACACAGCCATACATCATGCGTATGTCTTGTCACAAAGCTTTACCACCCAATTACCTTCCGTGACCGCTCTCCTAGCAGCAAAACAGACATTGTGTGATGCCGCTCCTCTGAAATCATATTTTTTACATGTTTTTGTCACTTGGTTTTTAGGATTCTTCTGCTTTTTGGGGTTTACATGGTTTCTCCTTTGTCACTTGATTATATCTTCTCCGTGTCAAATTTGAGCTCCCAATATGACCAAACGTGACTCATCTGCGGCCAATCTGGCTTCCCCTCGGTTTCTCCACATGGACTCTTGGTCGACTCCTTTGGCAACTACACGTCGTCAACCTTCTCCGGGGGCATCATCATCATCCGGTTTTGCTACTTCCCTACCAGGACCCTCTGCAGAACCGATCTGGCTCCGCCAACCCTGGGTACGGATACACGGCCCCAACGGAATCCGTTCCAATACCTGTGAGTGGCGACTCCTGGACTTCTTCTTATCCACAAAACCCATTCTCACGACATATTTTCAACCACGTCAACGAGTGGTGCATACCCAGCTGTTCAAACTGATTGAAGTGGGTGAAGGCCCTCATCGGAGATCGGAACTTTGGATCTCTGAGGCAGATTGGCAAGGATGTGAACGTCTCCGACACCCGGAACATTTCTTCCATGGAATTGTGGGTCATGTGAAGGACAAATGTGGCCATTCCATCTATGGATGGCGTGAAGCTTCCAGACTTGCCAAGTATTGGCGCCGCTACTTCCAAGTCGAAGAGGGTCCATACAATTATCATCAGGCTGAGCCGCATGAGGAACAAGAGGACATTTTCATCCCTGCCAATCCAGCTGATGATGAAATGGCTGATGACGATGCGAATGACACCTCTACCATGGGAATCCCTCCTGAAACTGCAGATCAAGTCTTATCGGTGCCCTTGCAGATCAGCCAGATGGCACGCATCCGATACGATGTGTTGATTCGGGATCCTGAGTTCAATGCGCCCATCCTCGAGCTGATCCAGACGCCGCCACAAAATCCTATGGAGAGCAATGTTCGTCCTTCACCCGCGCGGACTTGGCCCAGCTCGGCAGCCACCTGGCGATCACCGCAAACGTCATGGCCCGGAGCGTTGGCGCGGAGGAATTCCCTGATGATGATGAAGACTCGAGCATCCCGTGATAACATAGGGTCGTTTCCATTGTAAAATTTGTATAGCAATAATTTGTGTGTTCATCTCTGGCATTTTGCTCATTTGATCCGAGGCCAGCTGACAGGAATCCCCATTCTGCTCAGCCCCGCAGCAGCGGGGCGTGTGTGTGAACCATCTGAAGAGACGTAAGACTTCTAACCGTTGTCTAACATTCAGTTTTTGCAGTGCATGGGGCACAGGGGACTTGCAAAGCTCTGCCCAATGAAGCTCTTTGCAAGCATCCCAGGAGGCACGGACTGATCATCCGTGTGTATACCTGCAAGGTTGTGATTACCTGTTGTTCAGGGTTTGCTTCCATTCTTTTTGATTTTGCTACCTACGCTTGTGAATGGCACCCGGCTAAGCCCAGAACCGGTACCACGTCAGTTTGACTTGTTTGGCAGTTCCGTTGCCAATTTTATTTCCTGTACGGTTTTTGCAATCTGTCATTTTGGAAGTGATATGGGTTTCGTTGAAAGGGAAGGGTCAGCTTCCAATTTACTCCATTTAGCACTGGCTATGGCGATGGCAGCTTTCACTGTTTTTTCAGGTCGTTTCAGTGACCTACTCATGTCAGGTTTAAAAGGGATTGTTTTCGCACGTAAGATGCATTCCACAACAAAATTCGCAATGACAGTTCTGAGCAAGTGTGTGGGTGTGACAGGTATTACGATGGATGCATCATTCACCGAGTCGTCAAGGGCTTCATGTGCCATGCTGAGGTCGTTGCCGTTTTGCAGCATTATACGAGACAAACTGCATTGACATTGAGCTGAACCGGGCCGTTCAGGATGCAAACGGGTGATCCAGATCCACACAGCTCCAGCGGGACTGGTGGTGAGCCTGGACCCTGTGAAGTTACAAAGTCCCATGTCCTTTCAGCGGTTTTTTTCCCAAAAGCATCTACGATGCTGGGTTCTCGTTTAGCTTGTTTCGCCGTGAGGATGGACGGACAGGGCACCGTGCGAAATGGCTTCGGGAGAGCTTTGCTGGGAGGGACCGTGCGAAATAGCAGGAAACCATGGAAATACCTTGGGGAAAGCTCCGTTGGGAGGAACCGTGGGAAATAGCTCCGGAGACACGCATTATGGACGGACAGGAAACCGAGGTCCGTTGGGAGGGAGCGAGAGGAGCGAGAATGCAGCGTGGACCGATAGAGGAAACTGTAGGAAATAGCTTGGGGAGAGCGTGAGCATGCAGCGAGCTTGCGGAGAGTTTCGTTGGGAGGGAGCGAGCACGTAGCGTGGACGGACAGAAATAGCTGTAGCTTGGGGACAGGAAACCGTGCGCGGGAAATAGCTTGGGGAGACTTCGACGGACAGGAAACTGTCGGAAATAGCTTGGGGAGAGCTCCATGGGAAGGGAGCGAGCATGTAGCGTGGACGGACAAGAAACCGTGGAAATATAGCTTGGGGCTGCACTGGGAGGGAGCGAGCATGCAGCGTGGAAGAAGGAAACCATAGAAATAAGGGACGGCTCCGTCGGGAGGGAAGGAGACAGGATGAGACTGGAGCGTGGACGGAAAGGAAACCATGGAAATAGCTTGGGGAGAGCTGCATGCAGCGTGGACGGACAGGAAACCATGGGAAATAGATGGAAATAGGTTGGGGAGAGCTTCGCTGGAAAGAGCGAGCATGCAGCGTGGAAGGACTGAAACCTTGAAGAGTTAGCTCGGGGAGAGCTTCGCTGTGAGGGAGCGAGCACGCAGTGTGGATGGACAGGGCCATCGGAAACCGATAGCCTGGAGCGAGCGTCGTTGGGAGGGATCGGCGCTAAAAATGCAGAGCTGTTGGCACGGGTTTTTCAGGACAAATTCGATCAATGTGATTGCCCGGAAAATTTGTGTGCCCAAGATTTGTCAAATTTTGACTGGTTTCCATTCGTGCAGGGCACTGGCTGCCCACACAAGACGTTAAAAAAGGTGTACTGTGTGCCGTCTTGCTTTTGGGTTCTCTGGCCGACTTTGTTTTTGTCTTTGGTACAGTAATGACCCGTCACGAGTAGCCCCGTTAAACCGGATAATGATATGGACGGACGTGACGATGCTGTAAAGTAAAGACAGAAAGGGAAGGCAGACAATTCATGAAGGAGTTCCGTCTGGAAGACCTAGAGGGAAGAAAGTACACATGAGTTCTTGACTGGCTTACGCGCTTCTCTGCAAATTCATGAGCTGGCAGGCTGGCAGGAATAAGATTCAAGACGATGGCAGCAAATCTGAACCCACAGCTAAAGAAAACACTTGAGTTCAGGTCGCGGTCAAGTATCCCCCTTACCATTTCCACTACTAAAAGGGTGAACACGTGCTTGATACCATCCCCGGTTTCGTGGAGATTTCAGAAAAAAAAGGACCCGTCCACCAGTTTTTGTAGCAAAAGGGCGTGCACTGTATCTTGTAGCGGCGTTCCATTTGGCACTCAAAAATCGGACATGCATTTTGTAGTGATTTATTTTGGGATGCGTTGTGTCGTACCGGAAACCCCAAAGCCCTCTTTTGCCGGTCATGCCCGGTTACATGAACATATAGCTTGGACCCTCAGACCATTTGGCTCTTGACTCACGATTATTTCGTGGTAAGATGAGCCTTCAAAAAATTGGAAAAAAACAAATAATGTAGAGACTTTAAGGCGGGAAAATGGGACAGACTTGGTTTCAAAACCCATCAATTGAATTTGAAGTTGTGCGCTAGCTCAGATCAATTTTGCTGCCCCATAGCTCTGACGATTGCAGTTCAAAATCTCTGTGCGGTGCTCTTGTCACATCTATTTTGGCGATTATATGCGATTACCAATCATAATTAATCTAAATCTATCCCATTCTGCTAGATTCCTGCTCCTTTTGTCTAATAGTCAAGTTTCACCTAATTTAAAAAAAATCCATGCTCAGAGTTCCTTTCACCCACAATGTCACAAAGCACAGATTCGATGCGTGGTGTCCTAGTTTCTGGATGACTTGTGTCATGCACTGCATTTTGTAGTAACACACGCATGCACAACCTTTTGTAGAACCTACTGCGCCCCCCTCCAGATAAGCCCCAAAAGTTCGAAAAGCATGCTTTTTATGTAGAGACTTTAATAAGGAAAAATGGGAGAGATTTGGTTCAAAACCAATCAATTGAATTTGAAGTTGTGCGCTTAGATCGTTTTTGTTGCCCCATAGCTCTGACGATTGCAATTCAAAATCTCTGTGCGGTGCTCTTGTCACATCTGTTTTGGCGATCACATGCGATTACCAATCATAATCTAAACGTATCCCATTCTACTAGGTTCCTGCTCTTTTTGTACAATAGTCAAGTTTCACCCAAGTTCAACGAATCCATGCTCAGAGGTCCTTTCACCCACAATGTCACAAAGCACAGATTCGATGCGTGATGTCCTAGTTTCTGGATGACTTGTGTCATGCACTGCATTTTGTAGTGACAGACGCGTGCACAGCCTTTTGTAGAACATACTGCGCCCCCCTCCAGATAAGCCCCAAAAAGTTCGAAAAGCATGCTTTTTATGTAGAGACTTTAAGAAGGAAAAATGGGACAGATTTGGTTTCAAAACCAGCCAATTGAAACTGAAGTTGTGCGCTCAGATCGTTTTTGCTGCCCCATAGCTCTGACGATTGCAGTTCAAAACCTCTGCGCCGTGCTTTTGTCACACCTTTTTTGGCCATCACATGCGATTATTAATTAAAATCTCAATCTATCCCATTCTACTAGGTTCCTGCTCTTTTTGTCCAATAGTCAAGTTTCACCCAAGTTCAACGAATCCATGCTCAGAGTTCCTTTCACCCACAATGTCACAAAGCACAGATTCGATGCGTGATGTCCTAGTTTCTGGATGACTTGTGTCATGCACTGCATTTTGTAGTGACACGCGCGTGCACAACCTTTTGTAGAACCTACTGCGCCCCCCTCCAGATAAGCCCCAAAAAGATCGAAAAACATGCTTTTTATGTAGAGACTTTAAGGAGGAAAAATGGGACAGATTTGGTTCAAAACCGATCAATTGAATTTGAAGTTGTGCGCTCAGATCGTTTTTGCTGCCCCATAGGTTTAACGATTGCAGTTCAAAACCTCTGCGCCGTGCTTTTGTCAAACCTTTTTTGAAAGGTCAATTCTTGGAATCCGATGGAAATCCCAAGGTTGTATTTACTTGTGCTCGGCAAATACTATGACCTGGGCCCCAGAAAGGGAACCAAAGACTTAGAGTGAAATTTCCAGAAACCATTTAGTAGAGAATCATGATTTTTCACTGCAACCCGTTTTCACTACAAAATGGGTACGCAAAGTCATTTTGTAGTGACCGACATTGGCTTTTGATCCACGATAAAAACCCTCAACCCATTTTGTAGCAAGGGGGGTTGGTTCAGATTCAAGCGTCATTTTGTAGTATAAGGCTGTGTTTGTAAACGGTTTAGTGAGCACAACTTCTTTGCAGAATGCACACAGGGATGGTCAAGTGTCAACGTTTGTTTTTCAAAGAGGTCCTGATTCTGCTGTGATTAGCGCTACTTTGTTCAGTCAGTGATCGATGTTTCTTGGTGTTTTGAGGTCCATAGTCCAAGAACTCTAGCCAAGTATTCAGCATATATTCATCGAAGGAAGTTTAGAAGTCAAACTTCTGACAATATGGACAGATGTAAAAGCAGAGGTGGGAAGAGGCAGAGAGAAGAGAAGAGTAGAAGAGAGCAGATCAGAGAAGAGAAAGAGTCAAAAGAAAGAATATGCAGATGCGCGAAAAGGTAGAAAAGTCGCGGTTCATTGTGTTTTCCAATGATTTGCGGCTCTGGAGGGTCCAAAAGTAGGCTCGCTAAAGCGGCGGGTGCGGAGCTGTGGAGAGATGAGAGATGAAAAATTGCACGCCGCTGTGGCAAAGCACATTTCGAAGTCAAAATGTGCAAAGCACACTATGCTCGACGCCGTCGTGGTGCGAAGCACATTTGGAAGTGAAAACGGTAAAAGCACCACATGCTCGGACCACTTTTGGACGTTCCGATGTGGTTTTGCGTGGCAGGCGCAAGGGGCTCTGCACCTTCCCAAAAGTAGGCAAAAAGGTGAGGGTTTTATGGCAGTTTCAAAAGCGGTGGCAGGCGTGGGACATTTGAAGAGGATCTGCAAAGATGCATTTCACGTGTCGGGCGCAATACAAGAGACATGCTCATCAGAGATGTTAGGAGGTCAGAGCAGAGATTTCCTGAGAGTGGTTGCAATTTGGAGCATCAGATCTTCAGGTTTGCTGAGATGATTTCGCGTGACAGGCGCAGCACTTCGTACGACCTGGCATCACCTTTTCGTGGCAGGCGCAATAGTTTAGACAGATGGACTGGAAAAATCGCAAAACGCATTGGCACGAGGCCGTGAGCTCTGCAGTCAACTTTCCATTTTGGAAGGAAGATTCGCAGAATTGCTTCGTTTTTGATGTTGTCAACTTCGAAAATTGAGGAAGTCTCGCAGGTTTGCTTCGTTTTTGACATTGTCAAGTTCAAAGATTGAGGAAGTCTCGCAGAATAGCTTCGTGTTCAAGCTTGCAGATAGACAGATAAATAGATGGATAGATAGGCAGACAGGCAAATAGAGAGATAAAGAGATTGACAGACAGATAAACAAATAAATAGATGGACAAATAGATTGACAACTGCAACTGCACTACAACACAGCTACAACTTCAACTACTCTTCAACTACTACAACTACAGCAACAACTTCAACTACAATTACAATTTCCACTGCGCAACACCACAGCTACAACTACAACTACAACTGCAACTACGACTACAACTACAACAACTACTGCAACTACAACAACTACTGCAACTACTACAACTGCAACTGCAACTACAACTGCAAGTACAACTACAACTACAACTGCGCTACACCTGTATTACAATTACGACTACAGCTACACTACAACTACAACTACCACTGCACTTTAATCACACTACAGCTGCTACTACAGCTTCAACTACCACTACACTACAACTACAATTACCACTACCAGTAATCGACGCTACAAGTACAACTACATCTACAATTTCAACTTCCACAACAACAACAACAACAGCACCAGCACTAACACCAACACCAACACCACCACCACCAACACCACCACCAACAACAACAACCACCACCACAACGACAACGACAACAACAACAACAAACACAAACACAAACACAAACACAAACAACAGCAAACACAAACACAAACAACAACAAACAACAAACAACAAACAACAAACAACAAACAACAAACAACAACCAACAACCAACAACCAACAACAAACAACAAACAACCAACAACAAACAACAAATAACAAACAACAAACACAAACACAAACACAAACAACAGCAAACACAAACAACAACAAACAACAAACAACAAACAACAAACAACAAACAACAACCAACAACCAACAACAACAACAACAACAACATCAACAACAACAAAACAACAACAAACAACAACAAACAACAACAAACAACAACAAACAACAACAAACAACAACAGTTGCCACTACACTAAAACTACAACTACCAGCTACAACTACAACTACAACTACACTTCCCACCGTTCCGACAACTACTGCAACTACAACAACTACAATTTCAACTACATTTTATCCACACTACACCTACAACTACAATTACAACCAAAAATCCAACTACAACATTACAAGTTCAACAACATCAACTACACTACAAGTACAGCTACAATCACAATTACATTGCGCTTTGCTACACCGCGCTACGTCCTGCAGCTGTGGGTGAGGTGACCACTGCAACCACTGATCACAACCACCTTTCGGTCCATCAGTGGACTCGTTCTGTCATCCATGCATCGCAACAACTCACCTCTTCTATAGTTTCCTATTTTTGAAGCTTCCGCCACCGCCTTGTGCGGTACTACTGGTATATAGTCGATAGAACGGTTTTAGACTCTTAAATTTCCCACTGAGACATGTAAAATTGGAATCCAACAAACTAAAGTTGCTGATTCTTCAGGATTCAACGGGAGTCACACTGTAATTGATCTGAGGTCCATCTACGGGCCAACCTTCCAAGATGAGGTCTTTACATTTACCTTGCATGATTGTCAGGAGATCAGATTTCGAGTCAACACAAAAATCAAAGGGTTTGCATCACTGAGCAGTGGAGAGTTTTGATGCAAGAAGATTAGGGAAATTGTATATAAGAACCATAAAATGTTCAAAATGATTGAAGAGTTTGAAGGATCTCAAACAGGGATCCGGGGCTTGGCAGATCGTCGCAAATCTCTCCCATGACAAAGCTGGTGTGGTGTCAATGGCAAATGTTTCAGCCTTAAAGACTCTGGTAAATAGAGCATTGACTTTAAGCAAAGGAGTGAGTTCAGATAATATTGAATTTTGTTTCAAATGCATTTTGAATTTCAAGTGAGTGGTTTCACTGGTTTTGGACTTGAACAAATAGCGAGCTCCAAGGCTGGTTTCAACACCAATTCATCTCAATTTTTCATTACCTTTGAGGCCTGGCTTGCCACAAGAGAATGTACCGATTTGTACGGGTTTCTCTGTGCTCAGCCACCCTGTGATCTAAACCTAAACATTGTATATATACATCATCAATCCTATATCGCTGGGGCATCCATGCTTTCTACATCCCCAGCGATGGCAGACACATGCAGAGACTACTTTCATCTCCAGACAGTTCATGATCATGGCATTCGCCGCAATTTTGCAGGCTTAGTTAATGGTGCGTGCATGATTGCTTTGAGGATCAATCGGAAGCGATCCCTTGAGAGTTGCCATTCGACCCCAGACAGGTGTATTTTGGTGAAAGCCATGACATGTGGTTTCTGTTCTGAACCCAAGAAGAATTCTCTCACTGTCCACTGACAACGAGACTTGCCCCAGCTGAAAGCGTATGTATATCATGGGATCGCCCTTCCCTCCACAGGAAATTTGGCAAAAGGACACCAGACACTTTCTGTTCTGTGTGTCTTTTGCAAATTTTCTGATTCCTTTTCATGATTGAGAAGAACTACATCATTTTGTTTTTTCAACAAATGAGGGTGACCTTTCTTCCCTTTCCACCGATGACGCTTCTCACAACTGCCCAACAAACTAAAGGGGGTAAAGATCCGCACGCCACAAGACAGGCATGGATAGAAACATGCCATAGCTCTATCCCACGCATGTGACTAAGAAAACCAACGGATCTGCAAGAAGCCAATGCATGTGTATATATATAATTATATATATATGTATTATGTACAGTACATACACTATAATGTATTGAACACAATTGAATACATGTATTGTTTGTACTGTATTGTCATAATCTTGAAATGCAAACATGATTACCTCTAGCATGCTCACTTGTGCTTCCTTATAACTTTACGTAACTTCACATACATTTTATACCTGTACACATATATTGCAAGTGGTTCACAGGAGCTAGCAAGAATGCGCACTCCCTTTTTGACAATGGGCGAGGGGCCACAATGCTGCGCGGATGGGAACATGAATTCTGACTGATATTGGTCGTGAATTTGCACCGGTGGACAAAAAAAATAAGAATCAACAGCTTGATTTTCCATAGGCTTGATGCCATCAGCTTTTCTCCGTCTGGCGGATTTCATCTGTTCATGATAAATGATTCTCCAAGATTGGTTCAATTGAAAGAAGAGAAGAAGTTGTTGTTTCTCCGAAGGCTTGGTTAATGAGTTAGCTAACTGGGCATCTGAATGAACCCAGCGGAGCATAGTCCCTGACTCGGTAGAGGAATCTTTTAAGGCCAGTGCTTCAATAGTAGATCTTTTCTCTTCACCTTTCACTGTCGGTGAGTCGGTGTTGATCTTGTCATAAAGGTTCTTACTGTCAGCGATAGTAATTCCAGGAGTCAGGTTCACAATCTCAGGCGCTGAGAGTTTTTCCAACATAGATCTAGGATAGTGCATTTCAGACCACAGGTATCTCAGATGGTAGAGGTCATCTTCTGCACCTACCACTGCATGAACTTCGGCACATGCTGGTGATCTGCACTTTCGATGGATTTTCCCACTCTTCCAGGAGAGTAGGGTGACTTTGGAGAGCTCACCCCTTCGCAGAGACTGTGGTGCCAGACCACAAATGAGACCCTCTGTGCTGTTGACATGATCAGGCCTATTGGCCCAGGCTGCGTCACCCCAGGTTACTAAATCAACTTTTTCCCCTTTCTTCAGTGGGTGAATAAACATTTCTGCTCTATGTCGTTTAACATCAGAGACCAACTGATTCAGCTTGACAATGTCCGCCACAGTACTCTTCCTGGAGATGCCGAACTGGTGCTTGGCCGTATCTTTTACAACCCAAGTCAAAAATACACAACCCCGGGCGTTTCTAGCCACCAAAGAAACAACCTTGGTCGTTTGTTGCAAGGAAAGAAACAACCATGGGCGTTTGTTGTTGGAGAAGTCCGGTGGAAAATGCGCATGAAAGCGTGTGCATAGGTTTGCTGACCTGCTCACTTCGGAGTAATGCGCGCTGACGGATGTTACACTTTTTTTGGACCTTCTGAGCCGAGTGCATGCAAGTTGTATCTACGTATCTATGTCTATCTATCTATCTATCTATCTGTCTGTTTGTCTGTCTGTCTGTCTGTCTGTCTGTGTCTATCTATCTAACTATCTATCTACCTACATCTTATATAAATATATATATATATCATTTTAACCCAAAAATTGTTTGACAAACAAGAAACATTGCGAACACGATATAGAAAAAACCTACCAGAACAAAATCGTCGCGCAATTTCTTCATTCAAAACAAGACATCACCCAGGTCGAAAAACGGTTTGGGAAAAATTGTGCTCAATGGCTCTCCTGAGCTTTTTTCAAAACTTCTTTGGGAAAAATGCATTCACTCTAAAGCGCGGTTTTCTCCCCACATGCAGCTGCCCGAGACATATATGGGTTCATTTTTTCATCTCTCGCCACTGCAGCGCTCGCTTCAATATGTATTTTCGGGCCCACGATAGCATGTAGTTCATGCCATGGCACCCTTGGCAGATTCGTCGAATTTTCCCCATATAATCTTCATCTCCGAATGTTGACAAGAACATCAAGCAAAGCTTGGTCAGCTCGTGGTGGTCAATCATGTGCAAAAAATAATGGGTTTTTGGCCTGATCTTGTAAAGAAGCCTGCGCTGAGCCAAGCACTCACATGCAAGCCACTGGTAACACACAGCATGTAGCCTGCACAGCCACGTAGTTTCACATACAGCTTGCGTAGCCATCTTCACTCGGGCATTCAAATTGAAAATGCTGAGGGCAACGTCCAATGACCAGCAGCACACAGCACGAACCTGCGCGTGTTTTTTCTTTTGTGCATCCAAGATAGGAGATTCTGCAAGCCGAGTCATCATGAAAGCAGTAAGAGCGAAGAGGGTTCTGACCTTTGCAGCCTTTATCCTAGTATCCAGCACACACATTGGCCAATGGTTATGCTTGGGTCGTCCAAACCTGGCCATGCTAAGCGCGATGTACAGTTGCATCCCTTGCGTTTTGGCCCACATTGCTGCGTGGCGACTGAACGCGTGCAAAACTTCATTCCACGGCCTCCCGTTCAAACCAAAGAAATGCTGCAGCGTCCCATCCCCCAATGAATCTATAATAGCTGCCGGGATCAGGTCTCGTAAGGTGCCCAAATGTACAATGTGCAAAAGATCCAGCAACTTTTTTTTTCTCAAACCTGGGTACCTGCGTCCATGGTGATGGGTCGTTTGGGTCTGACATTGTCAGTGTGTGACGTCATGGAGCTTGCAGTGTCAAGTCACCCCAACTCAGTTCTGGAGCCCTTCTGTCAGAAGTTGCTAGACAAAAATCGCAGCACTGATTGCACAAGTAGTAGCGTCGGGTTGTCGTCAAACGGTGAGCGTAGGCATGAGCCTCCATGTCGCCCTTCCAGAAACAGAATGCCTCAATGGCAGAGCCAATGGGAAACACAAACAATCAAGAAAAAATATATCGTGCATGGTGTGTGCGTGTGTGTGTGTGTAACATCTGAACAGATGTAAAACTTCTTTTGTTCTAACCTTCTTACATTTGCAGGGGGCCAGCGCATGGCATCACGACGCTGGCCAACGAAGCTAGTGATGTCATGGGAAGCAGTTGGAGACGTCCAACTGTGTACCTGCAGAAATCAGTTTGAACTGTTGAACAAGCCGTCTTATTGCTGCACTGTTGTCGCAATCTGGAATTCAATTTTGTCATTTACTATTAGTTCCGTTGCATCTGAACCTTCCTCAGTATTTTCGCCGAAACCATGTCGCCGACATTATTTTGATTTTCTGGATTATTTCGCCGAAACCTGTCGCCGATGTATTTGGATTACTTTGTCAAAACCACGTCGCCGATCTATATTTTTTGATGACAATCTTGGCCATGGAAACCATTCAGGAGAACTTCTATTATTCGTAGGGTGCATCGTTATTTTCGTTGTTTCATTTCTAATCTGCATGTTTCAGGATTCAGTTCCTGCCGGATCAGATAATGATCCATTCTTGTCTAGTGTGATTTCCATGGTGGCTCCGACATGGTGCCATGGAGCCATTTGAGGCAACCCTCTTCAGGGTGAGTGTCGACAGTCTTGAATTCTGAATTCACACATTTTAACTTAGTAATTCGTTTAAGTAAAGGGAAACAATCAGCCTTGCGGTTTACCAGCCTTGTTGAATGTCCCGCGGCTCCGGATGTCCCAGGGATCCCAGTGATCTGCTCTTTCAAGTGAAGCTGCTTCGAACTACCAGAAACTTCCTTTATCACTGCAGCTTGCGCATTTGAAGTTCAACATGACATTCACGACAAAGGCAACAGGCATGTCCTTTTCCTGCAGGTATGGTCTCTTTGGTATCTGGTGAGGTGAAACATATTGTGCATCTAATTCGAGGGAATTTGTAAGCCGTTACATGCCCTTGTGGCTGACTGGAACACGGGCCTGGATTGGCACAACGCACGATGTGTAGGTTTAGGAACTGAATCCTGTGGTTCTACTTGGTGTGTGACTTTCCATTGTAGCTCTTTTTATTCGAGCAATGTACCCGTGGACTACTCCTCCGACGTCATGGCCTACCCCACCGCAACCTACAAACCCATCTTCGACGTGGCCACAATCACCGCAGAACGCGCACTTATTTGGACAGCCTTCGCCACTACATCCTACGTGGTCTTCGTCGTCTTCGCTCATGCCGTCCACGTCAGTCACGCCATCTTTGCCATTTACATCACTGACTTCGGCCCCTCATGCGGTACCAGCCCCTCAAATCGTGCCGACAATGCCCACGCCTCTGGCCCCTGAAACCACTATGATGCACACCGCTCCACCGACCTTCACTACTCCTCCGGCACCCACCGCTCCACCCACATGGCATTCTGCTCCAGCTCCATCGCCTACAACGACTACTCCACCGGCATCATTGCAGAGCTCTCCATACCCACCTCGCCATCCTCACCCTCCACTATTGGCGGAAGCATCTATGGCTCCTCCAGATGAACCTCCACTACCGGCAGTTAAGGCTGCCCCCAAGCTTCGCTCCGACAAGAGACTTGACAAACCACGTCGTTCAGCTCCCAAAGCCTCTGCCCCTGCTACACCACCGGCACCAACGGCAGCACCGTCCCCATCCATTTCACCAGAACTCGCAGCGCTGGGCTCCACTACACAACAACTTGCCGAGTCTGTTCGTCTTATTCAAGCTCAACAACAAATGATTCTGGATTCTCAACGCGCCCAAGAACAACGTCAGCTACTTACTCACCACGATGTACCTGCACCGGACCCTACACTGCCTACACCATCACCTCCAACCACCACACCACTTGCGGCCATGCCACCACCTGCACCCAAAGCACGACCTGAAGTTCCTGACCATCGTATCCTACCTGGCCCAGCCACTTCTCCTCCTCATCATCTACGTGCTCCTACATCGCCAGCGCACAGACCACGATCCAGGGCTCCACGATCACGCTCTCGTCGACCCTCTGCACAACCACATCATCGTCGACATTCTCCTCGCCGTGCTGTTCGACCTCGTTCTCCCCTTCCTCGATTTCGGTCTTCCACGAAACACGACAAGGACCGCAGAACTCCTTCTCCATACAGACGACGATCACCGCCAAGACGCCGCTCCCCCGTGGTTCCTCGACGTCATCGATCTCACCCCAGACCACGTTCCAACACCCCTCGTCGACGTTCCAGCGGCCGCGAAGTCGTATTACGACCAGCTGCACGCCCAACCAATCCGGCCTACATCCCCACACCTGATGCTGATGACACCTGGGGCGAATGGGACAACAGTCACTACCCCGACAACTACCATCACAACACTGCTCGACCCAACTCTCCTGCCGGACCACCACCACCTGAACCATCCACCAACCCACCATCACAACCAGCTGCACCACTTGGAGCCGTAGCCTTCCGCGTCCCTGACGGTGACAGCGAAAACTCCGAGGTAACAGATGCATTTTCGATCTCAAAATTTGACACGAATGACATCGACCTCAGTGAAATGGTTGAGGCGGCCAATGATCCACTCAGGGTACGTTGCTTGACTGAGCTCGACCCCGACTACACCGTACCTCTACGCCAATCATTGAACCATTCCAACATGCAGCTCTTCAACCAGTTCGTTGACGAGATGTTCCACCAGCTGGCTCAACCATATCGCACCGTCAACAACCAACTTATTTTTATCAAAGCCAGTCAAGCCACCGTCAAGAACATTGCCAGGGCCTTCGCACAATCCCGATTACTGGACATCGAGCTGGCGAAGCAAACCAAAGCGTTTTACATCGAACCAGAGAACCTGCTGACCATCACTGTCCCAACAGGATTGCCCAAGAAACCGATCTATCGTGGTGAGCACATGGGCACCTACCTGATTTACCACAAAACGAGTTGGGAAACAGTTGCCAAGATCCTTGCTGAAGATTGCATTCGCCCGGCAACTTGGACAAAATTCGAAGCCGGCTATCCGACTCAATACCCATGTTACGGGTTCTTCGGCATGTCCTCGGAGATTCCTGACATCGATACCCTACCGGGCTATGCTGTCAAGGTATGTACATCTCAGCTCTACCGCATAGGGAAAGGACAAAACCCATCTGGCCTATTGGCCATTTGTCGCTCTCCTAAATGCATACGGGCCCTATCCGGAGGAAATGACCAAATTCAACGCTTGTGCAATCTATCGGGCATCTCCAAGGGCAAAGACAATGCAACGGCTATGAACTCCAGCGCCGCATCAATATGCTATGTTGCCTCCACTCATTCGGTTTACCCAGGCTTGATCACACACCAGGCAGCAGAAACCAACCCACCCAGTGCCGCAGCACCAACTGAACCACCAGCTGATCATGAACGTCCAGCACGCCCTGACCCTGCCGCTGACACACCTGCACCTTCGGACCCACCTCCTGACGACTCTGGAGCGACAACCAGCCACTACGAGACGGCCGAACATCCCCCACGTGATCATGCTCGCCGACATTGGCACGACAATACTTCTTGGGACAGTTCAACCTACAACCGCCGAGATCGCCGTCCCTCCTATCGCGAAGGCCACTCTCGAGATCAACACCGTCAAGGCCAACCTCGTTCTCGACACTCGGCATACACCCAATCCAGATCTCGCTGGTAACTACTTCACCTTTGAGGAGTACCTGACAAACTGTTGACTATTCGGCGACAGCGATCCAGTGAGTCTAGTGGCCTTGCCCGATTCTTTTGGAGTAACAATGCTTCTCCCGACACTCGGTATTGATGCCACTTCTTCCATCAAAAGGTCTTTGAATCGCCGCATGCTCATGGTATTGGAACCCTGCGTTACATTCGATGTTCACCTCACGTTTCACACAGGGACTGTTTACCATGTTTCACACAATTCCGATCGCACACCACCTTTGTCTCACCTTTTCACCTTACCGCAGTTTTCAGTTGGCTAATTGGGCTTGTTTTGATCTATCACCTCGTGGCTCCCGTCTACATCATGGCGTCCCAGGATTTGATCTCCCAGTATAGCTCCGACTTGAATACAATTCCTCCTTCCCAGCCGGATCGCTCACGCACACCTCCTCGACATCAACATGGCTGGCATCAAACAGTGCCTATGTTTCGTGGCCCAATGCACTATGCAATGGCGACCCATCGACCAATGTGGAACCCTTCGGGAATACCACCTCCGCCACCTACATCCACATCGTTCCCAACACGCCCACAATGGACTCCCTCTACGGCACCTTTCCCACCTACACCGCCTACGTTTTCCCAGCCACCTCCCAACAATACCAATTTTGTACCTCAACGTCATCCTTTCACACCGAGATCGCCGCGACCTATGTCATCTCCGGGAGCATGCTCTGCTGTCAATGAAGGATATACATGCCGGCCGATTGAAATCCCACCGGTGGATCAATGGAAACCCGATGTCGACTTCCACGACTCCAACAAGATCAATGGTTTAGATTTCCCCTCCCGAATTCGACAGAGCCGTTTTTCAAGCTACAAAGACATTGAAGGTATGGATCCCTTACAAGTCCCACTCTGGAAGTTCTTGTACCAGGGCTTACACAACACCTGGCTCCGCCGTGTTGCATACGGACGAGAAACCTTCGTCCTTCCTTTTGACAACATAGGCACTACAGTATTTGTTGCTGAATTGGTATCACAACTACGCACCCGCAATGTGGATTTGGACAAACTTGCTACTTTTCGATCTCGCTCGGCTGGCCAATGTGTGAATCAAAAGGAAGCCACTCAAAATATGGCCAAAGACGTCGCTCAGCTGCTCCAATCTTGGCTCCCTGCTCAACCCTCTGCGGATGTGGCGAGCCAACAACGCATTCTTGAACTGGAAGCGGAACTGGCCAAGATGAAATCGGCCGCCAGTACGTCACAGGCTACGGCACCTCAGGGGTCTACACCAGCCACGACACCGATTGGACGTGCACTCCAAGGACAACCCGCAGCTTCTACATCCTTTGACCCTTCGTCTCTGCTGATTTCTCCGGGATCCGTGAACTCATGGCTCGTGGACAACCAACCCTCATCGCTGACGGACACCCAGTACAAGAAATGGTTGAAAGACCTGAAGTTGCCCCAGCCCAAGCAGGACATTTTGGAGAAGAACTTGGAGAAGGTCAATGAATGGTGGCAAAACCAACCCGATGATGCCTCCAAAACTATCCAACGCGCAAGCGTGGCTATGGGCATTGACCCCTGCAAGCACAAAGGGGCTACTACTGACGAAGTCGTCCTCAAGGTCATGACTGTGGCGTTATTGATGCACTCCTGACTAGCCTCGTACCTGAAATCACCAGGCTCAAAAGCAGCCAACATTATGAGAACTTTGGCCGTGTCTCATGCTTGTATTCTTGTCCTTGCATTGTTGACCCCCTTCACTTTGTCTCCTTCTGTTGATGTCTTTTTTGCTTTTCGGATGATTCAAACTGTATTGATGGGCCAGTATGTGTTATTACATCCACGAGCCAATCCGAAACTCCAGGCCTTGCTAAAAGGCACTCCGATGCAGAGCATTTTCTTTTGCACATCGTGGGACGATTTGACAGTCGCCCTCCAATGTTTCAAACACCCTCAGGCGGTGTATATACGCTTCAGCCATATTGCTAATTTCCAACCAAAGTTCTATGTGGGTTCCACTTCTTCTTTTGTGTTGGACCGTGAACACTCTCGCTATCGGAAATTTCTGCAAGTGCAACAAAACAAATTCGTGTTGGCCGAAGTTGCCCTACGGTTTTGGTGCAGATTTGACAATTTCTGGATGTGGTCTGTTTTTCCGATCTACACCAATAAATCCAACTTTGGGCTTTGGAACAAGCCTTAATTCAATTATGGCAACCTCGATTGAATACCCCGTTCATTTACCAGTTTTTCAATTGCCGCAAGGGACTCATTCCGCGTACAAAATTTTCCAATTCCCGGCAATTTGGAGCATTTTCTTTGTGGCGGAAACTCCGTTGGCAATCTACACCCCAGCATCTTCGACGCGCTCTTCATAGTCCTCTTTTCCATCGACGAGTACAACTCTGGGAGATCATTCAGGATTTGGGCAGTAACTCCGTCCGACGCTTCCACATGGAGAAGAGACTTCGATCAAATGAAACTGGCGCCCACGGATGCTATTTCATTCGACGCCTTGCCAACAACCTTGGAGAACCTCAAAGGTCGTACGCAATCAATGCTATTGACCGGGCCTTGACCTTCTGGAAAGCCAAACGAGTCCGAAAACCTGTTCCCCTTCGTGCACCTTGGCTACTAGCCCCCAATTGGACTCGCGACCTTCGACAGTTGCTCACTTCCCATGTCCATCAAACCCGATGCTACAACACCACATTGCAGACTCCTTCCACCGGGATTGTCTTCACAAAGTTCCCGTCGGTTATGGACAGCTTGTGCAACCACAAAGAGGCCGCTACCAAGTGGGCTGATGGCGAAACCCCAAAGTGTGCCTGTGACGCTTTACGGCCTCATGCTCTTCATCATCACCAATCTGATCACCACTTGGTCCTGGAGGGCGACAACCTACATTTCGATGAAGGCCCACACACATCCATCGCGACGGGGTCGCTTCAAAACAAAATCTTCCCACCCTCCAAAGAAATCCAGATATCCCTTCGCCTTGCTCTGCGGACGTGGACTACCCGGAACTCACTCCCTTCATTACAAAAGACCCATCTTGATGAACTTTGGCACCGCTCTATACACTCCCACTACCACGCCCTCCACAATCACATCACGCACAAAGACATCGTACGCTTCAAACGCCTCTTTCCAGACGCCATCTTCCACAACGAGGACAAGCGAGCTACATCCCTACGAATCTACTGCCCAGTACTCTACTTCCAGTGCCTCACCACCACCTTCGCCGACCCGTTGGTATTTCGAAAATTGGAGAACAGCCCAAATGACATCATCGAGAAGACCATCGCCGAGATCAATCACCAATTTGGCAAGGCATACCCATGGGCCCTTGGCGCTGGACGGGACCTACCGAACGCCTACGTCCTGCCCAAGCGGAAGAAACAGTTTCGGGCTGGGCGACCCATTGTCAGCTTCTTCACTGCACCTTTCCGGCCCATGTTGAACTGCATCGCCAAACTGATCTACAACCTCCTGCCCCAAGCGTTCCCCCACAACCTGGCAAAAGGTGATGTCTTCGACCTCATCAAGCTCCTCAAGGACACCGACTTCGATTCGTTCCCTACTCCGCGTATACACAACCAAGATCTTGCTGGTTTTTTCACAAGTATTGACACTGACCGCTTCATTGCTAGCTGGCGCCTGACCTTGCAATTCCTCTCGACCCTCATGAGTACCGCCCCCGACGAGGTCATCTCCGTGAAGGCAACCCCTGGCAATACCACAGGCGATGTAGTCAAAGGCCGCACGTGTCGTACACTCAATGTGACCAGGAAGATCTTCATTCGTGACATTGAACGCATCATCCTTATGTCCTTGAAGATGTCCCAATTTTCCATTGGCACTTCTGTTTTCGAACAAATCCGCGGCTCTCCTATGGGCTCCCCACTGAGTCCAGCATTGTGCATGATGGTCGTCGCACTTTCTGAAGAAATCTGGTACCGAACCTACCGTACTACTCTGACTACCATGGATCTTACAGCTCGCCTCCTTCGCTATGTTGACAACAGACTGTGCTTGTCGGATCCTTCATGGGACTACGAAATCTGCTTCGCCAATTTCCTTCACCCGGAGTTCTACGGCCACCCAATCATTTTGGAAACGGAACCGGACCAGGAGTTCTTGGGCTTTTGCATCGAGTTCGAGCCTTTCGCCCTTCGCTACAGCCCTCCGCGCGACTTCAACCAGGTCATGGCACCATTCTCCGCATCACCTCTTGCAGTCCAACTTTCAGGTTTTGTTTCACGATTATTTCTGGTCGCCAAATGTGCGCACCCTGCACACGAACGAACGCGAGGTTTTGCCGCATTGCACCGTTTGTACAGAGCAGCAGGTTTTTGCGAATCCGATTTAGTTGCCGCTGCCACGCCGATCCGTCAATATTTGCACACCTCTTCATTGTGGTAAAATCCGGTGCCGCCCTGACACCTGTGCTTACGTCTCACGTTTCACATCCTGCTGAACGTCTCACCTCTTCTATCCACACTTTATTTATTTTACCCGATGTTGGTGTATTGCTTTCTCAGCTGGCTCACCCTCAAACTCGTGTTCATTTATACCTTGGGCCGTATTCGACGCTTCGTGATGGCTTCTTCGTCTCCTACAACTTCAATCCCGATTCAAGAACCAGTGTTTCTTCAATTTCTTCATGATGTTCACCATGCTTACCTCCTACTACATCGAGCAATGGCGTTACTTCCACCCACTCTCATCCCCAATATTGAACCTACCCCTCTTCCCAGCACAGACGTATGGAATCAACCCGATGGGCTACGACCGCACTACTCGGACCGGACCAACGCCTTTATTGACAATGCCCACATCCCTTCGCCGGATATCGCTGAGGAAGAGGCCCTTATGGATGAACTTTTGGACACCCATCTTCCTGAACCACATCACCACGTTGCTGCCCCGTCACCTGAAGTCCTACCTGCACCCTCGAAGCTTTCAACCACCACACCATCACCTCCGAATCGCAAACAGAAAGCCAAAGCAGTCCCCAAAGCGCCTGCAAAACGTCGTCGCCGACCTGACAAATCCCGATCCCGTTCCTCGAGCCCATTGTCAATCTGGACCTTTGAAGACAAACAGAAACTTCGCACCTTGAAGGCGGACGAGAAGTCTCGATTTTCATGGCGGGTGATCTCAACCAAGATGGGCAAATCGGAGGAAGACGTTCGCTCTATGTGGAATAAGATCAAAGACAGACTTGGCTGACCAACGGCGACACGCAAACAAGGAAAAGATGTCTCGCGGCACCGTGTAACATTTTCACCACCCAAACTCCTGTGTATCTATTCTTCTTGACGTCCAAGTATTGCTTTACCTCGACCTATACTTTTTCACTATCACAACCCTGTTGGCATGGTTGCTCATCTGAAACCTTGAACTTCCACATTATACACACCGCCAGCCGTTTACTATGTCTCTCCGCATTCACCTGGATCGATATTGCCAACAGCGAGCTATGGCCCACGACAGTATCTCTCCTACCCGACGATCACGCTCTCCAACAAGGGCACCGTCTTCCGCTATGGGTTCTTCGCCTTTTCAGCACCCACCCAACCGGACCTCTCCGCCTTCTACACCCCATCGACCGGTTATTTTCCAATTGGACCTGAAGCCTATGCAGCAACTTGCCGCCAGAAACCCATACTACAACATCCTGGCCCCCAAGGTCGCGGGCAACCTCTCCACTGACGTATATGACAGCCTTTTCCAGACTTTCAAGGTGATCTACCCTGATTACGCCCGCAGTCATTTCGTTTCAGACCTAAAAACAGTGGTTACGGACACGCTTCTACAACGATGGTCGATACACCTACAGGTGACAGATTTCTACATGATGATCGACACCGATCAAGGAGCTCAGATGCTTGATGACCTCCCCCATTCTCTCCTGGACATTTTGAACTGGTTCTACCCGTCATGGAAAACTCATCAACATCTCGATGCCTTCACGACCCGTGAGTGTTCACCTTTGTTGCTGACACCCCATCCAGACCCACAAGACACAGGCTTCGCTGTCCATCTTCAAGTGATTCCTCGAGGGCATCCATTCGTCACAGCCACCCGATACACTAAGACTGCCGCGTGATCAGCCTTTGAGATATAACCTTGATTCGCTCGCGTCTAGGAGAAAAAGAGAAAAGCACTAGTCGTGAAGTCCTCCGCCTTGATATTGGCCTTCTTGTTTGTATCCCTTGTTTCTCATTTTTCCCATATTGTGCTTCTCGTGGTTGGATATTTTATTATGGACCTCTTCCAACGGAATTTCGGCTTCAGTTCAGTTCTTTTCGATATCATATTACTGCTTCTGTACATGACGACCTCCGCCACTGATGATGCTGCTCGGCTGGTTTCAACCCGCTCCTCACCTACATCCGTACATGGCCCAGACCCACATCTCCCACCTGATGATCCTACTTCAGCATCGTATATTCCCAGGGCAGCTAGAATGATTCCAACCTCTACAACCGTTCATTCCGTATTCATCAAGAAGCTGAGCTATCCCTTGTCTTCTCGTCCTGATGAACTTTGGATCGTGGAAAGGACACTCGATGGTATTGAAACGTGGAAGCCAGTGGAAACAGTTTTGGAGAACATGCACCTCACCAGCGATCGTGCCACTCTACGCACTACGGCTAACCATTGGCGCCAATACTATGATGTACCCATTCAATCATCCTCCTCTACGGCAACTTCCGTTCCTGTTCTCCCACATCCTGAACACACCAATGTCTACGTCTCTCAACCGTACGAAGCGATACCCGACCAGCTTTACATTTTACAGTCATGCTGGGGACGTTCGGCCCAACACCACTCACAAGGTACCACTACTTCTTTATCTTGGCCACCATGGAGATCTACACCACCTTCTTCACCATCGACAACATTTCACCGGACCTTACATTCCAATCAGCCTACCGCCCCTGCTCACCATATACATTGTCCACTGGATGCGAACGACCCTGGCCCGATGGATATGTCTGATTCCAGTGTGTAACACACCACATCATTTTGCGGAATGAAAAAAGAACAGTGACTAAACGTCGATTCGTGACTATTCACTAAGCACACCGTCTTCTTCCATGTTTTGCTTGTGGGCGTTATTCTTTGATCACTATCGTAATTTTATGTTGCAGCCTGGGCTTTACGCTTGATACTCGACGCCATGGCTCATTCTTCTCGCCCTCACCCATATCGCGCTACATCCAGGGTTGATACACCACAAGGTCCCCGAACTGCTGCATGGCTTGCCGGACACCGAGGCCTTCCTGGTGATGTGGACCCTCCTCCATACAGACCTATTCTGATGTTAGTTGACTTTTCTCCTTTACAGGAGCTGACACGCCGTAGTGAACCTGACCGTGCTCTCTACATGGCTCTTGCCAATTCAAATTTCAAGAATGTTAGTGCCGGCGAACTGGAAGCTCTGTGTACCTGGTCACGCCAGCTGGATCCAATTGAAGCAGGCATTCTTCCCACTCGAGACCTACGTCCCGCCATCACAACAAGATTGAGGTCCCAATGGGACATCCAGTTTGACCATACGCTTTTGGAGTTTCGCTATTGCGATCTGGAAGGTGATGCATTGCAAGTTCCCAATGATTGGACAGTCATGCAGCTTTTGGAAGAATACCGTCCTGACTGGCGAATTCGGCAGTACAACTACATCGAATCCACTTTGCTCGTACCAGGTACCTCCCAGCCTTTCGTGTTACGTCTGAGATGCCATAAAGTCAGCCCCGGAGTTATCCTACCCTGATGTGCTTCATTGGCGAACAGGAAAATGCCCGACTTGTTCCTTTCCTTTCATCCATGACACTCTATTGACAAGGCGGACTCTTTGGAATTTCAGCTTTCGATTCATGTCCACCACTTTAGGTTCCGTGCATTGCTCTTCCCGTGGATTCAGAACAATAGGATTGACCATTGGATATTACTACTATTATTATTCTCTGGCTCGGCTTATTTATTTATTTATTTTCCTGATTCCTCAGCCTTTAGTTGTGCCACTTGACGCATTTTCTGACCGTCTCACCCATGGAGCACAAACGCGACACTACCGTGGCGGGCTTGGGTTGGCCTTCCAACCCCAACCGTGGACTCGCCTCCACCGCCCCTGATCCAGTGTCAGGTGGCCAGGCTTCTGAACTATGTCACTCTATCGCCCCCGAACCTACGACCTCGACCACCTCGGCACCTTCGGCAGCTGACACTACAACCAACGACATCGGAACCACGCCCCACACCGAAACATACTCAGGTCATGCACTTCCTGATGTTCCTTTCCCGACTGAGCCGAGTCCTACCTACAACTTCTTCCATGGTGCTCACTTCTCCTCACGCGTGGTCCACCAGATCCAATTCAAGATCATTACCCACTCCAACAATACCAGGGAGTTATTCATCGAAGAGATCCCCATGTCGGGGCTCTCCAAATGTCGTGATCCCGAGCACTACTTTTATGGTCTTTCGGGCAATTGGGAGTGGTCCCTGCGCACTGCGGATTATTGGCGCCATCACTTTGAAATTCCTCTAGTACATGGGCATCATCCTTTTCACAGTGTTCCCATTGAGACCACTTCTCTTACGGAAGCAACCCGCTTAACTACGAAGATCCAGGAGCTGGCCAAGCAACTTTCAGCCACTTTGACAGACGCTATGGCATCTGGGGAAATCAACAACACGTGGAGGATGGTCGAAGGCATGAGCTTCCGTGACGCGATCCAAATACTTCAACTCGAAGAGAACTTCCCTTCTGAGTGACTGACTGCGGCGATGTACACTAGCACCGTGTAGCCTTACTGGATTTGATTGGCTCTGCCGACCTCAGCCGCGATGTTCTTCCAAAATAATCAAACCCCGCTACATGCGGGGTGTGTGTGTGTAACATCTGAACAGATGTAAAACTTCTTTTGTTCTAACCTTCTTACATTTGCAGGGGGCCAGCGCATGGCATCACGACGCTGGCCAACGAAGCTAGTGATGTCATGGGAAGCAGTTGGAGACGTCCAACTGTGTACCTGCAGAAATCAGTTTGAACTGTTGAACAAGCCGTCTTATTGCTGCACTGTTGTCGCAATCTGGAATTCAATTTTGTCATTTACTATTAGTTCCGTTGCATCTGAACCTTCCTCAGTATTTTCGCCGAAACCATGTCGCCGACATTATTTTGATTTTCTGGATTATTTCGCCGAAACCTGTCGCCGATGTATTTGGATTACTTTGTCAAAACCACGTCGCCGATCTATATTTTTTGATGACAATCTTGGCCATGGAAACCATTCAGGAGAACTTCTATTATTCGTAGGGTGCATCGTTATTTTCGTTGTTTCATTTCTAATCTGCATGTTTCAGGATTCAGTTCCTGCCGGATCAGATAATGATCCATTCTTGTCTAGTGTGTGCACATGCAGGGCTTGCGCCCCATATATGTGAAGAAAAATGCGTGACTTAAACTTTGCCCTCGTGTGACATGGACTGCTGTTCTTATAGTTGATCTTTTCATATAATTTTCAACAGGACGGCTGAAACAAGTTCCAAGTGGATGGCGTGAACAAACTCTATATGAAATCTTGGACCGTGGCTGCGTCAAACCCAACCCAAAAAGTGAGGTTGTCCTGCGTGCGTGCTGCAGAAATCAGCAATTCAAAACCTAAATTCAGGCAAAGTCACCGCTTTCACTGGCATAGACTCACCAGCCAGCTTTTCCCGAGAAGACTTCAATGGATGAAATGAGCCAGTGTGGCCAACGAAATCGTACACCCCCTGCTCCAACTGTTTGAAATCCCAAGCCAGGATTCTGCAAATTTCTTGTCTCGTGTCCTCAGTGATGTGCGGAGTGCCAATTACCGTAATTGCGTGCTTTGTTTTCCATGCATCGCCCCGCACGCATCCAGTGCTCCAACTCCATATTGTTGCTGTGCTGCCTCTACTGTTTTTTTTAAGCCTTGAGACTTAAGACTTAAGACACACAAAAAGCGCGTGCTTATCAACTTTGACTGACTGAAAACTCGAAAGAAAAACCACGCTACTCTTTTTCCAGATGCCTGAAAAATGAGGCACTGCATCTTCATGGATGATAATGGGAACGTGCGTTGAAGAAAGCTCACCACATCCAGACGCATGCCACATTGCAGAAAAGTCCGCCCAGGACCCTAAGCACTCATCTATTACCTAAGAATGCCCAGCGGCGCAACATGAACATGCAAGTAAACTATTAATAAGAAGCAAAAAACACAACATGTTGACTGTTTTTCTGGTAGGGAGGTGCTTCTGGTCCTTGATCATGAAGAGCTTGCAGGTGATCACTGTGAAGGACCAGTGAAATTTCTGCAGTGCCAAGACCATCAATGGCAGCACAGTTGCTAGCATCCAGCTTCACGGGTACAGAAGCTTTGTAAGTAGGTATAGGGAGTTTCAGCCATCGGAAGAAATCCCGTTCAGAGGACGTAGGACAGGATGTAGCAAGCTGCTTCACGCTCACCTGCAAGAGGGGTAAAGCACTAATAAGCAGACACAAAACAACACTGATGGCATATGTGTCATCTTTATTTGGGATGTGCAAAACTAGACGACGGATGGCCCGAGAGCGTAGAGGAGCAGAGTCTTCTGTTGTTAGTATGGAGACACGCTTTTTACACAGGCTCTTTTACACACAGACGCTTTTACACACAGACGCTTTTACACACAGACGCTTTTTACACGCAGGCGCTTTTACACACAGAAACTTTTACACACAGACGCTTTTACACACAGACCCTTTTACACACAGACGCTTTTACACACAGACGCTTTTACACACAGACGCTTTTTACACACAGGCTCTTTTACACGCAGAGACTTTTACACACAAAGCTTTTACCCGCAGAGACTTTTACACACAGACGCTTTTACACACAGACGCTTTTACACACAGACGCTTTGACACACAAACACATTTACACACAGAGGCTTTTACACACAAACATTTTTACACAAACACTTTGACACACAGAAGCTTTTACACACAGACGCTTTTACACACAGACGCTTTTACACACAGACGCTTTTACACACAGACGCTTTTACACACAGAGACGCTTTTACACACAGAGACGCTTTTACACACAGACGCTTTTACACACAGATACTTTTACACACAGGCTCTTTTACACACAGAGACTTTTACACACAAAGCTTTTACCCGCAGATACTTTTACACACAAAGCTTTTACCCGCAGAGACTTTTACACACAGACGCTTTTACACACAGACGCTTTTACACACAGACGCTTTTACACACAGACGCTATTTACACACAGGCTCTTTTACACACAGAGACTTTTACACACAGAGACTGTTTCACGCAGAGACGCTTTTACACACAGAAGCTTTTACACACAGACGCTTTTACACACAGACGCTTTTACACACAGACGCTTGTTACACATAGGCTCTTTTACACACAGACACTTTTACACACAGACGCTTTTACACACAGAGCCTTTTACACACAGACGCTTTTACACACAGACGCTTTTACACACAGACGCTTTTACACACAGACGCTTTTACACACAGAGGCTTTTACACTCAGAAGCTTTTACACGCAGAAGCTTTTACACACAAACACTTTTACACACAGACGCTTTACACACAGACCCTTTTACACACAGACGCTTTACACACAGACCCTTTTACATACAGACTCTTTTACACACAGACGCTTTTACACACAGATGCTTTTGCACACAGAGACTTTTACACACAGGCGCTTTTACACACAGACGCTTTTACACACAGACGCTTTTACACACAGACGCTTTTACACACAGACGCTTTTACACACAGACGCTTTTACACACAGAAACCTTTACACACAGAGACTTTTACACGCAGACCCTTTTACACACAGGAGCCTTTACACACAGAAGCTTTTACACCCAGACGCTTTTACACACAGAAGCTTTTACACACAGACGCTTTTACACACAGACGCTTCTACACACAGAGGCTTTGACACACAGACGCTTTTACACAACAGACGCTTTTACACACAGACGGTTTTACACACAGACGCTTTTACACAACAGACGCTTTCACACACAGACGGTTTTACACACAGACTCTTTTACCCACAGACGCTTTTACACCA
>CAMXCT020000671.1:57500-87125 GCA_947184155.2 Cladocopium goreaui | reverse complement strand
ATCGACCCTCATTTCGTGCGAAAGGGTTGCTCCAGGACAAGTAAAATCGCAATTTTTCTTCAGTTTTTGACGATCGACCCTCATTTCGTGCGAAAGGGTTGCTCCGGCACAAGTAAAATCGCAATTTTACCGCAGTTTTTGACGATCGACCCTCATTGCGTGCGAAAGGGTTGCTCCGGCACAAGTAAAATCGCAATTTTACCGCAGTTTTTGCCGATCGACCCTCATTTCGTGCGAAAGGGTTGCTCCAGGACAAGTAAAATCGCAATTTTACCGCAGTTTTTGACGATCGACCCTCATTTCGTGCGAAAGGGTGTCTCGTTGGCACTGCCCCTGCTCCCGCCTTCAAAAGAGAAATAGAAAAGAAGGAGAGGGCAAGAGGGCAAGAGGGCAAGAGGGCAAGAGGGCAAGAGGGCAAGAGGGCAAGAGGGCAAGAGGGCAGGAGGGCAAGAGGGCAAGAGGGCAAGAGGGCAAGAGGAGAAGATGTGAAGATGTGAAGATGAGAAGATGTGAGAAGATGTGTGAAGATGAGAAGATGTGAAGATAAGAAGATGTGAAGATGAGAAGCTGTGAAGATGAGAAGATGTGAAGATGAGAAGATGTGAAGATGAGAAGATGAGGGATGAGGAGAAGATGTGAGGATAAGAAGATGTGAAGATGAGAAGATGTGAAGATGAGAAGATGTTTTACAGACCCCCACTATTGGAAGAACCCTGCGCTCAGACGCTCTAGGGAAAAAACCAAGCCTTAGTACAGCCTTCGTTGGTCATATCTTGGGAAAATTTCACAGCCCCTTTCACAGACAACTTTCCCCCAGCAACTCTTTCGGCCATACCGGATATCGTGGCACTGTCGATCTCGTCAACAGTCCTAGGCTAGTTGCCGCTGCTTTTGAAAAAGAGATTGGGGGGTTAACTGAACCATTGCTATATATATATATAAGAACGAAAATATATGCTTATTCATATACGTGCTCTGTATGTGGAGTGCGAGGGTTTTGTCACATAGTTGTTCATGGGTGGAGGTAGATTGCTGAACTCGGGCTATTGAGCCGCAAGATTTTTTACAAGGTTTTACATTGTTTGACGCTAATTCTGTTGTTTCTGGTTGTTTAAAGTTTTGAAATTATTTGGAACATTTTGGCTTTGTTTCAGAAACATGACTGGGGCAATAACGATCTAAAACACTGTGAGAGGATTTTTGGCATCTCATTGGTGACCGGTTTTGTGTGTGTGTGTGCGTCCCGCTGGTTTGCATTTCGTTTTCGACCAACTTCATGCAAACAAAAGAAGAATCGCAAACGGACACTTGAGAATTGCGCATGTTTTTTTCCAGTGGGTTGCTGGTGAGGAACATTTTTTGGCGTCGCCGCTTCCTGTCAGAAGGTTCTGCAGCTGCATCATCATCGCACCTGCGCAGGGATTGGAGCAAGTATTGGATATTATCATATTTCGCCCTGATTTCACATTTGCACGAACATGCACATGGGTGTTATATGATATATATTTGTATATATATATACACACACACACATATATATATAAATATGCATAATGTGAAAGCTGCGAATAGCACATTCTTTCGGCATATTTTTGCCGCTGCTGCTGCCACCGCATCGAGCCCCTCAAAATACCATCGGTCCACAGAGCACCAATTGCGCCCCATAGGTTCACTCCCAAGCACTTCAGCTTAGGTTTGGAACCACCCCTGCAACTGGACTTAAATCCTATGGTGGGTAAACTTGGCCGGGAAAACACATAGCTACGTGACCGCACAGGAAAACCAACGGAAACACTGCATGAGTAAATTGAAAATTTGAACATGTACATACTTGGAAACATGTTTGTTGCAGTTACTTGGCCTTTCTTACCTTCAAACCTTTCAAGGTATCCCTGTTGCGATCCTAAGCCTTATTCTTTGCCTTCGCCTTAGAAGGAGGTTTTTTGTTCTGCTGTCGGGCAATCGCGTTGCCTGCAGCCTGCGGTTTTTCGAAGTTCTTTTGTAAGGCGAGAAACTCTCGGACACAAGGGATATAGTCATCCTCCTGCAAAAACCGTGCCCATATCTGAAAAATACATGTATGAGAAGTATAGCGGGCAAAGAAATCAAAAAAAAGTTGACCGGTCCTCCGTCTTCCCCGCGGTGATCAGGGCTTGGGTCTTCTTGTACAACTCCCTTAAGTTGCACGTACATCATCGCAGGAAAAACTGACATGCAAATGTGACACAACAAAAAGCTGCGCATGCCAGAAACGACCTGCAAATACCTGCCATGTCCTATCTACAGATTTTTTTGGAAGGGTTGTAGTGCACAAACCCCAGATCGGCCAAAAAACTCAAACTGCATAGCGTACTTCTCCATCTCTTTGCTCAATGCTTCGGCATAGGGCAAAGTTTGGAGTGTCAGCGTCAGGGTTCCCGCGTCGTTCTTCTTTTTGAGCAACTTGGTACACATGTCCCTGGCTTTTTGCACTGCGGTGAGAGGCGTTTGCTCCTCAGCTCTTCGCTGTTTTTTCTTCCTCGGCTCCTCGACCGACTCAGCAGGCGTGCCAGGCGCTGCACTTGGTGTCGAAGGGCTGCTTGTTGGAGTGGCAGGCGCGTCCCTCTTGGCCGGAGCTCTCGGGGGAGGCATCTGCCTCAGATCATACTATAGAAAAAGTGTTTCGAGAAAAGTTTTTAAATATGCCGCTCACAGTGCATGATGCGCATAAATTCACACCATATTATGCAGTGTGGGTTTTCATGTGTATATAAAAATAGTTTTATATCTAAAAAATATCAATGCAGCTGAGAGACATGATCTCAGCCATGTCACTGGCATTCTCCGGAGTCACTTGCAGCCTGCCGGTGCTCATCACATTGCCTCAGCGTGCATGCAGAAGACACATGCGGGGCGTTGATTCAAATAGTTTCGCGGTAACATGTTTTCAAACTGGCGCTGATGGGTGAAGTGTCCAAAATTTCCAAGGGTTTTCTTTAATCTGGAGCTTATATAATCATCCCTAATGTCACGAAACCCACCCTAGAAAAAGATCAAACCTTTTCATTCAACCCTGTGCAAAACCATACGAAAACTATTTGCACTCAGGCTGTCCATGAGGAAACCTATTTGAAACGTTTAAGAGCTTGGTTTGGATCATGTATTTTTTTCATGAGGCATGCATCCAAGCAACTATTTCTGTGGTAATTCTCCGTCTCATCTTCCCGGGCAGCAATGAGGTAGACCTTGCCGTTGGGGTTGTTCTCATCATCATCGATCAGTCCTTGCTCTTCCTTAAACTTCATGACAGCCTCAGCGTCCTCCCCGTATGCGTCTTGCATTTGTTTCTTTGTGTAACGCAGGGCCTTCTTCCGGGCAATTTGAACTTTTCCAACTTCCTCCTGAACTTGCAAGAAAGCTTGCACATTTGCCAAATTTCCCTGGTTGTCAACAATAAGGGAAATAAGCTCAGATTTCTTGCTTTCATCGTGAAGCATATTTTTCAAAGACGGCATGCCCTCCACTCGGCCAGGGTTATCCTTCAACCTTTTGATCAAATTGGCTGCAGCTCTGCGGGAATACTCTTCTTTGTTTGGCTGCGCTGGCATGCCACTCTTGGCCGCATACGTGGCAGGCGCTGCAAATCCAACTTGGGCTTGCTGCGGAACAACCCGAGGCGGAGGCATCATCGCAACCTTCGGGACCACATGCGTGGTAGGTGCATGATGGACTTGATGGGGCTGCAGAAGTGCAGGGGCTGGGGGCAAAGCAGCTTTGGCTTGCTGAGCTTCATGGGACACACCAGGTGAGGAAGCGGTGGCAGGCGCAGCCAATCCTCCAGTGGCAGGCGCTTGCTTGGGAACCACCGTGGCAGGCGCTTGCATGGGAACCACAGTGGCAGGCGCTTGCTTGGGAACTGCAGTGGCAGGCGCAGGCACCCCACCAATTTCCCCACTTCCAACTTGCTGAGGCACAGTGGCAGGCGCAGGCAATCCACCAGCTTGCCCATCATTTCCAACTTGCTGAGGGAGAGTGGCAGGCGGAGGCACCAAACCATGCCCGCTTTGCTGAGGCACAGCGGCAGGCGCCCCAGTCTGCCCGCTTCCAACTTGCTGAGGCACAGTGGCAGGCGCAGGCAATCCACCAGTTTGCAATCCACTTCCAACTTGCTGAGGCACAGTGGCAGGCACCCCACCAGTTTGCCCAACTTGCTGAGGCACAGTGGCAGGCGCAGGCAATCCACCAGTTTGCAATCCACTTCCAACTTGCTGAGGCACAGTGGCAGGCACCCCACCAGTTTGCCCAACTTGCTGAGGCACAGTGGCAGGCGCAGGCAATCCACCAGTTTGCAATCCACTTCCAACTTGCTGAGGCACAGTGGCAGGCACCCCACCAGTTTGCCCACTTTGCTGAGGCACAGTGGCAGGCGCAGGCAATCCACCAGTTTGCAATCCACTGCCAACTTGCTGAGGCACAGTGGCAGGCACCCCACCAGTTTGCCCACTTTGCTGAGGCACAGTGGCAGGCGCAGGCAATCCACCAGTTTGTCCATTTCCAACTTGCTGAGGAGTGGCAGGCGCACGCACCCCACTACCCTGTCCACTTCCAACTTGGTGATGAGGCACAGTGGCAGGTGCAGGCATACCATTGGCATGACTCGGAACCACCGTGGCAGGCAACACCCCAGTTTTTTGGGGAACCTCGGCAGGCACAGGCAGTCCACCAGCAGCTACTGCTGCAGTGGCAGGCGCAAGCTGCTTTGGCGTGGCCGGCAAATGAGGCCTGCATGTTCTTGGAATCGTCCACCCCATGGCTGCCAGTTGCACATCTTCTTCTGAAGTAGCGGGAGTGCCATGAACTTCAAGTAGGCCAGGTTGGGTGTCTTGGTCAAACACCTGCGTCTCCAGCCCGTTCAGGGAATCCACCTGCATTGTGACAAAAATGGTTGTCTATTATACAATGCGAAATGGAAAAATTAAAAATAAAATTCGAAATAAGCAAGCGCAAAACCATGCCTGGGTATCCCCCATAGTTGCCAGACTGGGTTGTGTCTCACCAGCTTCCATTGGCTTCAGAGGGACCGACAGGTTCAGCATTTGCCTCATTAAATCAAAAGATATATTGACAGGCATAGTTTGGGTTTGCGTAGTTTTACGGTGGTTCCTATCCATGTTGTTCGTGCACTGGTGTTGCGTCGAGCTGACGCATTGCAAAATCAAGCAAGAAAATGAGACCGGGGCCCACCCACATTCATGGCCACTTCAGGAGCTGGCGAAGATCCCGGTAGAACTGCGCCTACATAGGATGGGAAAAAAATCTTTTCATATCAAGCTATAACTACAAGAAACATATCAAACCACAGGTTTTCTCGCAGTCAATGACCTGGATCCCCAGAACGAAAATCTTCAGGCGCATCCCGCACCACTCCCACCATGAACGGGTCGGTGGAAGGCGGACAAAAAGCAGGTTCTTCCTTAACGCCCGCCATTTCAGAGTCACTAGCTATACACCCCGCTGAAAAATTTTGAGCGCAATTGCCATGCACGTGGTGAAACCAAAAGTCAGCAACCGAAATGTTTTCCATGCGTGTTCTTGCTAAATGAACCCCCAACTTCCAACTTCCCAAAATATTTCACATTACAGGGGGTCACGGTTGGTCACAGTTGGTCACGGTTGGTCACGGTCAGTCACGGGTGAGCCCCCTCTACTTTAGTATTGGTCGTTTCTTCCAGGTCACGCCTGGTCACGGTTGGTCACGGTCCAGTCTTTGGCCGTGACCAACCGTGACCAGGCGTGACCTGGAAGAAACGACCATATATAGTGAACATTGTTGGGTCATTGAAAACAGACGCGCGTAGGTTATCAAAATTGTTTGGGACTGTACACTGCCCAGGGTTCTGTACAACACCGTGCAAAACAGACACACGTAGGTTATCAAAAATTGTTTTGGACTGTACACTGCCCATGGTTCTGTACAACACGTGCAAGCATGAATTATTTGCATTGCCATGCAAATTGAAAATTTTAAACTGAATTAATTGAAATCATTTTGAACGTTTTTTTTGTTTAAGGATTTCCGGAAAGAGATTGGGTTCTCGTCTAGCCCCACACGCAGGCCTGAAAGGGTGAAACGGGTGGGAGGTCTGAAGCCACAGGCATGAAAGATCCCGCGGAGAGGTGTAGTGTAATTACCATCCCTCATTCAGGTGTGAGCCTCTGAGCGCGCGAGTACTCGCGAATTCAGCAACCGTGACCCCCTGCGAATATAACCATATCGGAACCAGAAAAAAACAATTTGTCCACATGTCCCCGTAATACATGCATGCATCATGAAAAATCCATGTGATGAAAATTAAGGGCCGCAGCCCCGTGCAACATGCATGTCATTAATTTCATCATGGGGCCATGGCCCCGTAATACATGTCATGGCACATGTTTTTGATTTGGTTCTAGAAGCAAAGGCTGTCAGCCATCTGCAGACCACTTTTATTTTTTTGCAAAGTGAAATAAATCACTTAAGTGTTGCGCCACGGCTGCCTAAGTTCGTCCAAGGCCTCCAGCAAGCGCCCCTCTTCGAATTTGAAGTGCTGCAACTGGGAGTAGGCCACTATATGGTCCTGCCAGTGAAATCTTGTCCATCTCATAGACCAATTCTATATAGCTTTTCAACCTTGTCGACCTTTCAAACAAACATTGCGCAGTAAAGCTTTGAAAAAAGGATCAGCCATATACACATGAGTATGTCCCAAGTTTGAAGATATCTCTAGGTTGCGTCCCTTATCTTATACAATTGTTGTGGGAGCCTGAAAACTATAGCCCACCAAAAAAGAACAAGTTCACCCCCTAGACACCCACCTTCATAGCATCCAAAGATAAATTTGCGCTCTGCACCAGCGACCATCGCCGTCGTTCCCTCCTATAGCCAGGTTGGGACACACAGCTGTCATTGGCCTTCCTTACCATGATATTTAAAATAAGCAAAACATCAATGCGGTATCGGTCCCTGTGGTCACTGGGCCATGGGCCATCCACCACGCAGCCATTGCGCGCCCAAACTCTGGAGTATAGAGCTGGGTTTGTTTGAGGCCAGGCCCTCCATGCACCCGCATCGTGCCCGTAGAATCACGATACCTCAAATGCGAGTTTTCGATGAGCACCCCATGTTGTTATTTAACCTTCAGGGGAGGACCTTCTTTCCCTTCTTATATAACAGGTAGGTCAAAAGGAAGCATTGACAAAAAGAAACCGAAGACTGCGAAGCCCCACTGTTTCGAAAACAAAAGGGAACACTCGAAAAAATACATCTAGGTAAGTTTGACACCGTGAGACTGGATTGTAACAGGATCTTTGGGAGGTGGTCTTTGGTGCTTCGGTGGCACGTACATGTTGATCAAATTGTCAAAGGCTTCAGTCGAATACAAACTTGTAGGTTTCAGGGACGATGCCCTAAAGGCAGCCATGTTGATCTTGTTCAGCTTGAGCCGTTGCCCAGCCCAGCCCCTAATTGCAGCCTCATCAAAGTAGCCGATGACGCTCTGCCATGACGGCAGCGCCGTCATGACAGATCGAGCTGGCTGTTCCAGTACTGGAAAGCCACCACAAGCCCAGGCCAGCACAGCCAACACAGCTGATCTTGCAGCCAGAACATTCCCAAGCACCACATAATCTAGGTCCGTCCTCCATCCTAGAGGAAAACATATACTTCTTTGATGGGTGCCACTGTTGATGAATATGAAAGATGTGCAGACTGTGCCTAGATGGCACAACCCCCCACAACGGAGTCCCAAAATGCAAACAACTGCATAGATAAGACCTTGAGCGCTGGTCGTGAGTAGGGCTTCCTTGGCTATTGGAAAAAAAAACCATGCGTATAATCTTGTCTGAACGCACATTTTTGGCACCTGTTAAAATTGCCCATGACAGCCAAACGAAAGTTTCAAGCAAAAATTCAGAAACTGTCCAAGTCTCGCAAAATGTCAAAAGCAAGAGCGACACACCCAAGCTCTGCAAATGCCTTAGCCACCTGAGACGACAGCTCCGTACCTGCAAAGAATTCTAGACATAGGGCTCCGTAAGGAACATCGAACTCCATCATTCGTCTAAGGATCATCGCGTGAATGGCCAGTTCCACAGCAACCCATGGTACTTCTAACTTGGTCAAGCCGTACACCTCCCGAATTTCCTGGACAGAGAGGGTTGACAGCATAGCCTGTAGCAGTCGCACCGCGATCATGGCAGCTGCAGCCACGAAGGGTGCACAAAAAACGAAGCTTTAAAAGATTGAACCTCAACCCCTGATGTTCACGTGAAGTCTTGCTCCAACGGATCTTTTTTTTTTGGCACATCGAAAGCTGTGAACCTGGACTACATGTAGCAGAGTTTGAAGAGGTGCCAAACCCAAACAAATTGCAAATCTGGCCCCCCACATGGGCCATGCAGAGTTCAACACATGAGAAGTCACAACCTGAAATGTCTAAGTCATGGAGGCTGGGCAGGGGCACCTTAAAGCACCTTTGGAAATCGGCGGCCCTTGCGCAAGGCGTCCTGCAAAATGATGAATCCCTCTAATTGAAACTTTGGGCGTTCAAATTCACGTGCAAGAAACCATGCTGGCAATGAAAAAATCAGAATTTCAATCATACAGCAGCTAACAAATACACATACAAACTTCTTGTATGCCGAAGCCCCTTTTCTGTTTGGGTCGCACGAGCAGATCTTTTGGTTCAAGTTAAATCATTTTAGATGCCCTTAATGGCATTCAGCTCAGAAACTGCATCCTCGACACTTTTGTCGCCACTGTTGAGTTCTTCGACCAAACTCGCCACAATTTGCTCATAGTTTTCAAATTTGCACGAAAGCTGGGCAACCTGTTTGTTCTTCAGGTTGTCATGGATGGCAGCTATATACACCCAGTCTGCCATTTCTCCTTTGCTTGCTCTTTTATGTTTCTTGACTAAGAACTTAGCTTTGGCCTTTGGCTGCTGTTTGGCCTTTGGCTGCTGTTTGGCGGCAGTTTTCTTGACTTTTTTCTTTGCAACTCCCTCCGGCTTGAGGTCCGCGCCCAAGCGCTTTTGTCCTCATGTTTTCAAAAAAAAACCATCCATCAACATGCAGATGCCGAAGGAAACAAGTAGGCAAAGAATGGAAATATATACTGAGCGCAAATCCATTCGGGTCTGCGGGCTTGAGGTCTTCGTTATTCACAAGTGTCTCCACGTCCTGAAACATGTCTCGTGTCAACGGAAAACAATATATTTTAATATATGATATATATGTTTTATGCATGTCGCTGTTTTAGCTTTCAAAGGTGTCATAGTTCATTACACGCAGCTGCATTTGCAGGCTTTCGATCCTAAAACATGCATGGCTTAAGTGAAATCTTTGAAGAGAATGCTGTCCTCCAGACATGACGGCTCTGGAGAGATGGCAGCTGCAGATGCAAACTCTGAAGATGCAGGCCGAGGCCTCAAAAAAAGTAGGGTTGCTCAAAATGATTTGCATGCATGCACTCTTTTGCTTTTCCTTTGTGAAAAACGACTGGATGGAACGATAGATTAGCCGCTGCCCTCTTTTCTCCATATATGTGCATTCAAGGAACACTTGACGAAGCAGCTTCGCCTTTGGATACAAGTTTAATCTCAAACATGGAATAGGTGTTTCTGTCCAAGTAAGCGGCTTCTCTCTGACAACATTTTTTTACTTGGGCGTTTCAAAAAATAAGAATTGACCGTATGACCTCTCTTGCGCTTTCACCCCAATTGACACGGGCCTGGTGCGTCATCCAAAACTCAACAACCTTTCCTGCAAGGCTGGCGAGAACTTGTTGTCGTTGTTCCCTGGCATCCTGCAAAGAAAAGGCAAACATCAGTGCAAAACAAAACCAAAGTGCGAAGGAACCAAAGGTGAAGTCATCCAAACCTGACCTACTTAGAAACCAAGTCCTGTGCAGGATCATCGGGCTTCAGACCAGTCTCAGTCGGCTGCGATTCGTCGCTTTTTTCGTTAAGGTCGTCCTAGGATGGGTTTGCTTTTTTAGACACGCAGGGCTGAAAATTGTATTGAAAGTATTGAAAATTTCCTCTTTCATGAAGTTGATTCACAGGATTTGCATGGGAGAATATAGAAGTCTGAGATCTCAAATTCAATTCCAGGTGAGGGTCAGGTAAGCCCCAAGATTTAGCAAGATCATCTGTTGCCGAAGGCTGCATTGTCTCGAACAGCTCCTTCACGACCCCTTCAACCCAGAGAGGCCATGTGCCCTCACTGTTCTCTTTCTTTGCCTTGTGCGCCTTTCTCCAAACCGCTCGGGTATACCTAGCACGCAAACAAAAAACAAATCCATGCTTGCAAACACCATGCATGATTAAGGGGCCGCGGCCCCATGTAAATTTCATGACAACCGTGGCATGGGAGAAAGATTGTGGTCCTCCATGCGTGAACATGCTGCATGAAGATGAATTTTGGATTCCAGTTTTTGAATAATAGGCCATTTCATGTCAGGTTGCTGAGACAAAGCTTTGAAGTCATACACCATCAGCCACACCTCTCCCTCTGCAGGTTGTTTTGGCAAGTTTGCTGCCAGCTCACTAAAAACATTAAACAAACTGTTGTTGTGCACTGGCTGCGAAGGGGCAGCCACTGCTATAGGTACGAGCATCCACGCATGTGCAAAAATTGCTTCTTTGCAAAGCTTGCTGCCTCAGAAAAAATGACAACTTCAATTTACAGTTGCATGATTCCATCTTACAAAAAAAATTGCAAATCAAAAACTCATGCCGCACATGTCAAACGAGATACTTTTAGTGGCAAACTCGTCAAGCAGCTTCCCTGGAGCTACTGCCAAAGCTGCTTTCTGCAACTCATCCATTGCTGCACATGCTTGCTTGGCAACCTTTGCAATATCGGACGGACTTAATTTTTTTTTCCACAGTTCCCCTTGTGCGCCCCATGATGCTGAAGAGGGGCTGAGAGACAGCGATGTGTATATGATCATACGAATGTGCTATGCATGATTAAGGGGCCGAAGCCCCATATATAGAACTTAAGTTTCATGAAACCCTTGGCATATAGCCACATGTATGTGCGCATGGCTAGCCATACGTAAGATCGTTCCAGTCGATGCAGTCCTTGTAGCAGAAGCCGGCGCCTCTTCATATGACCTGCCCATGCGTCAACCATGCAGAAAATGGGGAAAACCCGTCGACAAAAATGGGAAATTTGTGTCAACCTTTTTTCAAACAACGTAATTTCAAATGCGCCTCCGGCCAAAATAGCTCATAGCTCCATGAACTCCATATTCACCTGGCACGCACAAGCATTCACACACACACACATATATATATATGTGACCATGACTGTAAACAGAGGTGGGGACAGCGACAAAACGGAGGCCAAAGTTTTTTGCAGTTCACCAGCTGCAGGTCGCTATGCAGGTCTATAGTCTGCATCAAACCATTTTGTGTTTTCATCAAAAACAGTGCAGTCATCATCTGCACGACTGGTTGGGACAGTCTTGTCATCATCCTCCGGGGCTGAGCCGTCATCATCATTCATAACACCCTTCGGGGCTGAACTATCATCATCTTTTGAGGCTGCAACTTTCATCTGAGGGAGCTCCGTCGGGCACACAACTGACATGCCATCATCAGGGACATGCGTCGGGGCCACAACCGTCACCTGATCAAACACATCATCATCAGCATCAGCTGCAACCGGTGCGTCCAACCGTAGCTTCTTTCTCATGATTGTGCACGCGGCAGCGTCATTGCGGTTCTCGACGATTCCCTGCGTGCAGGAACACATATTAAAAATCTCATTGTTTCTATAGATGTGCATTTGAGTTCGCGCAAAGAAAAGTCTTTCAAAACGAAAAATTGAAATACCTTCCCGCCCTGCAGGTTTTCAACCAAACCCCTGCGACGTTTGAGAACTTCAAGTTGTATGTGCATGCTGACAGCTATAAATGTGCCTCCACCTTGCTGAGCGCGCGCTTAGCAGCTTTTGCATAGTTCTGGGCCTTGACTTGGGCATCTCGCGCCCGGTTGAAGAAGTGCATCGCGGTATGCAGCATCAACGCGGGATCCTGCCGCCCCAAGAAAATATTAGGGGTTGAAAACCCAATCAAAGCTTAAAGCCCGTGTGTGAAAAGTTTGTGATTTTTTCAAAAAAAATCACACACCTGCAGTTCATGTTCATGTAATGGTGCCTCCATTGGACTTTGCTGCATGTGTCCGTAGGTGGCCGAACTTGAGGAGCTAGAGCTCACCTATAGACGAAATTCTGTCTGCAGGACACTTATGCATTTGAAAATCTTGGGCTGGAAAAAATGTTTGTGTGTTTGACATGCATCAAAGCCACTGGTTCAGGCGGTTTATTGATACCCAGCTGAACCCATCGCGGGGGCTCAGCAGGCAGACATGGACGTTTCGGACTCATCTTGAGCCACTGACCATGCAAAAACACACACTGTCAAAATTTATCCAAGTCGAGTGCAACACGACATTCCCGGGCAGCTTGCATTTGCGCAGGTGCACAAACGTGAAAATAGTGAACCCCCGACACCAATTTCATTTAATGAACTGCAGGCCTCCACCAGCTCTGCATGATGCCGCCCGCGGATTTGAGAAAATCGCAAAAAAATGAACAGTCATGACTGGAAATCTTGTAAATTTGCGATCTACGTGCCCGAACAAACCAAACATAGTTGATGCCATATGCCCTGCAGAGAGAGAGAGAGATATATATAATAAATAAATAAATAGATAAATAAATAAATAGATAAATAATATATATATATGTATACATAGATACAATTATGGAACTACAGGCCTAAAAACACAAAAGATGCAATTTGAGCCAGACATGCCGTGCATGCAAAATCCATGGTTAAGGGGCCGATGCCCCATATAGAATTTAAATTCCATGAGAACCCTGGCGTGGGAACAAGTTCGTGGTCCTCCATGCGATGATTTTTAGTTATAAGTCTAGGCCGAAAGCATTACAGCTTTGGTTGACATGCTTATAGGCACAATGGTCCCAAATCGTAAGGTTTAAATTGAAATCAGATATCGGGTTTCAGGAAAATTTGAATTGAGGGAGTTTGAAAAAAATCAGTTCACATCAGATATGGGTAAAGAAAATAAAATGGAAACCAGGAATCTGAAGAGAGCCGCTATGAATATATATCACTACATGGATACATATGCATCAGGCATCACAGGTCAGCATCGGGCGTTTCCCGTTGCCCCAGAAACAACCCAGGCCGTTTCTTCCATGGGAATTAACAGCCCAAGGCGTTTCTTACATGTGCAGAAACAGCCAGGTCGTAAAAGATACAGCCAAACCCCAGTTCGGCATCTCCAGGTTTGGTATTGTAGAAATAAGAAAATTCACATCCACGCTGTGTAAAATGTCCGTCTGTCCACAAATCCAACTGAGGCTACCCAGAACCGCACGCATTTGAGATTTTTCAGTATCTGTAGTTTCGTGATCACGTTGACGAAACCGTTCTCGATTAATATTGATAGGATGTAATTGTTCCAGAAAATCGTGTTGGCTCAAAGTAAAACTGTAGTCCTCATGTTGTACTACCTTGACACCACATTGAACAAAAGGGCTATGTTCCCATTGACCCCATTGAAACTTGGATTTGATCTTCGCAACCAGTTGTTGGTACAAGTCGTCATCATCACAGCCCGCAAATAAAAAGTCGTCGACATGTCCACTAATGGCTGATCGTAGTGTTCCTGTTTCATCAAAGTATACCCAGATACAAGGTTCAGTTTTCATTCGTGTGTAACCCAATGAAATGAGAAAATTGGAAACACTCTTGTACCACCATAGTGGTGCTTCTACCAACCCATATGCTGCACGTTGTAGTTGTGTAACAGAACCATGAGGAATACCCAAGGCATCGCATATTTCTCTAGTGGGTTGTACCTTCATGCCATCCTTCAGTGTGTCACCCTGCAAAAATGCCGATGATACATCTCCCCTCCGAACACGGAAATGACATTGACTGCGAAACGCAAGAAAGGCTTGGCGACCAGACCTAGACAATGTGGGAGAAGCCGTTTGCTTGAACTCATAGTTTTTGTCCTGATAGCCTAGGATCACCGCTCTGGCCTTAGCCTTGTGGCCACCACTACCATCTTCCAAACCCTTCCATGTGAGCACCCACCGCATACCAACTGAATCCAATTTGTCTTGTTGTTCAAGTGGTAGAACTTTGAAACAGTGTGATTGAATATAGCTACGTACTTCTTTGTCTTTTGCTAGTTTAAACTGAGCCAATTCTTCATCCGTCAAAGTTCTCTCCCGCACTTCTACTGTGTTTCGCTTCATCTGATTCACAACAAAAGCTACAGGATCCTCGATGAACTTGTTCACACCACGTTTTGAATTTGGTATGTCGATGGAGATCTCAACCGCTAACATGGTCTCATCAGGTTCAGATACTGGTTTGGTGGTGGTGTCTTCCGCTTTCATCTCGACATCGTCATCTGCAAATTGTGGATCTGCAGTGATATCCTCCATAGGTTGAGGTGGAGATTCCGCAGGTTGATCTAAGGTCGGACGCTTCTTGCTACTGTACCGCCGGCCACCTGTCGGATGATCGCTAGCCTCTTGCCACTGTAGGTCTGTGGGTTTTTCTGCAGAAATGTCCCAATAAGTCTTTCTGTGTGGGTGAGTGGCTAAGGAAGTGATAGTCCATGGAATCTCGCATGGTCCCTTGAGTTCTTCCACAGCTCTTTCACGGCTCGAGGCTTGTCTCAATTGTTCAGGTGCGGCTTTGATCAAGCGGCCGGCACGGTGAAGCCATACACAACTACCCGGTCGAAGACGCCCTTGTTCATCCTCTCTAGCCTCAACAGCTAACACCCTGGCTGGACCTATAAATTGACCACTCCATGAAAAACCACGACCTTGTCCTCCTTGAACCTGTTTTCGCCAGTAGAAAACCAAATCACCAGGAACAAAATGTTTCATGGGTCTTCGACCTGCAGCTTCGGCTCGGGCAAGTCGTGCTTTCGCTTGGAAACGGCTGAAGCTCTGTTCTGCTGCGGCCATTGCTTTGATATTGTCACCAAAGCCCCCATCAACCAGTTGTTGTGGATGTATTGGATGTCCCTGAACTTTACTTGTAAAGAGGCGACCCCATTCATCAGGATTACGACCCATAGCATGTTGAGCTGGAGAATACCCATAGGAGTTGTCCCGAGAGTTACATGCCCAAATAGCCCGTGCAAAACATTCTGCGAGCTCCATGTCAGGAAATTCAGTGGTGAGGGTGTCCAACACATGTTTGACCGCTTGGATTGCTTCTTCAACTATTCCAATTTGCCAATGAGCTTCTGCCGGAACTGGAGTCAGCGTCATGCTACGCTCTTGGCAGTATGCTGCGGCCTCATCGCTGCGCCACACACCCTCAGGATCTGCACGAATTTCCTCTGGCCTCCCGAAGGTCGAGATCCAGAGCTCTTCAAATGCTTTTCGCACAACGGGCCAGGTGGCCTGTTCCCGGCTGTTCTCAAATAAGATGCGACCTGTTCTGAAACGGCAACCTTCATCAATAAACAAGATGAACTTGATCTTGTGATGTGTATGAGGATGGGTCCAAGAACCTAGATCACTTTGTATCCTCTGCCATTTCAGTGGTGCAGTCTCCAGAGTAGCAGGTCTTCGTGGCACAACCCGCTTGCGCTCTTCGCATAGAGGACAGCGGAACTCCCTTGCTATCGCCAGAACTTTCTCAGGAACTCCCCGGTTCTTGAGGGACTTGACTTGATCAAAGTTTCTACTGAGCCGTGTCCAGTAACACTGTGAATATGGCGCAGGAGATTGTTGATTTTGATCTTTTCCTCAGAAGATAGTTCACCCTCGTTCGCCAGGCATGTCTCTGAGTTTTTCACGCAAAAGAATGGATCTGACACCTCACTAGGTGGCAGAGACAGTTCCTGGCTGAGGGCCGACCACGCCTCTTGTTCCTGAAGGGCATCAATCACCTTCTTTGCAAAAATTGGTGCGTAAAAGGAAGAATAATGGGTCCTGCCGCTTTCACAAACTGTATGTTTATGATTTCGTTGGCATGGGAGGTTCATGTGTCGCAGGATGTTGTAGTTGGGTAGTGGCTATGGTCCAACCTTTACACATGAGTTCACCAGTGTCATGTGCACGAAGATTGACAGTACAACCACGGCATGTAACCCTTCGTAAATGTTGTTCCTCCAGGAATGATTGAATGATCGGCAAATTCCAGGCCTCGCATTTCTCTGACAATTCCCAGTGAATTTGACTACCGTAGCGACGTCCAAATCTTGCTACTTCAATGCCACCCAAATATTGTTGTACTGCTGACTCACGTTTACGTTGCAATTCTTCACATTGTTTTGGGGTTCGTTGATTGATCCGTTGTAAAGGAGAAAAAGGGCCACATTCACATGAAATCCAAATATGCTTGGGACGGCGTTCACGAACCAGTTGTTTCACCTTTTCCACTCCACTACGAGTTGTCAGATCAAATCCATTCCAGTGAGCACATCGCGTAGCAGAGTTTGGTCCATGTCTGGACAATACGTCTTCAGAGAGTATACTTCGCTCAGAACATGCAACTTCCAAAAGAAACAACCTATCAAGAGATATCAACTCTTCCCATGATTTGCCATAGGGGTTTCTGGATTCCATGCAACCAATTTTGTTGAAAACACTGATGTTCTGGGCAATCTTCCCACTCAGAGTTGTCCTCAAAGTCATCAAGGACGCTCAGGTCTCCCTGCGGCACTTGCTGCGCGACATTTGCAGAGCCATCATGCTGTTCTCTGAGCGGAGCTGGTCCAGTTCGGTCTTCAAGCGACTCAGTTCGGAGTCGGAATCGTCGGTTTGGATCTTCAGGAAGGACCCGTCGGACAGGTCGGTCGATGATCCGCTTGGATTCCCCTTGGCATGGCGGGGATGATATCCCGACGGAGGGAGATCCTTCTCGGTCTTCTTGAACTGTGTGATGTGCTGTTCCTCCATGGTGACCTTCAACCACTGTGCCAGTCGTTTCAGGCGCCACGACGACTCTGGGTTCTTGTCGGCTGTGGTTAGGATCCACTCTGCATAGGAGGGACATTCCTCCAGGATCTCCTTGTACTTCTTGTCTGAGTGCTTGCCGAAGTTCACCAGGTCGCTGCCCGTCGGCGGCGTCGCCACCGTGATCCTCTCTTCGCACTTGGCATAGAGCACACTGATGGTGTCGTTGGGACGCACCGGGATCTCCAAGCCCTGGGCATAGATGATGAGAGTTGCCTTCTTCCGAGCTGCATGATTGAGCTCTGTCAGTTGGTTCTTCAGGAAAGCATGTTGTCCTTCCTTCTGGAGCCAATCGGGCCTTGATCTGCTGAGTGTTCCAGGCAGTTGGCACGTCTTCTCCCAAGTCCTGGAGCTTGGAGATGAGGTCCATCTTGCGCTCGGTCGGCATGGTGTGCTAGGTTACGCTCGGGCACTGCGGAGTTGAGGCTTGCTGACTGCTGCAACGTGGCACTAGATGGCTCAAGCTTCGACCTATCAACATGAAAAACAGTGTCACTACAAACATTGTGTTTTTGTTGCTGATGTCCACAAAAGGTGCACAAACAATTCTGTACAGCTTGCAAACTACACACGGCACAGGTTTCATAAGAGAAATCCTTTCCTGTCAAGCTCCCCTGGACGCAATGTCCATTTTCTCCAGAGGAGCATGTTCCCTATTCGTCGCCCAGCTGGGAAAATGGCTGAGCTCGCTTCACTGCACCTGCCAAAAGATTGCCACCAAGTGGCATCAGGAGGTGGCCGTTTTTGGCACTCTCCAAAGAAACAACACTGTGCGGGCAAAGGTGCTTGTAAATCACTTCATCTCTGGCAAAATCAACAACTGCGCCTAGTGATTTCAGGGCTTTGACTGAGATCAAAATTGGCTGATTGGGCAACTCATGTACATGAACAGCCATGGCACCTAGCTTGGACCCACAATCTACCTTTACATGTGCAGTGGAAACGCATGAAGTAGTCCCGTTGTTCCCAAATTTGAACACAGGAGTATTGTGGGGATCTATGGTAACCCTGTCCTCACCGTGCTTGGCCATGTTGTTGTGCATCAAAGCTTTGACCGCTGCGATGGAACCCAAAGTAGCAGTCGCTCCACAGTCAATCACGCCCTTGCACTGCATGATGTTGTTGCCCACCTCGGCTGAGACATGCACGGCTTCCGCAGGAGAGTTCTGCATAAGCTCAGATCCAAAAGCTACCTCAGCCTCTTCTGAGACCTGTGCATGCTGCTTCTTTGGAACTGGACAGTTGACGGTCTGATGTGGACCACCACAACGGACACATTTGATTGTGCTGTCACCTTTGCCACCTTTTGGACCTTGGTGAAAGGTAGATGATCGAGGCCAAGACGATTTGCCCTTGCCGGTGGGGTAAAAGTTGCGCCCCATGCGAACTTGTTGTTGTCGCCACCGCGCTTCCTTCAAGGTGCGCTTCTTCTCCTGGATGACTTCAAGAGCAGACTCAATCAGAGCCTGATCAGCCATGTAGCACTCATAGGCCTCAGCATCTTCATGTGGATCTGGCGCACCTTCGTCTGCCAGCATCACATCCTCGGGCTCATCCTCAAGCACAAGTTGTGCCTGATGATGGTGTTTGTCTCTCTTCATCAGGTCTTCATCCGTCCACTGTTCTTTCAAGGCTTGTTCGACAGAAACCACTGAGATGTTGCCCTTGATGGCTGCCAGTACGTTTGCTCGCTCACCAGCATCAAGCCCTGAGCGTTGCAACAGCAAGAAGCCAGTCAAATGGTCCGGAATGAAGTCCGGGGCTTCAGCACTCCAAGACGCAGGAGGTGCATATTCATCACTTTTCCATGAGCCCCAGTACCAGTCCGCCCAATCGGAAGACTTCCAGCTCCAACCAGCATCAGAGTGGACTCCTTCATCAGCAGCTCCCCATTCATCCTCCTCTTCTCGCAAGCGACCGTTGTCACCAAATGGACCTTGGTCATCCGAGCTTTGAGCCTGACGTGGACGATCGCGCTTGTAGTTGCGCCAGTCAGTAGATGATCTCCTAGATGAGGGTTCAGACATACCCCTGCCAGTGCTCACACTAGTCCCTAGGTCTGATTGAACCAATCTGAGAGCCCTCGAGGCTTCCCACAAGGCTTCACTGTGACGATTTGTCCAAGCCGTCATTGACTCGAAGCGTTTTCGTTTTAGCTGGTAGAAGAACTTCTGTATGTGTTGCGAAGCCTGCAACAACGATGGTTGCCCTATGCACCTTTCCAGATGCTCCAGTTGGTCGTAGCCCCCCCGCGGATGGGCTAACCACTGAGGGTCTCCTGCCAGCCTCTTTCTGATGACTGTCCTTGCAATTCCAGTCAGCGCCTGAGCTAACCTAGGACCTGCAAGGTACCTCTTGTGGTGCTCCAACGTGAAGAGGTACTGAAGAGCCTCCTCTCGGTAGAGGTTCAACTTGTCTGCAGTGCCATCAAAAGTTGGCACCCCATCCTTGGTTCTACTCACACTTTCATCACCCATATCCCTGGATCCTCGCCGCCTCAAGGCTAAGCGTAGGTAGCTCCCCGGTATCAAACCAGGCTAAACGCTACCATGCAAGTGGTTCACAGGAGCTAGCAAGAATGCGCACTCCCTTTTTGACAATGGGCGAGGGGCCACAATGCTGCGCGGATGGGAACATGAATTCCGACTGATATTGGTCGTGAATTTGCATATATAGCATACATATCTATTATGTATACAGTATTCATGCCTTTCTGGAAAGTCTATTTTTCTTTTCCTTGTGGTCTGTCACCCTTAGAACATTTGACATACTTTGGATAGTCAAAACCAAATCAATCAGATGTTTTACAATTCCTTGTCAGAGGCACGTACTTTGAAGGCTTTGCATGTTTTTGTGAGACAGATCTTCCCCTTTGGTTTGCATTTAAATTGTTGGCTGCAGGTGACTTTCCACTTTCCATTGTATTGCCTGTGTGGAAACTCAAACTCGGAGAAATTCTGTTCTTCCGCAACCCAACAGAATCCACGAATGAAACCCGGGCCCGCATTCAAACTCTCCGGTGGAGTGATTACAACGGAATCGAGCCGGGGAATCTTTACTCTTACGTACTCTTCCTATCTTCTTGGTGCCTATGCCGTCACTCTTTTCCAACGCCTCCATTTTCTGTTCACCTGGCAATATCCGCCACCACATAGCGAAGCACACACTACGTGTATAGCGGAGCATGCACTGACATACACTACGTGTATGGGCTCCCTGGAACCCCTTACCACAGAATTCACAGAATCTCAGTTTATCTCAGTCTCTGAAAACCAAACGCTCCACAGACTCCACAGCAGTATCCCACCGAAACACTCGAAACACCCACCCTTTTCAGCCTTTACTCACAGTGCTTCACAGGAAGCCAACCCACCAAGAATGCACAGTTTTCCTTTGCACATTCAGCCTCAGCCAGAGCCAGATGCCTTCTCTTCCGAAGGTTTTGCAGATTTGTCATTTGAGTCATTTTGATTCGATATTATTTTGATTATGTAGTTTGTTATATTATAGTCATAGAGTTTGTTATAGTTTGTTATATTATAGTCTGAAGTCTGCTCATGTTTATGTTTGTTTTGGACAGGCTTGTGAGCATTTGGACGGAAAGCACACCATCTTTGGACAAGTGGAGGCACCATGTGGCACCGTGTTAACGGCGGGGCAGCTTTCAATTCTTTTCATTTTTTTCACTTCTTTTTAACATCTTGCAAGTGATGAAGGCTTTTAGATCCACGATGTGGGGCGATCACAGGCTATCACTACTTTGGACAGTGCCTGACTATTCAGAGTTCCTTCGCAGGACGCAGACCTTCCAGTACTGCAAGAGATGGAACTTGTGAAAATTGGCAAAAACGACAGGTCTGCGAAGTTTGCAAAGTTTGCGAAGTTTGCTTCTTGCGCTTCTTGTGCCTTTGCACTTCTTGCAGTGCTTCAGCAGATGAGACTGATCACATTGGACTGGTTAGACTTCACAGCCAGCTTTGAAGGTTCTCATGCATCTCTACCACGTGTAGGCCAGTAAAGCCCATCAAGATTTTTGGCATTCAAGTTCAAGAAGATCCCTGGTGCGGTGCTCAGAATTCACACCACTGTTTTCTCACAGGTCTTCACACAGATGTGAGCTGAACTGAGGGTAGGACAGCCTCTTCCACCAGGCGCATGCATACCAGACAAGCCGCTTGTCAATGAGGACGAACATGGACTATACACGTCTTGGCTGCAAATCTCTGATAAGAGCTGGACAAAAAGGCACTATGCGGTGCCTCGAGTCTTGCAAATTTTGTCATGTTGTTGAAATGGTGTGCCTTATCATGATATTCTGCAGGACAAAAACTGCACAGTTCAATAGACTGTGCATGAATTCGTGTTCAGTTCAGTAGTTAGCTTTCATCGTTCGGAGAAAGGGCGAATTGGTCTTGTACAAAGAGGGGCAGCGCAGTCAGCACAGCACAAATTGTGTTGGGCACGTGTGGTCTCTGCCAAAGTGAGAAGGAATAGAAAAAGATCTACAGGGCAGTGGGCAGTGGTTGCAGTCACTTGCAGTCCCTTTTTAGCACGATGTGATGATGTCCATAATCATGGATGGTTTAGTTGACTTCAGTCAGTGTATGTAGAGAGCCGGAAAAAGCAGACGTGGCTTCAGAAGTTTACATTTTGTGTCTGCTCTGACTTCTGCTTTCATATGTGAGGCTGGGGGTGAAGCCACCCGTAATGGTTTGTTCTCAAGCAATCCTTGGGTGAAATTCTGTATCCTTGTGGCTTCCGGCCTGCACTGCCTACACTTCTGATTGCAACCCTTCTACGGTGCTTTCTTGGAACAGTGGCCAAGCAACAAGACCATTGGCAGCATCAACTGCTGCTTTCCATTCACACCAGAATTTCCTGTTGCATGTTCAAAAGCAGCTGGGAATGTTTGTGAAACGGAGCCTTTGCACTGTGCACTCTGGCATATTATTATGCTTGGCTCTTGTCCAAGTAGCCTTGGCAGAAAGACACTTTTCAGTGAAGCGACAGTGAAGCCAAGGCTGTGACAAAGGGCCTTGACCGTGTATGAGCCGATAAGCAGTGCATGACTTGAGTTTTCCGTTTCCCCATCAGATTCCTTTCTGATATTCACTTGCATTACTGTACATGATGTGTCATGATGTGTCATGATGTGTCATGATGTTATAGTTATTGGATGTTATTGGTGGATGATGTGCCTTCTCCGTTTCCTTTTCGGCCCTTTGCCCCGCTTTGTCGACGGAGTTTCTGTTTTGGCAGGAAGCAGCATGTCCGCTGCACCTCTGGCATCCACGCTGAGAGTGCCAGATTCCCTCTATGTTCAGGCCACTCAGGGCACTAGTACATTGGTGACATTGGTGTTGTTCAATCCAATTCCATCCATGCAATGGATAAACACCAAAACATGAATCTTGGGATATTTTAGGCGTTTTTGTGTTGGACAGGAGCCTGCAACCAAAGAGTCCTGGCGTTGCCCTTCAAACAAGGCCTGGTATCAAGTCAGCCGCCTCCAGCAACACGCAGCTTTTGTTGGCCACAGGCAGAGAAGTGTGAAGCAAGCTGCGAGGCGGAAAAGCATCAAAACTGCAGTGCATCAATTCATTTGGGCAAAGGAATTGAGGGAACTCAAGAATTTCTGTGGTTTTCAGGACTCATGGGAGTCATGCCTCAGAGTTTCTTGTAATGGATTGTTGCTTGTCCGCGGGTGCTGCTTCTAGAGTGCTGCTAGCATGGCTAGAACTCTTTGTTGAGCACTTGTATGCCAAATGCCCATTTCGTAGTGGATCCTGGGATGCGCTTTCATATTGTGCATTGAAATCAATGTCTCAAAGTAATCTAGTTCTTAATGCTCTGCCCTCAGTTCTGATTTTGCAGCTTATTCAAGAAAGTGTTTTTACCAGGTGATGCAAGGGATTGGAGGAGCATCAGAGACGTGCGAGAAGGAAGAGTTGGCAATGGGCTCAACTGGAGGTGATCCTCAAAGTGAAGCTGCAATCAAACACTTACTTGACGAACACCACTCCGCTTGCAGTTTTCAGTGAGGCTGAATTCAAGTATGGTCAGGAAAGTAGGAAACAAGCGTGACAATGCGTGGCATACTTATCGAAGGAAGTTTAGAAGTCAAACTTCCGACAATATGGACAGATGAAAAGCAGAGATGGGAAGAGGCAGAGAGAAGAGAAGAGTAGAAGAGAGCAGATCAGAGAAGAGAAAGAGTCAAAAGAAAGAATATGCAGATGCGCGAAAAGGTAGGAAAGTCGCGAAACACACTGTTTTTCTAGGGATTTGTGGCTCCGGAGGGTCGAAAAGTAGGCTCGCTAAAGCGGCGGGTGCGGAGGCATCTGGGTAGATGAGAGATGAAAAATTGCACGCCGTTGTGTCGCGAAGCACATTTCGAAGTCGAAATGTACAAAACACACCAGGGTCGGAGCACTTTTGGAAGTTGAGATGTTGAAAAAGTGCACGCCGTTGTGGCGCGAAGGACATTTCGAAGTCAAAATGTACAAAACACCTCAGCGTCGGACCACTTTTGGAAGTTACGATGTCGAAAAAGTGCACGCCGTTGTGGCGCGAAGCACATTTCGAAGTCCAAAATGTACAAAACACACCACGTACGGACCACTTTTAGACGTTCAGAGCTCGTTTCGCGTGGCAGGCGCAAGGGATTGTGCACCTTCTTAAAAGTGAGGAAAACGTGAGGGTTTTGTAGCATTGCCAAAAACGATGGCAGGCGTGGGACATCTGAAGAGGATCTGCAAAGATGCATTTTCCGTGGCAGGCGCAGTACAAGAGACGTTTTCATCGGAGCTGTTCGGAGGTCAGGGCGCTGATTTCCTGAGAGGGGTTGCATTTTGGAGCATCAGATCTTCAGGTTTGCTGAGATGATTTCGCGTGACAGGCGCAGCACTTCACTTTTTAGTGGCAGGCGCAATAGTTTAGACAGATGGACTGGAAAAATCGCAAAACGCATTGGCACGAGGCCGTCAGCTCTGCAGTCAACTTTCCATTTTTGAAGGAAGTCTCGCAGAATTGCTTCGTTTTGACGTTGTTAAGTTCAAAAATTGAGGAAGTCTCGCAGAATTGCTTCGTTTTTGATGCGGTCAACTTCAAAAAATGAGGACGCCTCGCAGAATTGCTTCGTTTTTGATGTGGTCAACTTTAAAAAAATGAGGAAGTCTCGCAGAAGTGCTGCGTTTTTGATGTTGTCAACTTGGAAAAATGAAGAAGTCTCGTAGAATCGCCAGGTTTTCAATCTTGCAGATAGACAGGTGGATAGATAGACAGACAGACAGACCGAGAGATAGATAGATAGATAGATAGATAGATAGATAGATAGATAGATAGATAGATAGATAGATAGATAGATAGATAGATAGATAGATAGACATCTAGATAGATCAATAGATAGACAGATGGATAGATAGATAGATAGACAGATAGATAGAGAGAGAGAGAGAGAGCTAGATAGATAGATAGATAGATAGATAGATAGACAGATAGATAGATAGACAGATAGACAGATAGACAGATAGACAGATAGATAGACAGATAGATAGATAGATAGATAGATAGATAGAATGCATGGATGGAAGGATGGATGGATGGGTGGATGGATAGGTAGATAGATAGATAGATAGAAAGATAGATAGAGAGAGAGCTAGATAGATTGATAGATAGATAGATAGATAGATAGACAGACAGACAGATAGATAGATAGATAGATCGAATGGATGGATGGATAGATAGATAGATAGATAGATACATATGACATAGATGTATAGAAAGATAGATCGGTAGGTAGGTAGGTAGATAATCAGAGAGAGAGAGAGAAAAAGAGAGAAAGATGGGAGACATCAATCACCTTTCCATCCATCAGTGGCTTCGCTCTGCCATTAATGATTCACAACAACCAATCTCTCCTATAGGTTTCCTATATTTGAAATTTCCGCCACCGCCTTATGCGGTACTACTGGTATATACTTATGGAAAAGCTGTGCATGCAGTGTCGATGCTTCAAGGCTTTTAGAGTCAATGAGCGCTTGAGGCCCAACCAACGAAACGGCGCAAGATTTTGGGCCGATTTGGAACAGTTGCGCTGGTCTCAGACTTTGTTTTCAGAACAGTCTATATCATTTGGTCTGTATCCTGAATATATCCTGAATATCGTGAATCTCCTGACACATCCCGACATATCGGGATGTTGTGACCGCCAGAGTGACTGCCATGACCGCAGTCGTGGACGGAGACGAAGTGCAGGTTGTCGATGTGACGCGCATGGCGGCTTTCTCGATGGCAGGCAAACCCGCATTGCAAATCTGATACTGACTTCACAGACTCGCTCTTAAGGCTCTTAAGCTTCGGATTGCTTGAATCGAAGTTTGTCCAGTCAAAGCTTTCCTTGTTTTGGAATATTTTGAAAGTCTTTGAATTTTCCTCAAAATCTCTTCTTGTTGACTGTTGTCTGTGTGGCACCCTGTTTTGAGGTCATATTTTTGGAGGCGGTTCTGGTGGAGCAGGTGTAGGCTTTGCTACGGCGTGCGCCAAGGCTTTACTTTGAGGCTTGCTGTGCCGTGAAGGCAAGGGCCTCGCTTCGGAACGCGTCTTCAGGCATTGCTTCGGAACGCGCTCTCATGCATCGCTTTCGAACGCGCCTCCTCACCATCATCATCATCATCGTCGTCATCATCATCATCATCATCATCTTCATTCCTCACCATCATCATCAGCAATTGCATCATGCTGCTTCTTCCGTTTATTCCTCTTCTTCTTCTTCTTTTTGGCCATCCTCTTCCTCATCAGCCTCATCCTCCTCATTATCCTCATCGTCAACAGCACGATCATCATCAGCAGCATCATCAAGTTTCTTCTTTTTTTCTTCAGCATATTTATTCTTCTTCTTCGCCGCCAACACCATCATCATCATCGTCATCGTCATCATCATCATCATCATCACCATCGTCATCCTCCTCATCATCATCATCAGCAAGATATAAACCCTAAAGGTGTCGTGGCTCTTCTTACATGAAGTGCAACAAGATATAGACCCTAAAGGTGTCGTGGCTCTCCTTACATCAAGTGCAACAAGGTATAAACCCTAAAGGTGTCGTGACTCTTCTTACATGAAGTGCAACAAGATACAAACCCTAAAGGTGTCGTGGCTCTTCTTACATCAAGTGCAACAAGATATAAACCCTAAAGGTGTCGTGGCTCTTCTTGCATCAAGTGCAACAAGATTGGCTCTTCTTAAATCAATTGCAGCAAGATATAAACCCTAAAGGTGTCGTGGCTCTTCTTACATCAAGTGCAACAAGATAAAAACCCTAAAGGTGTCGTGGCTCTTCTTACATCAAGTGCAACAAGATATAGACCCTAAAGGTGTCGTGGCTCTTCTTACATCAAGTGCAACAAGATATAAACCCTAAAGGTGTCGTGGCTCTCCTTACATTAAGTGCAACAAGGTCTAAACCCTAAAGGTGCCGTGGCTCTTCTTACATAAGTGCAACAAGATACAAACCCTAAAGGTGTCATGGCTCTTCTTACATCAAGTGCAACAACATATAAACCCTAAAGGTGCCGTGACACTTCTTACATCAAGTTCAACAAGATATAAGCCCTAAAGATGTCGTGGCACTCCTTACATCAAGTACAACGAGATATAAAGCCTAAAGGTGTCGTGGCTCTTCTTACATTGAGTGCAACAAGATTTAAACCCTAAAGGTGTCGTGGCTCTCCTTACATTAATTGCAACAACGAATAAACCGTAAAGGTGTCGTGGCAGTTCTTACATCAAGTGCAACAACATGTAAACCCTAAAGGTGTCGTGGCACTCCTTACATGAAGTGCAACAAGATATAAACCCTAAAAGTGCCGTGGCTCTTCTTACATCAAGTGAGACAAGATATAAACCCTAAAGGTGTCGTGGCTCTTCTTACATCAAGTGCAACAACGAATAAACCGTAAAGGTGTCGTGGCAGTCCTTAGATCAAGTGCAACAACATACAAACCCTAAAGGTGTCGTGGCTCTTCTTACATTGAGTGCAACAAGATTTAAACCCTAAAGGTGTCGTGGCTCTTCTTACATCAAGGGCAACAAGATATAAACCCTAAAGGTGTCGTGGCACTCCTTACATCAAGTACAACGAGATATAAGCCCTAAAGGTGTCGTGGCTCTTCTTACATCAAGTGCAACAAAATTTGTCTCTTCTTACATCAAGTGAGACAAGATATAAACCCTAAAGGTGTCGTGGCTCTCCTTACATTAAGTGCAACAAGGTCTAAACCCTAAAGGTGCCGTGGCTCTTCTTACATAAGTGCAACAAGATACAAACCCTAAAGGTGTCGTGGCTCTTCTTACATTAAGTGCAACAAGATTTAAACCCTAAAGGTGTCGTGGCACTCCTTACATCAAGTACAACAAGATATAAACCCTAAAGGTGTCGTGGCACTCCTTACATGAAGTGCAACAAGATATAAACCCTAAAAGTGCCGTGGCTCTTCTTACATCAAGCTCAACAACAAATAAACCCTAAAGGTGTCGTGGCTCTTCTTACATCAAGTGCAACAAGGTATAAACCCTAAAGGTGTCGCGGCTCTTCTTACATCAAGTGAGACAAGATATAAACCCTAAAGGTGTCGTGGCTCTTCTTACATCAAGTGCAACAAGATATAAACCCTAAAGGTGTCGTGGCTCTCCTTACATTAATTGCAACAACGAATAAACCGTAAAGGTGTCGTGGCAGTCCTTAGATCAAGTGCAACAACATACAAACCCTAAAGGTGTCGTGGCAGTCGTTACATCAAGTGAGACAAGATATAAAGCCTAAAGGTGTCGTGGCTCTTCTTACATCAAGGGCAACAAGATATAAACCCTAAAGATGTCGTGGCACTCCTTACATCAAGTACAACGAGATATAAAGCCTAAAGGTGTCGTGGCTCTTCTTACATTGAGTGCAACAAGATTTAAACCCTAAAGGTGTCGTGGCTCTCCTTACATTAATTGCAACAACGAATAAACCGTAAAGGTGTCGTGGCAGTCCTTAGATCAAGTGCAACAACAAAAAACCCTAAAGGTGTCGTGGCTCTTCTTACATCAAGTGCAACAAGATATAAGCCCTAAAGGTGCCGTGGCTCTCCTTACATTAAGTGCAACAAGATATAAGCCCTAAAGGTGTCGTGGCACTCCTTACATCAAGTACAACAAGATATAAACCCTAAAGGTGTCGTGGCTCTCCTTACATCAAGTGCCATAACATGTAAACCCTAAAGGTGTCGTGGCTCTTCTTACATGAAGTGCAACAACATGTAAACCCTAAAGGTGTCGTGGCAGTCCTTACATCAAGTGCAACAACATATAAACCTTCAAGGTCTCGTGGCAGTCCTTACATCAAGTGCAACAAGATATAAGCCCTAAAGGTGCCGTTGCTCTTCTTACATCAAGTGCAACAAGATATAAACCCTAAAGGTGTCGTGGCTCTTCTTACATCAAGTGCAACAAGACATCAAGTGCAACAAGATAAGAACCTCAAAGGTGTCCTGGCTCTTGTTACTGAATTGCAACAACATGTAAACCCTAAAGGTGTCATGGCTCTCCTTACATGAAGTGCAACAAGATGTAAACCCTAAAAGTGCCGTGGCTCTTCTTACATCTAGTGCAACAAGATATAAGCCCTAAATGTGCTGTGGCTCTTCTTACATCAAGTGTAACAAGATATAAACCCTAAAGGTGTTGTGGCACTCCTTAAATCAAGTAGAACAAGATATAAGCCCTAAAGGTGTGGTGGCTCTTCTTAGATTAAATGCAACCAGATATAAACCCTAAAATGTGTCGTGGCTCTTCTTACATCAAGTGCAACAACATGTAAACCCTCAACGACATGTAAACCCTAAAGGTGTCGTGGCTCTTATCACATGAAGTGCAACAACATGTAAACCCTAAAGGTGTTGTGGCTCTTCTTACATCAAGTGCAACAAGATGTAAACCCTAAAGGTGTCGTGGCTCTTATTACATGAAGTGCAACAAGATATAAGCCCTAAAGGTGTCGTGGAAGTCCTTACATCAAGTGCAACAACATATAAACCCTAAAGGTGTCGTGGCAGTCCTTACATCAAGTGCAACAACATGTAAACCCTAAAGGTGTCGTGGCAGTCCTTACATCAAGTGCAACAACATATAAATCCTAAAGGTCTCGTTGCTCTTCTTACATCAAGTACAACAAGGCTTTTGTTTCATATATTCACCTTCATTTTCTGTGGCAGGCGTGGGACCTTTTGACATCGACCTTCATTTTGCGTGGCAGGTGTGGCACTTTTGTACATCGACTGTCCTTTTATGTGGCAGGCGTGGGACTTTATGACATGGTTGAAACGAGTCAAATTCTCATACGAGGAGTTGTTTTGTGTTGGTCTCGCTTTGGAACGCGTTTTTCTTCCAAAGTCTCGCGCCTGTCAGTAAATCTGATGTGTGTGTGTATGGCGGGGGTTCCATGAGATGTTTTATTTTGTGTTCTAAAGTGATGCAAAATGGCTGTGTTCTAAAGTGATGCCTGAGAGTGTGTTCCAAAGTGATCCTTTTAC
>CAMXCT020000671.1:0-52500 GCA_947184155.2 Cladocopium goreaui | reverse complement strand
ACCATTTTGCCGGGAGTAAAACCCAGTTCATCCGATGCCAACGAATTCGAAGCTGCACGTGCAGCATCACCCGAGGGTTTTGTACATATCATAGCCATCCTGCCGCATCCGAAGTTGCGCCTGCAGCAACATCCGGCATGGCTGTGCACAGCCCGCCTGTTGCATCCGATGGTAGGTCAGTTTCCGGTGTGTCTGTATATACATAGCCAGCCCATTGCATCCGATGGGAGGCCAGTCCGTATGTCCCGTGAAGAGCAGCAACAGCTGCGGGAGCAAAGTAGTGCTGGTTTACAAACTGCTTTGGTTGTTTTTGACACTCAGAGTGAACTAGGATCAGCTGTTGGTTTGCAAGCCCCCAGTGCGTCCACAATGTCCAGACGTCATGTGTTGAACCTATAGTGAACAGCCTGATGCCGCAGCCTGCCAGATTTCCAATGCCTGCCATGTTCCAGGTGTCGAATGCCGTTCCGAGCGTGATGTGGCCGCAGTATGCTGCCAGCCAACCTGCTCGACCATGTCATGGAAGTTCAGCTCAATCAAGTTCGAGCGCTACAGGGTATACCCAGCCTGTGACCCAGATAATAGCAGCTATCCATGGTGGGAAGTTTCCAAAAAGCCTGATGATGGCATCCGAAACTTGGAAGGTTCTTATCACCTCAGAACCAGAAGGCAAAACGGCACCGTGGCACTGCTGATTGATTCTGGGGCACATGATTAACTCAATAGGTCGTGTAGCAGCCCAACAAATGTGCAATGAATTGCAATCTGAACTTCATCTTAGAAACATGGAAAAGCCGTTGCCAGTTGAAGGTGTTGGCAAGTCTGCCCAAGTTGCCGACCGAGCAGCATGCATTCCGATGGCAGTTTTGGATGTCTTTGGAAAGAAAACAGATGTCACTTACACGGCACCAATCATACAAGACAGCATGTTGCCTCCTTTGCTTGGTAATCACACCCTCCGAAAGATGAAGGTGATCGTGGATTGCGGAAGTGTGGTAAGTTAATACTCCCAGGTCCTGGAGGTGTCAAGGGGAAGATGAGCAGAGTTTTTGACTTGGAATTGACTAGCAGCGGCCATTGGGTTCTTCCTTCGCAATGCAGGGATCAGGTCAAGAGGAAATCGGCTGATGAAAAGGAGCTGTCTTTCAACATGTCACGCCGGCGAGACAAATCTCAGTCACCTCCCCCAGAGCGGCGGGAGGCCGCAAGTGACTGACAGAATGCCAAGGCCGGTGACAGCCATGATGCTTACGCCGTCACCCCCGTGCCTCAAGATAGCAGATAGCATCCAAACAGCCGATGAGATTCCTGAGCCAATAGTGAAGCCTAAGATAATGTCAAGGGTTGACAATTTGGATCAATTTGGCCTGTGTATTTTCAGATAAGGTTGGCCTGCGACAACGTTTGCTGTAAGAAATCAATTTTAGGACTGTGCGCTTTTATCACGGCCGTCACAGCCGGTCTCAATGCCAAAGGTTGTTGAATGAACTTGCACTTCAATGTCCCTTAGTTTTGTGGGTACGTTTTGCAGGACCTTGTGCTGGCTCTGGCAACAAGCAAGATGCCGTGCGAGCCGAAAACTTTGTCCGTTTGCTTGCCAATAGAAAGAAGACAGCAGGTTTTTGGCCGTGAAAGCCAGTGAACGCAGTCAAGTGTGGAACCTCCAAGTAGTGCGTGAATGCACCAAGACCTTGCTGCAAACCACGCACCGGTGTCACTGACACTGCTTTGGAACAAGGTGAGATGCCATGCAGTTCCAAGATCCGACTGCTTACCAACTTTCATGTTGCTGAGGGCAGTGAATGCCGATGCGGTCCAGTCCAACATGTGAAATCAAAAGAGATTGGATCACGAGGCACTGCACGTTTTGAGCATGTTTTCCGAACCGTACTGCATCAGGTGTGTCTTTCCAACGTCAGCTCAGGTGCCCCATCGCAGATGCCAGCCAAAGGACAACCTGAGTTGCTATCTGCTATCCAATGCCAACTCCAAACATGTTCTGGCTGATGACCTGAACACCGATGCCGAAGGTTCGAAGAAAGCAGTACGTTTCGGAAGTTCGCATGCCGTTGAAAAGTTTGATCATGTCAATGCCGAACATGCCATCCCGAAGTATCAGTCCAAATCTAGCTTTCACTCCCGAAGTGACTTTTGGATTTCTCATTTCAAACATGGTTTGGTCCGAGGGCATGTGGAACCCAGAGATTGCCCAGTTGCACTTCACGCCTTGGAAAGCCAACGACAGAACAAACTTCAGCAATGCATTTCAAGCCTGTTTCAGCAGCTGCCGCCAATACTTGTACATGATGACTGGAGAACAGCCGTTTCCACCGACATGCGTTTTCACTGGGTAGGTAGGAACAACCTCTTTTACAATCAATCCTGTCTCAGTACAGTTGGAACCTGATTCATTGCGACCGTTGAAGAATGAGAAGCATGATTCACTGCAACAACTATATCCAACTGAGGGCGCTTTGCGCCAGAAGCAGAAGAAAGCTGAAGGACATATTGTCCAACACCGCAAGAAATATGTAGAGCAACGCGAAGATGATTGCAGTGAGAATTTTGATAAACTCCAAAAAGATACATCCGATACCACAGAAGCCAATGAGAAGGAGCAGCCACCGAGCGAGCAAGCCCTGCATGACCTTGCATGCCTTGCAGTTGGAGATCCAAGTTTCCAATACTATGGATCTGATGTCCAAGATCTTCCAAAAGCATGGATGTCAAGCGCCTCTTCATACGATATAGCTTCAATATTTTAGCAACGTGCTAAGGCTGATGACCAAAGCATAGACTGCATGGAAATGTTTGGTGGCGCAGGCACCACAACTTTCTTGCTTGTCAAATACTATGGTTTGAAAGCTGGAGCGAACTTTGAACTGATGTGCGGCATAGACCTCCTCTGTTTGCATATTTTCGCGGGAATAAACCGAAAGTGATCCTGCTTGCACCTCCTTGCAAAGGGTATTCCCGTTGGGGACACTTCAACAAAAGGATCAACTTTGATGCTTGGCTTGACAGCCGAAAACTTAGTGTTCCTCTTGCTCGCTTCCGCTTGAGTGGTGATGTTGCAAAAGAACAGGTGTCAGCCGGACGCCATGTGTTTGTGGAACAGCCGTACGGCCGTGGTTTGTATCGTGAGCCTCAATGGTTTCAGCTCAAGCCAATTTTGTTCACTGTCGTGTTTGACCAATGCATGACAGGCCTGCGCATGAACAAGCCTCCATGGTGGTCAGTCCGGAAGACCACCGAATGCAAAGCCACGCATCCTTTGCTTTTGATGCACCTTCAAAACTTGCGATGCGATGGCACGCACCCGCATGCTCACATTGGTAGTTGGTCAGATTTTGGAAGGCGCACAGTTCGCAGCCATGAAATGCAAGTTTGGCCACAGCAACTGTGTGAACGCATTGCTTCCGGAGTAGTAGAATGATAGAATGCATTCATGACATGATGTCTAATGATGCTCGCTACTTCCCAACAAGTAGCACTGCACCTGGTGACCCAGCACCACCAGCAACCGAGTTCACATGCCCTGCTTGCAGAAGCCATTTGCGGAAGACCGATCCCAAACATGACATGTGAGAGATTTATACATGCAGGTTCAAGAATGTTGAAAGCATCACTTGGTCTTGAGGCCATTTTCGGCCGCCATCCGCCTTTGATGGCAACAGTCAGTGAAGAACCTACTGATGGTGTCTCTGATAAAGATGCTTACACGATCAGACGTTTGGCAATCAGCAGCATGATCCAAGCCACGGCAGGCACCAAGGCTCGAATAGCTGATGCCTCCAAGACCCGCTGGTCTGGTGAGTTGCTTGAACTGAAGCTTGGTGATTTGGTTGAACTTGTACAAAAGGCTTTGAACAAGGATGTGAGCGGCTGGCATGGGCCCGCAGAAGTTGTCAATCTGACGGGCCTCCAAGGGTCCCGCAAGATAAAAGCCAGACTGGTTGCGCAGGGATTCTTGGACAAACAGTCCACAGACACCTTTGCAGGAACGTCCACTAGATGGGGCCAACGGTTGTTGATTGCAGTTGCTGTTCAAGGAGGCTGGTCTTTGCGGAGCGCAGACATCTCCAAAGCGTTCCTCCATGGATTAACGTTCCAAGAACTGCACGAAGAGGGTGGTGAATTGCGTGAAGTCCAGATCACCTTGCCTCCAGGTGGCGAATACTTGCTACGCACCATCCAAGGGTACAACGACTATGACCCCGGACACCGAAGTTTTAGTGATGCTGAAGCCAGGTTTTGGTCTAAAAGACGCGCCTCGTCTCTGTTTGATGGCATTCAAGCGTGTGCTGACAAGGATTGGTGTGGCTCCAACGCAAGTCGATCCAGAATGGTGAGCTGTTGTTGTGGATGACAATACATGTTGATTCAACGTTGATGATATAAAGTTGTGTGGTCACCCTTCTTTGATGAACGCTGTGGTAAAGCAGTTAGAAAGCCACTTTGATGCAGTCACGCGGGAGAAGAACAACTTTGTCCACCTGGGTTTGGCACACTCCTTGAATAAAGATGGAAGTATCTCAGTTAGCCAGATACACTATATTTCAGAGCTGCGAGAAATTCCAGAAGTCCAACTGCGCTCAATGTCCAAAGATGATCTGGTTGATGAGCAGCACGAACACCTTTACCGCTCGCTTCTTGGCGGAGTAACTTGAGTGACACAGACCAGATTGGATGTTGCAGTCTATGTTGGATGGTTGCAGTGAAAGCTACAACAGCCTTGTGTGTTGGATGCTCAGAACTTGAAACGGCTGCTCAGGTACATAAAGGGACATCCACTTGCAATGTGCTTTCGATGCCTCAGCAATCCTTGTGGCGTCTTGTTGCAATCAGCGATTCTGAATTTGTGTTTGGTAAATAAAGACTTTCCGAAACTTGGAGCCAATGCAATGCAAGTTGTTGAGTTCGTTTCAAAGATGCAATCTCGAGTTTGTCGGTCAACATATGCTGCAGAGTTGTACAGTGCGCTAGATGTTTCAGGTTTGCTTTTCAACGTTTTTCTGGCGATGTGCGAAGTGCTGGAAGGTACATGTTCTGCCGAAGCCTTGGCGAAACGCTATGAAGCGGGAAACTTCACTCTGGAAGCATATCTGGTGATTGATGCAGCTGCAGTATATGACCACATATCACACCGTGAGGGGCGAACACCTCACGATGCCACTATGATAACGCATGGTTTGAAATTGCGTGAGCTTTCGTAAACTGGAAAACTACAGAGGATGATCTGGTGTGACACTCGCTGCACGCTTGCTGATGGATTGAATAAAGGCACAGTTGAGCGAAGTGCCACTTGCTGTACGTGAAGGTCTGTGGATGATCGAACATGCAGTCAGGATGCACCCATCGCAGATGCCCGTTGCACTGCGAAGCCAAGAACAACCGGAGTTCGGGGGGTCACGTCCTACATGCCATCACAATCCAGTCTCCAGTGGTCAAGGTGTGAACACATGATATGCGCAATGACCGCAGCCTCGAGACCTTAACGCCTATTTAACGCCTATTTTATGCAAGCCCTTTCAAACTTCCTTTTCACCCATGCTGTGCATGTCCTTTTGGTGCTGTTGACCTAACTTTGGTCGATCTACCCTGCATGGATGAGAAGACCCGCGATCGAGAAGGGGAAAGCAGCAGTGGAAGCCGAGCTTGTGCTGGGGGGGAGGGTTGATGATAGGGCGCTGAAAACAGAACTCATAATTCGTAAGGCTTAAAAGAGTGGCTAGAGATGTGAGAAAGCCAGCAGAGACGTGAGACTTGAAGTGTCTTTTTAAGAGGACTCCCAAGAGTGCATTTTCTGCTCCGATCACATCTTTGCCATATGCCATAGCAGGAAAAAACAATTCTTGAAAACTTTTAGCAGTGGAACAGAACTGGAACAGAACTGAAAGCAATGCAAAATGCCCACGTGACGGAGCTCTTTTAAATGTGATTGCTTCAGACAGCGCCACATCTTGAGTTAAATACTCTGTGGGCTGACTGTCGCTCCTTTGTACATAGCCATTGCCAGCAACAGCAACAGCAAGAGCAAATGTAGCCAGACACATGAGTGGAAATGCGAGGGACGCCCTTTTGACCATGTGAGCAGCGGCCAACACTGTCAACACCACTAATAATATCTAATAATGTTTGATTTGTTGTGGGCTAAACTGCCATGGATTGACGTTCGTGCCAACCAGTCGAAAGGAACTGCCGAAGGCTCACGACTGTCCATGTGATGCAGCATGTGTCACATGCTTCTACAAGTTGCATGCATCCTGCGGAAAGGCTGGGATTTGCAAAGACAAGATGCGCGATGGAGCCAAAATGCACTTTCGACTCCTATCATTTTGAGCAACATTTTTGCAAAGGGGCAGAAGGCAGTGTGAATCAAGATAGATTCTGGCAAGAAGATTGGGCTCTGAAGCACCTAGATTCCATTCATGATCTATTGTGTGCTTCAGGCAGCAATGTGTCTGCAATGGCTTTAGGAAGGTGTGACATGATTTGGTGACCATGACACCGTGTGATCCGATGGCTTACATTTGGAAACAAAAAATTTATTGGTGTTTGAATTGTCCCCAAATTGAAGGGTGGGCCGTGATCAGACTGTAGCAAGCATGCAGCAAGCAGATGCGCCTTACAGCAAATAAATATCCTTTCGCCACTAGCGGCAAGTATTCTGAAAGACCAGATGTGTGCCTTTTGCATTGTGTGCAGCAGGCAGGATCCATTCAATGTGTTCTACTGCTTTCCATTTGATCATCTAGGGTCAACAAAATACATAGCAAATTAATGCAAATTGATGCAAATTGCACATTGCAGGAGATGAACTTTACCTCATATGTGGTTTTGAGCACCCTGGTCGTGTTGGGTGTTGTGGCCCATGTTCCTTGGTGCCAAGATGTGCACACAGGTTGAGCGAGTTTAACTGTTCCAGCTTCTCTGTACACTTGCTTTGCAAAGACTGTGGTGAAAGAAGTGGCAACGAGCAAGGCATTCGCAGTCCACGAGCAGTTTTATCCTGCCGTCATCTATTTGTCTACAGACAAAATATGCCTGGCAGTGATGTACAACTTCGTGCCCAGCCCTCAACTGAACGTCACTAGGAAGTTTGACTTGAAAAAGCATAGTTTGTTGCACTTGGACATTTTGCACAAAATTGCAAATTTATGCAAAGTTCAGAATTCGTTGAACTCGTCAATTCCTTATCATGTTTCTCTGGGCAGGGGCTCTTTGCTTCTCAGGTTTGCGCTGTTTCTCTTGTTTGGCAAGATTTTGCTCCGAATATTTATTGGGACCCTTCGCGACGTTGAGGTGGCAGTTCCATATGTTGCACCTTTATATGTAGAATATACTATAATATAATATATATATAAAACAGAGTTCACATACTTAGAATATAGAATCGATAATTACGGCCTCAAAAAGCATCTTCCGGAATCGGTAAAAAACTATACATAGAATAAACGCATCTTCCGGAATCGAAAAAAACTTTACATAGAATATTTCCGGCTATCCATTTTGATCTAGGAAAATAAAATTTCTCAGGTTTTTGGCAGAAGCATGGATTGCTGCAGCCGCCTGTGCTTCAAATCAGTTCCGCAAAGGGACAACGGTGATTTTCACCCCACTAAAATCCACCAAAACACCATACAAATCCTTCATAAAATTGTTAAAGCTCACCTAAGGGTACCCCCCACGACCGGTGTCGTGGAACTATGAAAAAAAAATGCAATGAAAACCAATGGATTTAGGTGTTGTTCCTCAAAAAATGGATGAATATTCCCACTGGTGACCTATTTTCTATGTATGTAGTTCTGCAAGGAATTGGGTCTCTTCCATGTAAAAGGGTATATACTATATACGTAATTCTCTTTGGGGAGTAGCAAACCTGGATGTCTGAAATTCCTAAACTAGAACGTTTCAACAAAAAAACAGGTCCCCCAACATGATGAATTTCTTTTTATATTGTATTGAATAAATGAGTTTTTCATGCTCACGGGTACACCCAACGACCGGTGTCGTAGAACTAGGAAAAAAAGCAATTTTGCAATGAAAACCAATGGATTTAGGTGTTGTTCCTCAAAAAATGGATGAATATTCCCACTGGTGACCTATATTCTATGTATGTAGTTCTGCAAGGAATTGGGTCTCTTTCATGTATAAGGGCATATATCTGAGCAATAGATGCCCAGCTCCCTATCACGGAGACAGCCGATCAAGGATTGGGCTGAGCAATCCCAAGTAGCGAATCACCGCGGGCTGCCGGGGCAACATTTCTTGAGCCACGACAGTTGCACAGATTTGTGCGATGTGCAAAGGGCCATGCCACCTCACGTTCACGGGCAATGGCCATGCTAAAGTATCAAAAGGCAACGAGGTGTTTCAACCCCCAATTCCATCAACATCAAAAAATCTGGAAAAAGGAAGAGGGATCAACAGTGTGAGGATTCCTTCGTCTCCACACTCCCCCTGCACCACATGCCCGGCTCTCAGACCTCGTAGATCTCGTTTTCGATCAGGTCAAAGTTGCCATCGCCGCTCTCAGCGGCAGGCTCAACTGGATCTGCTGCTCCACGTCCCTGTCCATTACTTTGGAGAAGGCGGTCAATGGCTTCCCCAGGACGGTCCATTTCATCTTGAGAGGGCGGTGGAGCCAGCACACGGTCCCCTGGGTTGTAGTACCCAGCAATGGCATCTGATGCCGGATCCCATTCAAAGGCGGTTCTTCATGCGCCCTTGGCCACGGAACATTCTGCATCGGGTGTTCCCTCTGCATCTGGTCAAAAATGGCGAAGCCAAGGTGCTGATGTCACTGCCGACAACTGCATCACAAGAGGAACATTGACCGGCGGGTCATGCTCCCTGCTCTCAGTCTCAGAGCGCTCCAATCCACTGCTGTAGGACGAAGCACGGCCCCATCGACCTTGATCGCCTTGTCCAGGTACTCCCAAATGACCTTGGTGTCCACGGTCATAGGCTCCCCCAGATCCACGGCCAGGAACTTCAGGAGGTTGTGGACGGCGTGGCAACCCCCATGTCCTTGACCAACTGTCTCAAAAGTCGACGGCCCACCACGCTGAATCTCCGGTCCAGGGTGGACAGGTTGCGATGGCTCACCAGAGCCCCACGCAGATGAAGGACTTTGGAATTCCCCAGGCCGCTGAAGACGCACAAAAGTGCAGCCTTTCCACTGGCCACTGACAGGTCCCCCACGCAAAGCTCGAGGAGGATCGGCCCAACGGTCCTTAAAAAATACAATCTCCTTCTTCCCAAAACATCAAAGTGAATCGCACAGGATGCAGCTCATTGGCATTGAAAGGCATTCGCGAGTGGATGGGGTGGAAGGTCTTGGTTCTCCATCGGCCATGCGACCGAACCCACCACTCACCCATCTGATGCCACCTATCCACACCTCGTGGTGGTGATTCGAACTGGTTCAAGGGGAAGAAGTTGAATGCCACCTCATCCCTCTGGAAGTTCAACGCGGCCAAACGAGGACGTTCACCATCCATGGCAGCAACACCACACCCAAGGCCAGAGGAGCAAGCACCTAAAGGAAACTGAGCCGCCGTGTCCTTCGTCTCAACCGCTCACAGGTTGTGGACACCCAAGGGCTCAACTTCACACCCCAATGCCCCAGCTAACCATCCATGGCGCCTGCAGCTAGAAATCAGCTGCTCACCAACCATATAGCTGTTGCTGGAACTGCCACCCGCGCGACCCGGGAGCCATGTAGGCTACTGTTGACGGAGGTGGGTTCATTTTCCCTAACCCATGATCTGGTGTTCATTTTCCCTGGCACCATGTTCTTGTGGCCAGGGTTCATTTTCCCTCTGGCATCGTTTTTCGACAGGGTTTCGAGCTGCCCCTAGCTCTGCCACTGCCGCAGGGTGTCCCAATGTCCCTTTGGACTGGATCTTCTTGTGGTCTTTTTTCCCGGTGTTCTTGAACCCCTCTGGGCCTACCTTCCGCGCAAGCCAAGCTACCAAGGCTGCAAGTCCTACCACACTAGCTACCTTAGACATTTTCGCTACTTTGGGCGATGAAGCTACCACACCAAGCGCAGCAATTGTACTAACAACGGCCCCAACTACCTGTGGTGAAATCCTACTTTCTACGCTACATTCAGCCTCCAAATTGGCCATCCCCACGAAGCTCTATAGAACTTCCACGAAGCCACTGCAGTAACCGCCTTGGTCAGCAGGTCAGAAGCGTGGCGTCCCTTCCAAAGCCCCCACTGCATCTTCTCTGGAAGGGCAAAACTGCGCAAACGCAAGTGACGGGTTCTCCATGGTCCATCAGGGCTCTCAAGAAGTCGAAGACCGGATTGCCTGATAGATCAAAATACAGTAGACTAAAAATACCACCCGAGTAATTTACTCCCGGGGGAGTAAATTACTACCCCAAAATTTACGTAAATCAACGCTCAACTTCCGGGAGTAAATTTAGGCAAAGCAATGCAAAGTGCATTGCGCCCAATGTAGTTTGCATTGCTCATTTTTTTGGCCAATGCAAAACTGCATTATGGGCAATGTAGTTTGCATCGGGCATTTCTCTTTACAACAAAAAACATCCAAACCACATGCATTTTTTGCAATGTTTTCATTATGGGTTTTCTGTGGCTTCAAAACGTTTTTGATCATATCAGGGAGTTTGCTTGCAATGTGTCATTGCTATTGGTTCTTGCGTTTCATGTGCATGAAGGTTGATTGCAACATGTTTTTTTAAAATCATGGTTCTTGCGTTCACAGATATCACGAAGTTCTTGAATATGACCAGTAGTTCTTGAAATATTTTTTGTGGATGCATGGTTCTTGGCAGCCACAATTAGTTTGAATTGGAGTTCTTAAATGGAAGCACTACCGCGCTGTTCACTGCTGAGATGCGTGTTTCACCCAGCCGTGGCACATCCCAATCCTCTTGTGTCTTGAGTTGCATAGCAGGCACAGTATCATCCAAGATCAAATCAGCAATGACCATATAGTGTCACATAAGGAACTGGTTTGATTCATTGTATAATCGCCAAACTGCAGCGAACAGTTCAGAAACAAAGTCAAGTGCATTCGGTCTCAGACGTGTGGGACATCTTGGATCGGTCAGGCTGAAATTAATTGGATCACTCCAACGCAAGTTGCACAGCTTCAATCAATCAATTTGTGACTTCGATGTATTGATTTTCTAGAGATTTCCAACAGTTTGGAATGCAAAGCGCATTGAAACCAATGCAGTTTGCATTGTTGAGTAATGCACTTTGCATTATACACAATGTAAATTACATTGTTTCATAATGCAAACTACATTGCTTATAATGCAAAGTGCATTAAAACCAATGCAGTTTGCATTGTTTTTGATGCAAGCTGCATAAAAACGATGCAAACTGCATTATAAACGATGCAAACTGCATTATGAACAATGCAAACTGCATTATAACCAATGTACTTCGCAATGTAGTTTGCATTGGTTTCAATGTAGTTTGCATTGGTCTTCTTTGTAAATTCGTAAGATTCTTACAAAATTGAAACAGTGCAAATCACAAATTCGTTCAACAAATGTCATGTGTGTTGGACGTTTCGACTTGTGCGACCCAGCATCACAGCTGGATTCCATTTTTCAGCGACAGATGATGAGGTGGTCCGCGTGTCAAAAACACATGGAGATGCATCTGCCAAGATCCCAAGAACCAATGCTGATAATATGCATATATATATATCTATCAATAAGTCATTATGGTTGTTTTATTCTTTGAATATTGTGGCAGGTATGCAACCTTCATAGACAAGTGTCACAGCAGTGATGTATATGTGCATAGTTTCCAAAAACCCATGCAGTGCTCGGAGGCGCACATATTCCAAAGACATTTGCACATAGAAAAGAATCATGATTGAACATGTAATTGAAATTGCAAGAATTGCCTTCATCAATAAGGTCCAACGGCATGCAACGCAAGAACATATTCACATACACGTGCCGAAAACACAGAGGCGCATTTCAACAGCTGCCAGCTAGCCACATAGCTCTTCGTTAGCTTTTAATCAAATCAACTGGCATGTTCTTCGTACAGGATGTATGACGCAGTATGGTATTGCTCTTGCCTTCGACTAGCAAGAAATTAAAGAAATTATAGTCTTGAAAAGCTCTGTCCAGAAAGCGTTGCCTGCAAAAAGCAAGACAAAAAGACAAGTTTTAATGCTTGAAACTAAGCAGTTTCAGCCATGAATATATTGCCCCAGAAAAGTACAAAAAGGAGTAAATATCGATTTAGTCCGGAGATTAAATTTAGTCCAGGGACTAAATTTAGTCTTTCAATTTACTCCTAAAAGGTGTAAATTTACTCCAGCGACTAAAGTCTAAAGTCTTTATTTTGGACTAAATTAGTCTTACGACTATTTTTAGACTATTTTGATCTTACAGGTGGTTGTCCCCATAGAGCACCTTGTCGCCCTTCTCGGACAAATGGTTCCCCTCAAGGATGTCAATCACTGTAGCCCAAAAGCTCGGACTCTGACGTTGAAAGTGTCCCAAACGCCTGCTGCTTCGATTCCCATTGAATGGGACAACACGCATACATCGCAATCAACCCTTGGCGTCCACGGCCTCCAGCAGGACCAAAAGATGCGTCTGAGCGCACCTCCAACCTCAGCATAGATCTAGGGAAGGCCAACTCTGAATCTTCCCCATGATCACAATCGCAACCACCATAGTGAAGCGCCATGTCGAAGGTGGACTTGAGGTAGCCCAACATGTGTTCGCCGTACTTGCGAACTCGGCGAGGTGCTCGGGTCACCATACGTTCCATCTATGCGACTCCAAAACTCAAATCAGGGCGCGTACGGCACGACAGCCACAGAAGTTCGCCCACAACACCTTGAGCAGCACGGACATCGTCGATTTTCACATCAACTTCAGGCTCTTCGTCCAAAGCTCCAGGAAAATGAGGGCTTTTGCAAACCACTCCAGAATGTTGAGACAGAAGGTCTTGTGCATAAGAGCGTTGACCCAGCAGGATCTGATCACCCTTCTTCGACAACTCACAAAGCCACGAAATTTGACCCATGAACATTCCGTCACAAATTCCGGAGCTGAGCACTTCCACTCCGCCCGGATGCGGTCCAAAAGGGTTGTGACCACATCGTGTTCTCCCACAACTGCCATGTCATCCACATAGAGCGCCAAAAAACCTAGCGCCTCCTTGTCATCGCAGCCACCAAGTGTCAAAATCTTCCACAAATTTGGCTCCGGTGTCGCCAACAGTTGTTAAGCGGTGTCCATTTCAATCCCACTGGATAGTCTTCAGGACATTGTTCCTATAGCTGGTCCAATTGGAAGGGCTTGATGTCAAACCAGGCATTCTCCACCTCCCACCATTCATCAGGACCCACGATGCCAGCCTCTTGAAGAATTTTCGGAGGACGCATGAGCTTGGACTCTGCCTCCCGTCGAGGGGCCAGTAGAAAAGCTGTCTTCACGTCCACCGTCGCACAATGCCATTTTTTGGCCCCAGTCTTCCTCAGCATCGCCCTCAGCAAGACTCCATCCGCTCCACCAGCATAGTTTGCAAAAAGAGAATCGCCTGGACCACCATGAAAACCTTCGGTAACTTGTTGGCTGTCCGTTTTCTTTGCCCCAATGCGATTACCGCAGATGACAATCCGTGCCCGTTGTTTCCCATGTGGAGCTTTGACCGTAGGAACCGACATAGCAGGGACCACTTCCATCTGGGGAAAACAAGGGTCACGGCGGAGTTCTTTTTCTGTCGTCACCTTCAAGGCTCCAGGGGTCTCCGTCAAGGACCGATACTCATCCAAAAGTGGCTGCTTCCACAACGCGAGCTCCTTTCGAACTTGCTGTAGAGGCACCGTATAAGTTTGTAAAACAGTGCAAGGAGGTTCTTGTTGGCTATCCATAGAAGTTTGAACCAACGAAGCAAGACGATGCCTTTCCAGCACCCGATGCTGCTCCTCCAGGTCCTCCTCCTTCATCAGCAACTCCTCCATGATCATCTCCAAGTGTTGGCCTTGTTCGCGGCCTTCCTCTTCTCCTATTGCAACTTCTCGGTGCTCTTCCATCCACATAGATTTCAGTGCCCTATGCTCCTCCAACTCCATCTCGTGAAACCTTTCCACATCGGTCCATGAGAACCTCGGCAATGGTTCTGTGTGCTCCCCCGGAATCACATTCTCCTGGGAATCCAACAGATCCAATCTTTCTCCACAAAAACCGCATTGGTCACCATGTTCATGAGAGACTCCAACATCTGAACGTCCGCCAGCCACTGCCAAGGGCTCCAAAACCACCACAGTCTTTGAAGCGTCGAACCCCTCAGAAGTCTCCACATGCTTCGAAGCGTCGAACCCCTCAAAAACTTCCAAGGTCTTTAAACTGAAGTTCTTCGCCATCTCATAGTTTCCAACCACTTCACGTCGGCGAGGCTGTCTGAGACCACAACTTGAGCAATCCACCATACCACCTTCTGCGTCCTCACATCGAGATGCCATAGGAGCCCAAAGGCTCCGCTATTAAAAAAACAATGGCTATTGAAAAAATCAATAGCCTATTGATTCCTTTGAAAAACCAATCGACAGATCAATAGATTGGTATTTTCTGATTTCAATCGAAAAATCAATAGAAAAGTTGTATTTTTAAAGAAAAAAGTTCTCTTCAAAATCAATCGAAGAATCAATCTTGACAAGTTGTTTTTTAACCTGAAATCTAGCCATCCTATTTAGTGGCAGGATGTATGTACTTGTGGCTGTCCAGCCACCACTTAAATGCAATCTGGCTGTTCAAAGGCCTTGGCTAAACAGCCACCACACTCCAGCAAAAGTCTTGTGGCTATCCAGCCACCACATGAAAGCTTTGTGGCTATTCAGCCACCACAGTCAACTGCAGTCTTTTGGCAATCCAGCTTCCACACTCAACAAAAGTCTTTTACATGGCTATCCAGCCACCACATGAAAGCTGCACATTGTGGCAGGGCCTGCCATTTTTCACACTTCTTCATTTTCTTCTAGGTCTGGATTAAAAATCCCTTCCAGCATCAGGTGAAAAGCGTATTCAAATTTGGCTAGAACCTTGGAAGGGAGCATCCATGCAGGTGTGCTTTTCACACTGCTCCCAGCAACTGCCACCATCAGGGACATGAAGCTTTCTCCTCCATATGCCCAGCAGCTCCTTGGTGCCAAGTATTGGCACTGTGCTGGGTAATGGGCCAGGAGGTGGTGCTTCTGCACCAGGATCCACATACATTCTGCACTCTTCATGCTATTCTTTGCCAGCCATGAATAGTGTCCTAGGAACGCTTCAGTCTTCGCTTGAAACTGCTGTCCCACCTTCTTGTCCCAAACATACTCCTTCAAGTCACAAAGGTCATAGGCTTCCTCCATGGCCTTGCAAAAAGCTTCCATGTGTTTTCCTTTTGTGTTTGTAGCCAGGGTTCCAGCCAACAGTGTCGCCGCAGGGGCAAATTTCCTGACTCTCCTCCCTTTCACATGTTTCAGGCAAGGGAACTCATCACCAAAGATGTCTGACACATTGAGTCTGGGTATTCTTTCCCCTGCTGGGGTTTCAAGTTCCTCATATCTCATGGCCACCATCTTGTTGACTTCCACCAAGGCCCTTTTCTTTCCCATAGGAAGGCTCTTGACGATGGTTGCCACTCCAAGGTCTACAAGGTGCAACAGATCCAGTTTCATGCTCCAGAAGGAAGTTCCTGGCACTCCAAATAAGGGATGTGATACTGGTGGTGGTGCTGACACACTCCGCAAAGTAGATTTCCAAGTTGCATCTTTCCTGAAATCTGTAAATGGCCGCCCCCTCTTCTCCTCCTCCAAGTAGTTGTCACAAAGGCAATATGGGCATGGGTTGTTGCTCATGGCAGTGGGCCACCCAAAGTCACTGGAGAACCATTCCAAGTCTCCTGCCACCACAAACAGAACTCCTTTTCCTGCTGCTGCCATCTTCTTGAAGCTGCCAGCAATTGCTTCCCATATAGGCTTCATAGAAGAAGCAGTTCCTGCACTCTTGGGGAGGCAAGTCAGTAGCAGCTGAGATTGTTTGATGGCCACACCAGAGAACCAGCAATGAATCCACCTCACTGTAAGGGGCACTATCTCCATGGATGAGCCATGGAATTGGCCAGCTGCTCCCACCTCAGGTTGCTATCTTACAGTACACATAATGGCTATCTTCTGATGGTTTCTTGACATACTAGCAGAACAACAAAAGAAAAAAGGCAAAACTTATCCTCAAATTCCAGCATTGAGTTTCCTCTCACTTTCTTCCAGAAAGATTTCCAGCATTGCAGTTGGGGATTGTTTTTCCAATCCTGTTTCAACCAGAACTCCTTCAAAGTTTTCTGGCTGCATGTCAATTCTTGCAAGAGGTTCTTGTTCTGCAGTGTGTCCACCCATGCCTCAGGCAATATTACAGGTAAATCTTTCTCTTCCTCCAGCACAAGTCCCTCAGCAACTCTGACCACAGTGGCCACCTGCACTGGCTGTGGCGAAGACATGCCACCAAAGAAAGCCCTGACCAAATCCCTGTGGCAATTTTGCTTGGCAAAACCACTACCTCCAAGTTTGGCCAGAGTGTGGAGGTCCTGTCCGCTTGCACCACTCATCACTGCTGCAGCAGCATACTGCTGCACTTCACAGGCACTGATTCTCCCCCAGCAAAATTTGTTGAGCAGCATGATTGCCAAAGGGAAGGTGAGCTGCATCTCATCGCCAGGGTCAGGCACATGTTTCCTTTTTTCCCTTGCATATTGGCTATGTTTTCCTTCGGCCTCATGCCTGCATGATCACCACCTGCAAGCATGGCCGCCCAGCCACTGAAAACTTCATGGCTTTCCAACCACCACACTCAAAAAGAAACTTGTGGCCATCCAGCCACCACACTCCAAGAAACAAGTCTTTTGGCTATCCAGCCAACAAGAAAATACCTGCTACTCCTATGGCTATCACTACAGCAGGTCCATATCTAATTAAGTTCTGGCTGCTCATCTTTCTTTTCCTGCTTTCCTTCTTCAGCAGAGTCAGTAGCAGGCCTTGCAGGGTTCTCCTCCTCTCCTTGCCCTTCTTCTTCTTCTCCTTCTTCTTCTTCACTCTCCACAACTTCTGGACTAGGTGGTATCAGCACCTGGCTATCTTCATTGGGGTCCAGAACCCAGTGTGCATACCTGGGGTCTGCTGTCTCCTCCCCCTTCACATACAAAATCCTCCTTCTCTTGGCCATGGTGCTGTGATTGCCTTGAACCCAAAAATTCTGGAAGAAAAAGGGGTTACAGGTGCTGAAGCAAGGTTTTATGGCTATCCAGCCATCACACTTGAGATTTAACAAGTTTTCATGGCTAGCCAGCCACCACACTCCAAAACAACAATTCTTGTGGCTATCCAGCCACCAATGTTCAACCTCCTGACATTTTCCAGCTTCCCAAGCTCTAGAGCAATCTGCCTCAGTTTGAGGGCTTACCTGTCCTGCCTCAATTTGATGGCTTCGCTGCTTCAGTCTTCCTCCTCCTCTTCTTTTTTTGCCTTCTTCTTTGGTGGTCCTGCTACCAACTTCTTGCACTTCTTTCTCTTCTCCAAGGCTGCCAAGCTCTCCAACAATGCCTTCTTGCTTTCTTCCTTCTTGCTTCCACTGTTGATGGCCTTCTCTATCTTTTTCTGGCAGGCCTGCACTTCTGTCAGGGCAGGGCTCAGGATTTTCAATTCATCCTTGCAGCCAGCTTTGCCTTTCATATCCAACTTTGCCTCCTGCAAGGCACGTTCATCCTTGCAAAGTTCTGCCTTGAATGCCAGCAGCTTCTTGAGCAAGGTGCTTTTGTTGTCATCCTTGCTGACAGTGCTCATCTCTTCCCACTTGTTCTTCTTCTCCTTGGCCTCTTCCTTTTCCTTCTGTTTCTTCGTGTCCTTGTCCTCATCATCTTTGACAGAGAGCTGCCTATTGAAGAAGTCCTTCAGCTCAGGCTCGATCTCCATGTCATCCAGCTGATTGCCAGCTAAGGCAAAGCTGGCATCCCAACATCTTCCAAGTTGAGGTTCTCCATGCTGAGCCAGTCATCTTTTCCAGCCTTGTGTTTGTCAGTCTTGTAAGCCACAGTCTGGCTTTTCTTGGCCTTCCACTTGACATATTCACTTTCATCAGCAAACTCGAAGAACCTTGTGTCTGTGGGTGACTTGCGAAACTTCATTGTTCCTGCTTTCAGCCTGCTCATGGCTTCAGCCTTTCCATATTTGTCCACCTGCTGCTTCCATGTGTTGAACTTCACCATGGCTCCCTTCTCATCAGTTTTCTCATAGACCAGCATAGCCTCCTTGTAGTTCTTGGCAATGGACCCTCCATCAAGGATGAAGGACCTCAGCAGCTTGTGCTTCCTCTCCTGGCTTCCAGTTCCTTTGGTGGCTTCGTTGTAGGAGCTGTCAGCTCCAGCCATCTGCGTCTTCCTCTCAAACTTCTTCCACAAGCTCTGGACCTCATTTGCAGGGAGTTTGGCAAGGGCCTTGTCAATTTCCTTGACTGAGCAGAGCTTGGCATCCAGCAGCTGCTGGTGTGTCTTCAGGTTTCTGGATGTGACTGTGTGTATAACTTCATCATCAGTGAACATTTCTTCCCCCTCCCCTTCCTCACCATTGTCCTTCTCATTTTCCTTCTGCTTTTCCTTCAAAATACCCTTCTTCCCAGTCTGCGCTGCTGGCTTCTTGAACTTTGCCACCTTTGTCACTTTTGCTGCTGGCTTCTTGGCCACTTTGTTTTCCACCTTGGAGCTAGGCCTCTTCAAACCCATGGCTTCCTCCAGCTAAGTGCGGTTTTTCCCTGGCAGCCAAAAATGCTGCAGAAGATTTTGGCTCATTCCTTTTTTTCAAATCTCACTAAAAATCACCAAAATTCACATGTTATCATGTGATAACATGTGATTTCACATGCTTTCAATGTTATCATGTCTTATCATGTCTTATCATATCTTGTCACGTCTTATCATGTCTTATCATGTCTTGTCATGTCTTGCCATGGGTTTTCACATGTTATCATGTGATAACATGTGATTTTTGCATTTCTACACTTCTTTTGTTTCCAATTTCGCACACCCGGGAAAATTGAATTCCAGAACGCTATAATTTCCCAAACTGCTTTTCCTTGGGCCTACATTTTTGTAACCACAAACCATTTCCAAGGCTTTTCCCCTGGATCTTTGGGCCACATTTTTTACATGCCAAAGCAAGAATAGTTTTCCCAGGTGCCTTCACTTGGATCTGTGTGCTTGACTTTCCAACAGTAGAACAGGTGCACAGGGTGTAGTTCTCCCAGATATGCCTTCCTTGGACCTTTGGGCTTGTAATTTTCAATCCAAAAGAATGAAGTCTTCCAATTTTTGTCCTTGGGCCTTACATGCTTTCACATCCAAGAAGGTGTTTCCAACATGCAAAAGGTATAGTTTTTTCCAGTGTCTTCCTTGGGCCTTAGGACCTGCAATTATTCCAATCCAAAAGACTGTAGTTTTCCCATTTATACCTCTAGGTGTTTCTTCAATGACTGATGGTGTTTCTTCAATGCCTTCCCTGCAGCCTGATGTGTTCATATTTATTATATAATTGCCTCATTTTCCACTAAACAAGGGTACACACCTCATGGCTATCCAGCCACCACTCAAACACACCTCATTGAAACTAAATCTCATGGCTCTTCGGCCACCACACCCACCCCTTGAATGTGTCTGTTCAGCCACCACACTCAACCCTTGAATGTGGCTGTTCAGCCACAACACACAACCATTTAATGTGGCTTTTCAGCCACCACACTCAACCCTTGAATGTGGCTGTTCAGCCACCACTAATGCATGTTTTCTCTCTTTCTTTTTGTCATTCATTCAGCTGTTTGGTTCTCTAAGCTGGTCTGTTCAAAAAAACTGGCTCTTCAGCCAGCTGCTGCACCATGCCTCTCAGCTAGTCCTTGTACAGGCCTGGCTTCTGAGCCTTCTTTCCACCCTTCCTGTTTGCTGTACACCCTGGAGCCTGGCATCCTCTGCACCCAGGGTTCATCCTCAGCTCATTGCCCTTGTTGATGTAGCTCCATCTCTGGCAGGCTGAGCACTGCCTGAACATGTGCCACTGCTCCTCCCAGAAGCTTTTCTTCAGCATCCCATCTCTGTACCCTGCCACCTCTGGGTGCTTGTCCTCCTTCTCAGGTCCTCTGACTCCTCCCAGTCCATGGGCTTCGCAGGCTCCTTGCAGGGGGCGACCCATCCGTCATCTTCATCCTCTTCTGTTCAGCCCCATCTCTTCTTCCATCTCCTCCTGCTTCCTGTGCTCCTCCACCATCTGCCTGATGAAGGCATCCCAGGTCCATGCTTCAGTTCCCACCTTCCCCAAAGACCACTCATGCTAGGCCCTCCTCAGTGTTGCCCTGCAGGTTTCCTGCAGCAGGTGCAAAAACCAGATTTCAAAACAAAAACATATGGCTATCCAGCCACCACTTTAAACATGAACAAATCAGAATTCAACTAGACCATGGCTTTTATCCAGCCACCACCACAGACAGGAACCAGTCATGGCTATCCAGCCACCACCAAAGCAGGACCAAATCATGGCTATCCAGCCACCACTCAATACATAGAGATATGGCCATGGCTGTTCAGCCACCACCAAGAAACATAGACAACCCAGAACCCACCCATGCCAGTCCTCCTTGTTGTAGCTCAGCCCTGTCCTTTCACAGGCCAGCAGCGCAAAGCACTCCTGGAAGGTGACAAAAGGCACCTCTGGAGAAACCTCATAGTGCAGGGTCTTCATCCTCTTCCTGAAGGCATTGCTCTAGAGGGCAAGCTACCAGGCCCCTCACGGGCACTTCCTACGGCGTTTGGATTTAGCCAGTTGGAAATTGACCCTGCCAGCCAGCGTGCCTCGATTTGTGTTTCTGATAGGCGTGATTTCTACCATCAGTTCCAGGTGACCCCTCAACGTGCCTTGACAAATGCTCTCTGGCCCTGCTTGCGTGCTGATGACATCAAAGACCTTCAGGCCTATAAGGCATTCCTTGCCAAACCTGAAGTTGAGAGGTATGACCGCAGCAAGCATGGTGATGCTTTTGGTGGAGATGTTCAGAAGAAGTTGCCTAGCGTCAAAGATGGTTTGGTCCAAGCTTGTTTCTCCAGCATTCCCCAGGGAGATCATTTAGGTGTTGAGTTTGCAACATGTGCTCATCGTGGTCTGCTGGGGAGCTACGGCTTGCTTCCTGATGATGAAGAGCTGCGAGCAGATGCGGCCTGGAAAGGTCACCGAGTCATGCAGGGCCTGGTGATAGATGATTTCTACGTTGTGTCCGTTGAGGATGAAAAGCTGGATGAGAGGCCTGCGTACCCTAGAGAGGGTCATTTGTCTGAGGCTGTGCAGAGACTGTCTCGGGCTTCAAAGGCCTATGCCAACGAAGGCATTCAAGGCTCTGCGGACAAGGACATCATCAATGAGTCGAAAGCAAAGGTCACAGGTGGTGAGCTTGATACGTCAGAAGGTGTACGTAGGCTTGGTCTTGCTTTGCTCGGCAGCCCAGTCCGGAAGAGACTTGCTTTGTCAATGATAACATTGGAGCTGGTTCAGCTTGGTGCCACAACAGATGTTCTGCATGCATGTCTCCTTGGAGGATGGACCCACTGCTTGATGTATAGGCGCCCTTTCATGTCAGTTCTTGCGAAGAGCTACCACCTCTGCCCTTCGGATCAGATAGATCAAGATGAGCCGAAGCTCTACAATCTGCCCAGGAGCGTTGCAGAAGAGTTGCTGATGCTCGCCATTTTTGCCCCTCTCATGACGGTTGCTTTGGCTGCAAAGATAGATGAGTTCCTCTATGCTTCAGATGCCTCTGAGGCGAAGGGGGCCTATGTAGCAAAGAAGGTTGGCACCTCTGTCTTAAGAGCACTATGGAGGACGGGCCGAAAGAAAGGTGGTTATGTGAGGATGCTGAACCGTGAAGAAGCCCTCATCAGAAAGATCGATGAGATGAAAGAAGAGCACCTTTTCCCGCTTGGAATTTCCTCGAGGCATCACAATGTCTCTCGGGAGAAACCCAGGGCTCACAGGTTCCACTTCATTGAGATCTGCGGGGGTTCAGGGAAGGTCTCAGCAGCTCTCAGTCAAAAAGGATGGGTAGTCGGGCCTGTTTTGGATTTGGACTCCTCGCCCTTCTACAACCTCCGAAGCCTTCGTTTGCTTTCTTGGATTTTGCATCTCCTTGTTGAAAATGGCCTCTTGGACTCTTTTATGGTTGAGCCTCCTTGCGCCACCTTCAGCCCTGCTCAGTACCCGCCTTCCAGAAGTTACAAGCAGCCAAGAGGTTTTGACCCTCTCTGCCCAAAGACTTTTGAAGGAACACAATTGGCTTTGAGGGCTTTGACACTCATCTATGCTGCTGCAACCTTGCAAGTTCCTGGTCTTTTAGAACAGCCGCGAAGATCCAAGATGCGAAGACTCGAGGAATGGCTTTTCTTAGTTGAACTTGGAAGAACTTGGGAAACATGGTTGGCGTCTTGTCAGTATGGGTCACCACACCTTAAGGAGTTCGTCTTCCTGTCCACTTTTGAAGAGGTCCTTGCCCTTCACCGGAAATGCAGCAAGGGCCACGAGCATGTAAAGATTGAGGGAAAGTGGGCAAAGCCTTCAGGTGTGTACACTGACCAACTTGCGGAAGCGATTGCCTGCGCCTTTGACAAGGCTTTGAGTCGCAAGCTTAGGCTGGAATATATGCAGACGCCGAAAACAGAATGTGCTTGTGAATGACTTGCTTGTTAGTGGTGGTTGGTTTGTCAAGAAATCTTGGTCTTGGAAGAAACCTGCACATATCAATACCCTTGAGGTTGGGTCTGCATGTCGTCTCCTCAAGGAGCTTGCGTTGGAAAGCCCTAGGTCCAGGTTTGCCATGATCCTGGATTCAAATGTTGGTCGTTCTGCGTTGGTGTAAAGGTAGGTCACCCTCGTTTGGCCACCGACCTTCCCTGCGTCGTTGCGGTGCAATAATGGTTGCGGGTTCGCTCTATCCTGTGATGCATTTCGGGCCCACTCGGTTGAACGTGGCAGACTGCCCCACCAGAGACACAGCCTTGCCTGAGCCCTGTGCGTCTTGCGTGCCAGAAGGTTGTAGCTTTGAGACTCTCATGGGTTTCGCATCAATGGGGGGCCTAAATCGTCTGGCAGCAAACTGGGTGCGACTTGTGTTGTTACTTGGTATTGGGACCCTTGGTTGGAAGTCAGGTCGTGAGAGCTGGAGGTTCTCACATGTGAGGTTCAAGCACTTTCCTTGGGCGTACTGCATTGACGTTGGACGACTTCGAGCTTTCGATAAGACGCTTGGCTTTCCGGGTGAAGGACCTGGAGGTGGATTCGGGTCTGAGGAGGAGGGGAGAAGGAGGGGGCGCCAAACACTTGGTGCGGTGGCTCAAGCTCAGGGGCCCTTGCTTGCATGCTTGGAATTCCCTCGCTCCAGAGCCCCTTCAAGGCCCTCATCGATTTTGCCGAGGGTCCTTGCTCCATTCTTGCGTTCTGTGCTTTGTCTCTGTCGGTTGGTCTCATTGTTCTGTGGATTTTCCTCGGCCTGTGCGGCCCCCTTAAGGATTTCATGGACTTTGCCGAGAGGATTTCATGGACTTTGCCGAGACTCCTTTCTCTATCCGGTCTGGATTTTGGACTTACCGTTGGCTTGGGTTCGTCATTGTTTTTGCTGTCATGCTTCGTCATTGGACTTTCCGTGTCTCTGGTCACTCAGAGAAGCCATCAGGTTTGCCTTCCCAGCACCATGAGTCGTCTTCTGTCGGCAGGTCAGCCCTTAAGATAGCCCAAAACTTCCCCCAAAAGGTTTCCTGTTTTTTTTGATAGTGCTTAGCTTCACCAGGGTTTGCCATGGCGCGCCTTTGCCAACTGAACTGAAGCCGAGGGATGCTGGGGATTTGAGACGCGCTAGACAGCGCGACATTCACGAAGAGCTGCCTACAGGTCGTCCTGTCCTGCAACAAACCCAGGTATACAGGGAGAAACTCCTCAAAGTTTTTGATCAATGGTTGAACACTGAAGGAATTTCTTTGGATGGCCTTATTGGCAGTATGAATCCTGACATTGACGCGGTGAACTGCTTGCTGGAAAAATATGGCAGACAGATGTATCGTGCTGGGCGCCCGTACGGGCAATACGCGGAGACCATCAATGCGGTCGCTGCAAAGCGGCCACGGATCAAGAGATCTTTGCAGCAGGCATGGCATCTCGCTTTTGCATGGCTTCGTAAGGAGCCCCCGATACATCACGTAGCGCTGCCGTGGCAAGCACTCTTGTCGCTGCTTGCAACTTCTTTGGCATGGGGATGGCAGCGCGAGGCAGGAGTCATAGCTTTTTCATTGGGAGGCATCACAAGGATTGGAGAGGTTCTTTCGGCCTTTCGCCGTAACCTTGTGCTGCCATCAGACCTTGGAGATACAGAGCATTTCGCTCTACTGGAGATTCAGGAGCCGAAGACGTGCTTCACCATGGCCCGTCACCAGGCTGCGCGTTTGGATCAGCCCCAACTTTTGCCGGTTGTTGAGCTGGCATTCAAAAACCTTTTGCCTGGTGAGAAGCTTTGGCCTGCATCACCTCAGACCATGAGAAAGCGTTTTCAGAGGTTGCTGGAAGCCAATGGCCTTTCGGACTTGCCGGAGGGAGTAAGCCGAGGACTTGATCTCGGCAGTCTGAGGGCAGGAGGAGCATCATGGCTGCTTTTGGTGTCCGAAGACTCTGAATTAACCAGAAGAAGGGGCAGATGGATCACTCCACGTGTAATGGAGATCTACGTGCAGGAGGTAGGGGCCCTTCAGTTTTTACCAAAACTTCCACGTGCAGTGAGAGAGAACATTTGCTTGGTGCTGAGTTGTTCACTGGTTTCTTGCAGAAGGCTCACAGGCTCCAGCATGCAGGTGTGCCCGCCAAAGCTTGGAATCTCCTGTTCAAAAATGAGGCAACTTGGTTCATCAACGTGGCCGAAAGTTCTGGGTGGAAAGAGATGGTTGGACGTTTTCAGCAGCCTGCAAATGACATCCAGCTGTGTGAATCACCGAGCCAGCATGGAGGAAAACGCGCGAGTGCAGAGTTGTTGACTGACAACAACGATGCCACGTGTGATGCTCAAGCTTCACCCACCCTCAGGCCGCCCTGGCCCATTTTTGAACATGGGTGGACGTTTTCAGCAGCCTGCAAATGACATGCAGCTGTGTGAATCACTGAGCCAACATGGAGGAAAATGCAGAGTTGTTATATATATTATATATATTATATACGTAATTTCCTTTGGGGGGTAGCAACCCTGGATGTCTGAAGTTCCTAAACTAGAACGTTTCAACAAAAAACAGGTTCCCCGACATGATCAAGTTCTTTTATATTGTATTAAAAAATGAGTTTTTCAAGCTCACCGAAGGGTACCCCCCACGACCGGTGTCGTAGATCTTTGAAAAAAACAATTTTTGCAATGAACGCCAATGGAATTAGGTGGTGTTCCTGAAAAAATGGATGAATATTTTCATTGGGGACAAATATTCTATGTATGTAGTTCTGCAAGGAATTGGGTCTCTTTCATGTATAAGGGTATATATCATATGCGTAATTCCCGTTGGGGGGTAGCAACCCTGGATGTCTGAAGTTCCTAAACTAGAACGTTTCAACAAAAAAACAGGTCCCCCGACATGATCAAGTTCTTTTATATTGTATTAAAAAAATGAGTTTTTCAAGCTCACCGAAAGGTACCCCCCACGACCGGTGTCGTACACGCATTTTTTTATTGGAAAGAGGGTGTTCGCTGTATTCTGTTCAGTTCCTACCCTTTGGGCTGCCATCAGCTATCAGCTGCAGAAACCCATACATGGAATATGGATGAACATCATACATTCGTCAATGCAATGATTGCCTGAAATTTGGCAACTCATGGGACTCATGGGGGGCACCGTTTTGTGAACTTCAAATTGTATTCTTTTAATGTAAAGTGTAGTCAAAATCGTGTCAATTTGGGAACCCAGTTTTCTTCTCACAATTCTGATCCAAAAGTTATTGACGTATTGTTTTTTTGAACGTATCCGCTGGCATTTTCTTTTCTTCTTCCCCTTGTTTTTTTTTTAGATGTTTATTTGGGCTGCCATCAGTTATCAGCTGCAGGAATACATACATAGAATATGGATGCACATGGTGCATTTGTCGGTACAATGATTGCCTTAAATTTGGCAATTCGTGGGGGGATCCTTTTGTTCAAGTCAAATTACCTTCTTAAGTTCTTAAATGTCAAATGTAGTCAAAACCTGGTCAATTTGGGAAACCCATTTCTTTCCTCAATCCTGATCCAAAACTTACCCAAAAAATGTCCAATCTGCTGGGTTTCACACATGTTTTCGATATAGGAACATCGTTATTCCTATGGTATTTGTTTTGGCAATGTTTATGCACTCCAAAATTCTACCCCAAATATTTCTACCCCCAAAATATTCTACAGTAAGTATTTTTTGTTCTGTCCACACCCCCAGGGTTGAAATCGGGCATATTGTAAGTATCCGGGGAATGTTATATGTGTATATGTATGTATAGATGAATATATATATATATATTATATAATATATATACTTACATAGATGTAGAGATATGTATGTTACGCGTTGATTCTGCCATTCATTCTTGCCATAGCATCAGATATGTGTGCCATCTCAGCTCTAGCCCGCTTGCCAAAGCAGGTGGAGCAATTGGTTGATTCAGGACGTGGCTTTCTGGCCAGCCTCTCGGGGCCCTTCCGTCTTTCTGAGATGTACAACATGTGCCAAACATGCGTCACAGGCGGCACAACACATCGTGCCTTCTTGGTGTCTCCCCGCATTCACTGAGGCAGAGACTATCCTTTTCTTGGTTTTCTATGCACCCACTATAGACAATCGCGAGGCAGAATCCTCAATTCTCGCCCCTGGGGGAGCCAAAGCATGCACGCAGAAAAGGTTCTTCGCATGGAGTTCTTCGCATTCCGCTGATTCTGTTCTGAGGTGGGCACTGTTTTCCTCATTCAGTACATTTGCTGCGTGATTTTCATGAAGGCCTTGCTTTGGTTTGACATTGCGGCATGTTGCATGCAGCATCTTGAGGCATAGAGGCGTACGGTTAGCAATTATTGGCCTTTTGCAGGTGTTTCACCTCACTACTCAGATCCGGGTCTCGCACATGTTCGAGGCTGACATCCTGTTTATCATTTCAGCATCTCAGGTTTTTGAGCGATTGCTTTTGCCTATGTTCTTTGACTACTTGAGATACGTCGGATCCTTCATCTGCTGTTTTGCTGTCAGGTCGGTGTGCCCAGGCTGATTGTCACCATCAAGCTTGTTGGATTGATGGCTTTGCTGCTAGGCAGGTACAAATTGCAACTTCACAAATGCTCAGTTAGCTGAGTTCCAAGAAAAAACCCTTTTGAGCTCGAGGCAAGTCACAAGTCATGGCAAGTCTTGACACCTGGTGCTGTCTTCAGGGTGTGATCTCCTTGCACTGAACTATTTCTACAGTGTGGCGTGCTGGTCTCAAGACGCTGTGATACCGACTGTCGAACAGAGTCGAACATGCTCATAAATTCCAGACTGATACATTGCTCACAGGTCCAGATCCTCTACCTTCTTCACATGGATCCTGTTTGAGGCCGTCTTCCACCGTAGATTTGAGCAGCCATTACCGCATGCAAAGCGTTCAAAGTTGAGTGCTTTCAGATTATTTTGACTCCTGATTTCCAGGCTCTGACAATGTCCACCGTGGTTTTGGTGTCTATGTGCAGATATTCCATCCACATGATTGACTTGAGGCCATTTTGCAGCTGTGTGAGGATGCAGAATACAGAATCTCTGAAAAACAGAAAAAGCTGCTTTTCTCTTGGGTGCTCCCAGGCTTGAAAATGGTTGGCCTGCCAAATCTGCGTGACTCTTAGCTGGCTTCGCCACATTCTGTGTTTCTGTCTTTATTGGAGACTGATCTGTATACCATTTTCAGGTGTGTCTCTTCTATGTGGACCTTATCCATGACGTTGTTTCTATGACCCTCTTCTTAGCCCATGCCTGAGATGTGCATTGCTGGGTATTTTCTAGCCTGCACCATGGAAATCCCAGTAGAGCTGAAGCTGGTTGGAGCTGACCTAGAAAAGGGCTCCAGTTGTTATAAACTGTAGTGACACAGTAGTCACAGTAGTGACATGTAGTGACACTGTAATGCTTTGTACCAGTCTTTCGCACAAACACTGTTTGGACTGAGCTAGCTAGAGACACTGACACTTGTCTTTATTCTGACATATTCTAACTTTTGGTGGGACCCTCTGCAATGCAGATTTGGCCAAAAAACTTTGGCTCGCTCTTGCTGAAGCTTTTGCTGGTCAGATCTTCATGCTCACCTTCTTCGTGCAGAACCCATCAAGGCTTCCGATCTATATGATGGCAGATGTGATCCAGGCAGTTCAGCATCTGTGTGATCCACTGTCAACATCTATCAGAATCTACCAGTTGTTCGAATTGTGATCACAGTAGTCTCCAGATATGAGGCACAAGGATCAACATAGGTGATGCAAGCAGCTGATTTGCTGCTCTGGACGTTAGGTAGCTCGCAAACTTGCACAGCGTTTGCGAAGCTTTCGCCGCTATCGTTGCATCTCTCGGAACATGGAGATGCGCTTCCCGGATGCAGGGATGCACAGGATGCCAGCGCAGTGTGTGGAATATTTTCTATAGGATGCCCTACTCCATACTCTCCTGCCGTTGGTTTCCAAGGAGCAGATGCTTTCGCAAATCTCATTTAATTGCATCTACATGATGCAACCTACATGTATATTATATCACCTCTAAGCTAGTCAGCACTTGATCCAACTCTTATTCTTCCAGATTCAGTGGGGCATCAGGGTGCAAGAAGGCATCTTCCCAGCTTTCATTGTACATCAAATGGCAGAACTTTTTACATCATAAAACTTATACAACACAGAATTGACACTGCACTGCCAATCTCTGTCTGGTCAAGAAGTCAACTTTCAAACTTCAAGCCTTTCTCCGAAGTTTCAGTGCCTAATTCACCTTTTCCAACGCAGTCGCCCTGGTTGGATGGTCCCCCCTTTCTTTTGCCGATCCTCGATGTACCTTGGTTCCTGTTCCTTGCCACGTGTAGCACAGTGTAGCAGTCTCCGTTGCCGCTTCCCAGATACATGCAGCTATGCCCGCACCCACGGGCCCTGCATGCCCCCATTGGCCCTGCCCTACATGTCCCACGGGCGCCAAGGGCCCCACATCGCTTAGATTCAGCCACTTCAGCCTTCTGCGTTTGTTCAATGTTTCAGGGTGGCACCCAGCTCAGGCCACAGACACTGAGATCGAGGAAAGTGAGCATTGCGTCATTTGTGCGGAGCTCAGGGGTCAAAGGGTGCTACGTTAGCGCCAACTGCAATCCAGTTTTTGCTAGCGGGGGGAAACCAGACAATATTTTTTATTGTTTTTGCTGGGTGGGGCGAAGGGTGGGGGCGTGAGGTGGGCTATTGACGTTCATGCTTACATGCCCACTATCTTCATGCTCTGTTACCAAGATCTTCTTTTGCATTTGCTAACTATCTTCATGCTACGTTAACAAGATCTTCTCTTGCACTTGCTAACTACCTTCATGCTACGTTAACAAGATCTTCTCTTGCACTTGCTAATTTCATGCTGCGTTAGCAAGATCTTCTCTTGCACTTGCTAGCTATCTTCATGTTGCGTTAGCAAGATCTTCTCTTGCACGTGCTAACTATCTTCATGCTACGTTAACAAGATCTTCTTTTGCACTTGCTAACTATCTTCATGCTACGTTAACAAGATTTTCTTTTGCACTTGCTAACAATCTTCATTCTACGTTAACAAGATTTTCTCTTGCACTTGCTAGCTACCTTCATGCTACGTTAACAAGATCTTCTCTTGCACTTGCTAATTTCATGCTGCGTTAGCAAGATCTTCTCTTGCACTTGCTAGCTATCTTCATGTTGCGTTAGCAAGATCTTCTCTTGCACTTGCTAACTATCTTCATGCTACGTTAACAATTTCTTCTCTTGCACTTGCTACCTATCTCCATGTGGGGTGCTGTGGGATGTGGCAGCTTTAAATTAGAAAGAAGCATGTTCAGTGGTGCGTCGCGGTTTCCATGCTATGATCCTGGGCTTCATGGGTCTGCTATTTATATATATATATATATATTATATATATATATTTATAAGTAACACTGCTTGATCACGAAAACCAGCTTTGAGTGTACACACAGGTGGTATGGATTGCACGTGGAAGAAAATCAAAAATAAGCTTCCACCGGGCATTCATACCAGAAAAAAAGGCAAGATCAACAAAGATTTGATGGCCTATGTGCGGCAATGGCAATGGCGCTCAAAGCACAGCAGGGACTGCGTGCCGCGAGCGACTGCCAAGCAACTGAAAAAGCAAGCGAAGATGAGAGGGTAAAAAGTGAAATTGACCGACAAAGGGCTCCAAAACTGTGGTAAACCCGGATTTTTAAAAGAATCATGCTGATTTTGGATAAACAATTTTGAGCCTTAAAAAAAACACAACTTGCGCTGACAGGCGCAAGGGATTGTGATTTTGAATGTTGAAAATACCGTCCTGTTAGCCCCCCGTACGGCAGTTTTGGGCTCCATGTAAAAGGATTGCAAATCAAAGTGTGCAAACATGCCCAGCCAAATCGAGTCAAATCCTTGTTGCAGGCCGGGATTCATTGTTCGACGGCTCGAAGCCGAAGAAGCTGTCCTGTGGTCACATTTTCCATATAGTCAGCTTCCTGAGCTTCCAAGATGCTGAGTGAAACGAGTTAAAGGCATGCTCAGTATGCTCAGTGCACTGTGTCAGTACATCTCAGTTTCATTTTGCTGTTTTTGCTGTCAGTCTCAGCACCATGGCAAGAAAAAAAAATTCTCTTGATGGTGGGATGCGTACCTAGCAAACTGGAAAAGAAAAGCAAGACAAGCAGATGATTTGCAAATGCTTGAAGATTCAAAGCACCTCCAAATGTTGTTGAGCACCGTGACTACATGGATTTTGTTGCCATGTATCGTCACCAAGGACTGCTTGAAATCATGGCTGGTCATGCAGCAGGTGCCTTCCCCAGTATGTGCAGCACATTGTCTACTGTAAATAGTTGTAAATCTTCCATTTTTGGAGCTGTACTGTTGCCACTTCATCTGACTTCCGTTTGCGGACAGTGAATCAATGAACACTGCTACAGTTTCAAACGTTTTGATCGGAGTCCCTGAGGAGAATGATGCATAGTGCATGATTGGATACACTTTGTGTTGCTGTTTTGAGGCTTCAGTGAAAGAGTGCAGAGCTGTTGACTAGCAAAACCTCCCCCAACCTGCTAAGCTGTTCAGGCCATCAATGACCGTGAATGTGCGTGTTTTTACTTCCTTTTGTTCCCCGGTTGTTTACTTGGAGATTACAGATGTCTGAGGTAATCCAAAGCCGGTTGACTAACCTGATGCTACCGCAACCGCTGGACAATTCCACTAGGAGGGAATGGAAAAGGATGCCATCCGAAGAATGTCAGCCTTGATGCCTTGAGGTTTGCCCGATGTGCAGGGCAGAGATTCCTGCAGACGGCCCTTTACTGAATGGTACTCCTGCACCTGTTCCTGAGGCACCTTGCTAGACGGGTAGACAAAATAGTCGGGCTATGGCAGCCCAAAACTCATGCTGAGTCAGCTGAGCATCTTCGCTCTTCAGTCTCTTCAGCTTGATAGGACACTGGTTTGGCCGCAGCAGCAGCTGCAGCTGCAGCAGCGGCCAGCAGCTTATAGACATTTATGGATAAGATGGATAAGCATTTTCCAAGACAAGTCGAGAGGCACGTGAACAAAACGACTGGAAACTTGTGAGTCCTAGGCGCAAGCTCAAGTGCCATGCCCTTAAGGAATGCCGTTTTTGCACCGAAACTCGTTTACTTTTTCAGAAAGTTTGGCTGTCCAAGGCCTGCTTCCCAACCAAGCCAATCTGCCTGAGGGCCAAGCTGTGTTGTTATTTCCTTTACTTGGTCTGTGAATATGCAAGAAATGGGGCTGGCCTGAGGCTTCTTCAGAAGCAGTCCAAACCTTAATTTGCGACGAGGAAACAGCTACAGTAGATACAGACTTATGAGGAACCGTTGAACGAAAGCAAAGGTTCAGCCTGCCGTTGCAACCTTATAGCCTGGTGTTCGCTTTCATATTGCAAACAATGTCACTCAGTATCAGCTTCCAAGATCCTGCAAAATACCTGTCATGTCCTTGCATCCCAAGCACTGCTCCATTTTCCTCTGCTTTCCGTTGTGTTGAGATTGCTGCATTTCAGGTAAGCAGCTCAAACCCTAGAAGCAATGGAGAGGTGCGCTGTGCAGCACAAGACTGCTACAGTCAGCAATGTAGTGAGCCCACAGCTGACCGAATTAGTGTGACACCATGTGACACCTTAACGTTCGTCGAGGCCAGGGAACCTTTGCCAGAAGTGCGCAACTCTGGGTCTTCAGTCAGCAAGTTCTATTCTCAGCTCTTGCAAGAACCCGTTAAGAAACTCCACACACACAGAAGTCATCATTTCAGACTGATGACAAGTAGCCTAGGCCTGGGGCGTCGCTTGCTCAATTGACGGTCTCCACCTCAGTAGCAAAACTGGTGAGCCAAATGAAACGCAAGAGATTAACTGTTGCACGCAATCTGTTGAACATGTTCATTGCGATATGTGGTCGACTTGTTTGATTCTTCGACCTCTTTCAGAAGTCAGCATGAACTACCCACGGGATCAGTGGGATGCTGAAAGATGGTGAACGTCTTTGTAACGTCACGGTGAAAATTTGCAAGCTTGCTGCAGTTTGCTGCAGTTTGCTTGTGCAAATTTGTGCGATCTTTGAGGCTGGCACTAGCAACGTAGGCATTGCTGGAGCCGGTGCTAGTGCCAGCAATGCTCCCACGCACTTGCCTCCGTTGCAGGCCATGTGTCGTTTGAAGGGCATGGCCCAAACACTTGGCCGCCTTGGCCAAAGCAAGAAAGGAAACAAGATGAAACTGACCCTTCTGGGGCCCTTCTATATCCTGTGGAAGAAGACTTTCATTGATTCCAATTGATTCATTGATTATTTTAGACATGTAGTTCACTTGTTTTTGTGAACCGCGCACCTTGCTGCGCTAGGGGATGCGTGCAGAGGAAATCTATCAGTAAATGTGTAAGAACTGTGCTGAGAATCCTAGAAGATGATCAAAACATTGTTTTTGTGTGAGGTGTATGAAAAAACAGTGGAGTTATTGTTTATGGGTCGACAAACACTTAGAACATCATTTGGTAAACGCTCCTCCAACATTCAACAGGATAGATGTTCTAAGTGTGCTGGCTATGTGAAAGGCGTTGAAAAAATTAAAGGTGTTTCACACATTCTTAATTCATTTCTCCTGAGCCGTTGACCTCTCTACTTTTGTTCATATTTTTTTTCGCAATTTCAAGGGCTAAGGCGGCTAAGGTTCTGTGCACAGACTTCCGCAGTCTGCACCGCAAAAAAATATGTTCTAAGTGTGAGGTCCGGGAACCACACTTAGAACATCCCCCAAAAATCCACACTTAGAACATCAATTTGTACATGTTGATGTTCTAAGTGTTTGTCCACTATATTAAAGGTCATGGAAAAAGCCGGGGTGAGTATAGGAATGTTTGAAACCAGTTATTTAAGCTTTGAGATGAAAATACTCGATCAACTCCTCACCTTTGCATGAGTATTGTAAAAACTCCTGCAGTAAAACCACGTATTGTATATATCATCGTACTACTCTGTAGCGTTGGTTCAAAACAGGACTAGCTGCTTAACGGTTGTGTTGCATTTTACCCCATTTCCGGTTGACCTGGTAAAATACAGGTTATCAGCCGTAGTCTCACTACTTTGCTATGGGGACCCCAACTGACCATCCTCTCGCTGTTCCAGGGTCAGGTCCATCGACTGTTGCCGTGCCCAATGTGGCCGGAGGCAACTCCGAGCCGATGGATGACGAAACGATGTTCCAACCTGTTGTAGCGTACTTTACATTCATACAAAACAACCTGTCCCAAATCACCAGTGGGAACACCCTGCAAGTCATGAGGGAAGCTGAACAGAGGCACCTTCAGATAATGCATGGAGTAGTTTAGTTGACTCAATCCGAAGTGAATGGTCAAGTAGGCTCGTAATGCAAGAGCAGGAGTATGAGCAAAGGTTGCAGGATGTAGAGAGCAAGGCGATTGGAGCAGTCAATGAGGAAAGAAAAAGAGGCGATGAGTTAGAGGTCAGGCTAAATCAGGCTCAGGCATCGCATGACAAAAGGGTAGAAGACTTCAAGGTAGAGGCAAACACAAAGCATGATCAGAAGATTGCAGAGGAAAGACAACGTATCACTAGTGAATTCGAAGCTTCCTATGCACAAACAGTTGAACATGCAAAGAATGCCATAGCTGCCACGAAGAAGCAATATGAAGATCAGGCTGCAATTGATCAGGCCAGGTTCATTAGTTTGAAAACAGAATTTGATAACTACAACTAGACGACGGTTGGCCCGAGAGCGAAAAAGATGTGTTTCAAGCAGCTCTGAGTATGGTAGTCGTAAAAGATAGTCGGTGAATAGTTGGTGAATTTTATTGGTGAATTTTATATGAGCTATGGAAAGACATGATGTAAAAAAGTAAGATTGATCAAGAAGAGAATATTTGGTAAAGGGCATCAGATGACATGTGTCTTGCAACCACAGAGAGAAAGAGGGGGAAGAGATAAAGAGAGAGAGAGAGAGGTCAGACGCATTTCCACACAAAGACCTTTGAGATACAAAAGAAGCTCGGCACCATGATGCCGTGGATGACCTTAGTTGCAAACAAAGGTGGGCAAACATAGTCGCAATGAAAATGCTACAAAATGCAAAAGTACACAAACAAAGGCTCCGTAAGAAACTAGAACTCCGTGCAAGAATGCTGTGAATGATAGCAAGTTCGATATCATGATGGCAAGGATAACACCTGTTTCACTGCATTTCTCCGATGTCCCTACAGGATGGAAAAAAAACTTTACAGACAAACAACAGTTGGCTACTGGTTTTGCATGTTCGTCACGAACAGTCTCTCCAGACGAACATACTGGTTTTGCATGTTCGTCACGAACAGTCTCTCCAGACGAACAGTGCTACAGATTAATTTGCGCCAGTTGCACTCAGTGCCACTCGGTACGCAAGCCTTCCAGCTCCCTGATGCCGTGGATGACCTTAGTTGCAAACAAAGGTGGGCAAACATAGTCGCAATGGAAATGCTACAAAATGCAAAAGTACACAAACAAAGGCTCCGTAAGAAACTAGAACTCCGTGCAAGAATGCTGTGAATGATAGCAAGTTCGATAGCATGATGGCAAGGATAACACCTGTTTCACTGCATTTCTCCGATGTCCCTACAGGATGGAAAAAAAAACTTTACAGACAAACAACAGTTGGCTACTGGTTTTGCATGTTCGTCACGAACAGTCTCTCCAGACGAACATACTGGTTTTGCATGTTCGTCACGAACAGTCTCTCCAGACGAACAGTGCTACAGATTAATTTGCGCCAGTTGCACTCAGTGCCACTCGGTACGCAAGCCTTCCAGCTCCCACAAGCTGCGTCCAAGCAAAGGTCGGTACCATGATGCTGCAGATGTGGCATGTTTGCCGCTTTTACTACTGCAGCAATCCGGCTACTGCGGTCGATCTTTATCTGGGCACCTCCACGGACACGACCTAAGTTCCAGCATCTCTGTGAACGCAGAAAGATCTTCCAGCCAGTCAGCAGGATGCTCATACTCGAGATTCACAACGCAGTCGTTGCAGTGCCCGCAGATGTAACATCTCTCGGCTGCCATTGTCCTCCAAACATGTTCTATGCTTCTGACTGTTTTTTTGATATATTTCAGATGATGATGACGAAAGTGTGGTATTGTCACGGTCATGATCTTTGCCCAGCCAGCAGAGATTTGCTGAGATGTCCAGCTATCGTCTGACTCGTTTGGATCGCCGGGTTCTTGGTTGGCACCGCAGCAAATACAGATGGTGGTGTCTGCCTCCTTCCAATGACACATTTTCTTCAAAACAACTGGCCAACCAGCTTTTACCAGATAGTGTCCGGTTTCTGGTTGCAAAGAATATTTTGGAGCCAATTCAGAGCTCCCAGGCACAAATGAAAGAACGTGTCGTAGAATTTGTTCATCAAAGACATCCGCCCTTGCACGGATTCCCTCCGCATTCGCTGCCATGGCAGACCACATTTAAATCCCCAAATACTTTATGCGACACGTTTGTGCACCAAAATTTTGTTTGTTGTTAACTGCTGTCATGTCCAACGATGTGGGCGCTGCCGCCGGGTATCCTTCAACACCAAGACCCATAATGGGTACAATCTCTTGCTTCTTCATTTGAAAACAGAATGTAATACAAGTATATTGCAATCTCCCCGCAGCTGTAAAGCAATCGGCTGCCAGGCGCGACATGCTGTTAATGCAGGCTACAGAAGTATTAGTTGAAAGCGCAAGGTTTCGATATTTCCACCACAGCTTGACCTACAAACGTCACATCTATTCAGCGAAACGCATCGTGAAAACACGACTCCGGAGTTTGACATAGCAAATAAGCCCGGTACCATGATGCCGTGTATGACCTCACTTCCAAACAAAGGTGCGCAAACACAGCTTTGGATTGGAAATGTTTAAAAATTGGTATCCAAAAAACAACAAGTGAACGCAGTGAATGATTCCGGGCACAAAACAAGTTCGATATCATGATGGCCTGGACGACACCCTGTTTCACTGCATTTCTCCGATGTCACTACAGGATCGAACAATACTTACAGAGAAGCAACACTTGGCTACTCATGTCACACGTTCGCCACGAACAGTTTCCTCAGGCGAACAGTGGTGCAAATTCGTTTGTGTACGCAGTGAATGATTCCACAAAAACAAGTTCGATAGCATGATGGCATAGATAACACCTGTTGCACTCCATTTCTTCGATGTCCCTACAGGATCGAACAATTGTTACAGACAAACAACAGTTGGCTACTGATCTACCACGTTCGCCACGAACAGTTTCTCCAGGCGAACAGTGGTGCAAATCAATTTGTGCACGCCGCGCTCAGTTCCATGTGCCACTCGGCCCGCAAACCTTCCAGCTGCCACAAAGCCTCCAAGACATAGGGGCGATTGTGCCAAGGGCGCAAGGAAGGTCTTTTCTTAAGCAGCAACTGGACGGCATCCTCTGCAGGGTAGTTGTAACCCACGACGAGCCAAGCACATAAAGCCCCAGCGCTTCGATTGATGCCTCCAAAGCAATGAAAGAGCACGTGCATGGATTCGCCCCTGGTCACTGCCAGCATGGACTGTTTCCAGAGTTGGCCACAAACAATTTTCCACTGTTCCAAACAAGAAGCTACCAAGTCAGGGATTCTTTCCTCCCAACGGTGCGGCGGCTTCAATGTCGTGTCTTCCAAATGACACTTGACGTGATAGACATTTTCTTGCTGGAAATACTGCGCCCAATCCTTTGGGGCGCCTCGAATCTCCATTTCATTTGCGCACATGGTCACCACCACGGTGACCTTCACCGACAGAGCCTGGCAAATGTCTTCCAAGCTGCAGGCCGCTTTGATGCTGCCAAGCAGCACCGACGCTCGATCCGTAGGTTTGCAGATCACGGCAGCGTCCAATGGCCACTCCTCTATGGACCCGAAACAGTAAGGGTGCCAACAGGTAATGCGGTCAAGGTCAGTCCAACATTCTTTGTCGGCGTAAGCCTTCCTGATATCTTCTTCGCGCGCCGCTCTCCACTCACGAGCGCTAGTGGTCATGGCTGCCACTGTGATCGAACAAACGTTTCCTACCTTGAACACGACTCAAGCAATTTAACAGATCCGCAATGCACAACTACAGGTCATTCATCCGCAAGCCACGCGAACGACAACAATGCAAACACAACTACAGATCATTGTTTTAATCTACGGTTACAGCATGCAACGATGCCTTCAACCAGAGGTGCGCTAAGATCTAGCTGAGTACTTACTTCCAAGTCGGACACTGAGTTGCAAGCCGAAACTCGATGCCATGATGCTGTAGAACCACTGCTGTTTCCAGCCCTCCTCCATGGCATGCGTAACAGAAACTGCTGTACGAGCATATACGGAAAAAACATGCTCCTTACCATAATGCCGATGATCTCACCTGTTCACGAGTTTTCATATCGAAAATCTCATAGAATTCACCAAATAAGCTCGGTACCGCGATGCAGTGGATGACCTTCCTTAGTTGCACGACTTTCTCTGTACGGTGAAACTGTAAACAAAGGATAACAAAAGCGCGCAAACGAATGCTTATCATGATGGCACGGAAGACATCCTTTTCATTGCATTTCGCTCGATGCACGGACAGTCCCTGTAGCATCGAGCCCGTCAAAAATTCCGCGTTTAACAGATCACTCCTCGTTGGCTCGCACCTCCCGTTGGATGGCCAGCAACTCGGGATCCTTGGCCCAACGCGCATCCGAGACCACAGATCGAAAGGTCGGGTTTGCACGAAGCCAGCGGCTCCACTGTCTATTCACTCTGCATAGGTTGTACCACCCGCAAAGTGAGATCCAAGCCAGAATCACCTGGAAACAATGCAAGTCCAGTCGGGCCAACGCTGGAGCTGCCAGCTTTGCGTCAAGCTTGGGAAGCCAGAATTGAGCCAGCATTTGTTTACCAACGCTGGAAGGGCGAGCAACAAGAGAGACCACAGAATTCTCATCCGCAAGCTCACGAAGAATAGTCAAACTCTCACGAGCCGCGAATCGGCGATGACCTTCCGCTGCGATGCAAATGTATCTTTTGTCACAACGTCCTCCATGATGCGTTTCTATGCGACCAACCAAGTCGCCCAGTAAATCCACCACAGTCATCCACTGCAGTACATGCTCTTGGTATAAGAGATCGACACTGGCATCCCGTGGGTCCATGTCGACTAGAAAATGAAACTCCGGAAGGGCACTCAGCTGCTGGAGAGGCCAGATGCTCAAACGAAAACAAATCTCTACCGACATGGGCTGTGTCTCCGCCAAGTTCGGCGACGCGTGTTCATCTGCCGGCTCCATCTTGCACGGAAAGACAGGGAACGAGGGACAGGGCAATAACAAAAAGCAAAAAAGACAAATCTAGGACATGTAAGCCGGAAATGCAACATCCATCAACAAATCACTGGCAAACCTATGCGTGAATAGCCAAAGAAAGCTCGGTACCATGATGCTGTCAAAAACAGACGTTATATCATTGATTTATGCATACTTCTACAAAAGTGGTGCCATGCTGCAGTGGAATGCCATGATGCTGTCGATGACATCCTTTGAAAGAAAGTCGCATCGCCCCATTTTTGAGGACGCAACACACTGCTCTGTGACCTCAGTTGCACGACTTTCTCTGTACGGTGAAACTGTAAACAAAGAATAACAAAAGCACGCAAACGAATGCTTATCATGATGGCACGGATAGCACCATTTGCCTTGCTTTTTCGCTCGATGCACGGACAGTCCCTGAAGCATCAAGCCCGTCAAAATTCTGTGTTTAACAGACATTTCAGGACGCAACACACTTTCTGCGACCCTCCACAGCATGGATCTTTCCTAGCCAGAAATACCACGCTGGTTGAAATAAAAAAAAGCCGTGGTGCAAAGAATCACGCTGCGTGATGCACGGACAGTCCCTGTAGCATCACTGTCAGCAATGATATTGCATTGGCCAAAAAAAAACTACCACTTGGCACCCTTCACTTTCAAGGGCGTTTCCTCAACCAAGTCGACGGCGTGTCTTTTTTTCGAAGAAATCATCTGCACAGCTGCGATGGCGGCACGCTCGGCCATGATCGCTTTCACCTGTTCCTCCGATTGCAATTTGAAGACTCTTTCCGTAACCAAAACCATGTCGGAGCCATCATCTTCCGCCGTCAAACACATGCATTCACATCAAATTTTGATTGAGGACAATGCACCTCGCACAGAGATGAACCACTAAACTCTGTCTTTTTCGAAGCAAGAGCCGCGAAGCGCGATCGTGCAGACGATGCCAGTGGAACTGCGTTATTTCCCCATTGCTCGGACAGTCCCTTCCGCAATGAGTACTGAACGCAAAAGCACACGGCAACAAACACGTGGCACTACAGCGCATCCCGCGCATCATCTCGCATTCCTCAGTTCCTAGCAGGACGCTCATGAACCGGCTCATTAGCAACCATGGGGTCGATGATCTGATAGAGCAATCTTCCCTGCTCATCACGTTCTTCTGGAACAAGAAATCCATACCAACGAAACTCACCAGGTTGGACCTTCTCCAAGACATTTGCCTCCATCTTTCGAAAGTAACCCAGAGCAGTTATTTCTACCTGGAGGAAGCTGTAATCGAAGTAGTTGTAAGTGTGACACCATTGAACATCTGTGGCACGCCCAAGAGGCATTTGAGTCGCACTCAAATCGATCCTGGAGGTAAAGATGTCTGGCTGGATTCTATGATGCGTCCGCAGCTCCTCCATCTGTGGTGGGGCGAGAGCTATCCACAGACGAATACTATCCTCCATTGAGTTCAAACCGAGATTGCTTCCCAGACTCAGCAAAGAAAATGGCTTCGCGACACCGATGCCTTACATGTGGATTGACACTCACTGCAAATCTATGTCGATGCTGATCTCTAGACTGTGAACTCTACCGCTTACAGTTCTTCCCAAACCAACGACAGACAAGTCTACAGTCAACTTCCAGTTCAACATGACAACTCCACACGCCTAAACTCACAGTTTCACTACAGCAAATCAAAAACAAACCGTTCATGATGACACCTGTCCGTGAGATCTCGGCAAACTGTGGCATGCAGCGTCACGCCCTGATATCCTCGGTGCCGCATGCCGCGTCTCAAACACATGCATTCACATCAAATTTTGATTGACGACAATGCACCTCGCACAGAGATGAACCACTAAACTCTGTCTTTTTCGAAGCAAGAGCCGCGAAGCGCGATCGTGCAGACGATGCCAGTGAAACTGCGTTATTTCCCCATTGCTCGGACAGTCCCTTCCGCAATGAGTACTGAACGCAAAAGCACACGGCAACAAACACATGGCACTACAGCGCATCCCGCGCATCATCTCGCACAGATTTTCTCACTTCAATCCAACAAGTGATCCATTGCCATCGAAACAAAGTCACGATCACAGCTGCTCGAACCAGTTGCTTAATCTCCTGTGCAGTCATTTCGAAGTCATGGAATAAGAGGTGTTTTTGCCAATGCTCCTCATTCTGCACAGAAGGCCCAGCTCTTGGAAGCATCCAACAGCAAACGCCTTCGATCACGTCGTTGAGATAATCTGGGCGAATCCCATAGCGAATGCGTCCCCCTTCTTCTTTCTCTCCGGGATAGAACCACTCGCCCTTCATGTGCTTCAGCAAAGCAATGAGGCGATCTGAAGTCGCAAAGTTGTAGGCACATTGACTTGTAGCTTCCCAACAGAATACTTTCCCAGAAGGCGTCACCCGGTTGGCCCAAATAATTCTTTCCAGAGGCAACATAGAATGAATAGTTCGCATCAAATCCTGCACATGCAGCACCAGTCATCAGGTGTCAAACACTTCAATTAAAATCATCAGCCATATATCCAAAAATTCAAATCTAAAATCGAAAAACAACGGAAATAACATGAAAGCGAAAACCAGCGGTTTCCAACGCAACTCCTGCATGACCGAGTGAACATTGTGGTCCGAAACGCCGTCTGGCAATTTGTCCTTTCTTCTTTGACGTTTTCCTTCCTTATTCTTGTCAAGTTCGAATGGTAGGTGGCCTTGTTCCTGTCTTTCCACAAAAGTCAAAGTCTCATTCTTTCGAGTGGGCCTCGCAAAGAAACCTTTCTGACCTGGTCGAACCGCAAATTTGTCTTCGAGGTCTTGCAGTCCTTGTTTCATGACTTCATTTTGCCACACGTCCAAATCCATGCGACCCAGCACTTCCTGCGCAAAATGCTGCAGTGAAGGATTGAAGCACTCCGATGTGATCTTGTTCCACAAAAACGAAGCCATGCGCGAAGACGGGTGGAGACATTCAGTGATAACCAAATAACTGCCGGAGATCTGTTTTTTGCTCTCAGGTCTAGTTTCACCATGTCTTTTGCACACCGCCACGTTCGCATGTCCTTTCTCCATCAAAAGCTCTTTTGGCGCCGCCAAGATGACAACCGCCCATTGCGTCGGCTCTTCAGATGCAAAACAATGCAGCATCACCGTGCTTTGGCGTCCTCTAGCAGTACTCATTTCAACCTTGCAAACCACCAGCGGCGATTCCCGGAGAAGTTCAACACAAATGGTGTCACCCCACGTGTCGATCTCCCTCGGAGGTGGAACCTCTTGCACAACAACCTCTGGAGATCTAGCGACGTTGGGATGAAAAGAAGAGCTGGAAGCAGCACCAGCAGCCTGCGTTCGTGGAAGTTTGTCCTCGTGCCAAGGGTATGGAAAATTGCTCCGACGAACTGCTCGAAACTCAACGGTCATAGCTGACACAGCCTCTTGAAACTTCGTCCATTCTCTGGGCTCTCCCGGTTGAAACCTGTTCGTTCTTGAGTAATAGAAGTACAGAAAAAAACGTAACAACATAGAATTAAAGAAAGAAAACCTTACATATAGATATATTTATGCAAGCCACTGTTTCAGATCTGAATAGAAACTGCCCAACTCACGATGTGCGAGGTGTGTGGAGACCAAGTCAAGCAATTTCTGAAATTGTTCGTGCCAAGAATCTCCAATCAAACCTTGTCTCCGCAGTTCGGCAAGGAACCCTCGATCCTGGGAAACAAGGTTCTGGAAAATCATTCTCATCCCCTTTCCCAGAGTCTTGTATTTGTCTTCCTCACCCACGGCACGCAAACCATCCAGATCGTGCATCACCCACTTGCCGACCACGCCCCTCTGCGCGATGCCCAAGTTGTCCAGCTTTGCGTCCCACGGAAAAACACCTTTTCTCATGAACTCGAACAACACTTCCAACATGTTCATGTACTCCTTGCAGACTTCCCACCATCCGTCGGCGTCACACTGCTGCTTGGAAACTAGTAATCGAACCTTTTCCAATCCGACCGCCATCAACTTTTCCTGGACCGTGATAGATGCGACAACATCTGCAGCCGACAAGCGCGGCACTTGCTGACCATAGAAACTGTTTCCTGGGAACAAAATACCATCCTTGCCAGCTGGAAGGCTACTTCGAAGATACACCTGACCATAACAAAAGGCCATCCAGTCCGAAAGACTGCCACGGTACATGTCAAACCGCTTCTGCTCTTCTTCTGCACCTCCATGTGGCCACGTTGCACTATTGCGATGCTTCAACATCATCTTCACCACCAGGAGATGGTTGTCCAAAACGTAAACATCTTTGAAGGCGCCACAGCCGGCAGGTGTCATGACATCTCGGATAGTTGAAATCACATTTGGGTCCTCCTGAGACCCAAACACCAGCGTCACACTTGCTCTGAGAATCAAAGCTTGGGCTGGCGCTTTCTTAGAAACCTTTCTCCATGTTATCTCGAGATCCGAGATCTTGGCCTCCACGAGCCTATGGGAGCGAAGTGGCTCCAACGACATAGCGGCACACTTGAAAAGAGAAAGGCTATGTCTCAAATTTTCAATGACTACATGTTTGAGAACATCATCGGTCAGTTTCAAATCTCGAGATCTCACGGACAGTCCCTTCAGAAATCTCGAGAAATGCAACAACCGTTTGGTGGTGTCTTGTCAAGCATGCCTACACCATTTGCTCATGCTGCATGGTATTTTCTTTCCTCATGCGTGACTCTTGTCTTGTCCATTGCCTGCCATCGGAGCCCAGGAATGTTTGATTCACATCTATGGAGCAAAGAGGTCAACAAGGTCTGTACGTGAAACAATGAATTCCCATGGGGCAACACAAAGCATACTCGCTGAAGCCCGAGACTGGGATCGCGACTCCGGAGCTTGCGATAACGAAGCACCATCCTCTGGAGAATGACCTGCAAGCTCAAGACTCAACTGCTGCTTCTTCACCCTGACAAGACTCGTGTGACACTACCCTTACCACGACATGCCAAAGCAAGTACATCAGAAAAGCTCGGCACCATGATCACCTGTATGACATGCGCTGTGTATGATTCCGCTCTACAAAGCTGCCATCCTTTCCTCACAAAACGGGAATCACATCCCGGGCAGCTTCAGGTGACGCACGGACGGTTCCTACAATGTCACCTTCAATGGGCTTCAGGTGACACACGGACAGTTCCTACAGTGTCACTGTGAAACGCTTCTAAAGATTCTTGTCACGGAGCCACGCATCGATGTCCGTGGGAATGTTGTAAGTCGTGTTCGAATCTGCCCACCCCCGAGCATTTTTCCCGCACGACTCACAATTGACATCAAAGTCTGGCTGCGCCGCATAATATTTCAGGCACCTCAAACAATGAGCCTCAGCCGCAAAGAGAAATTTGTATTCCATCCGTCTCTCCTCGGTGATCGTCTTCTTTCTTTTCTTCGAGATACCATGTCCCAGAGGATAGTTCTCATCGAAGTCATTGCAATGTGGAGCGTCGCGACACAGTGTCGGACCTTCACTATCCGAGTCTTCATCGCTCGGAGACGGTGGTGCAAATCTCATTTTGCGCCAAAAGGTACCATCATCCATTTCCTCGCCGAGCCGGCCTTCACATAGCATTCTCCAAGCTTTCAAGTCCCGAAGAATGCACTTCAAGTTCGAAACAAATCGGAGTGAATGACCACGCGATTCGAGATTCCCAAGCTCATTCTGCAAATAGGGCAACGAAACTTCCTTGCATGTCTTGTCGTTGCATCCCAAATTGAAAAGCAAATTTCTGAATCTTGAGATCAACATGTGCTGTCTGTCCCGAATATCACACAACTTCCAATCTTCAAACTCCAGCAATAATCCTTTCAGTTCACGCAAATGTTCTTCTTCACTCTCGTCCCTCGGAGGCTGCGGATAAGAGGCCATGACATCTCGGGCAGCTTTCTCGACAACTTCCAAGGACACGTCCTCTATATCGAGCACCACCCCAAGCTCCAACAGCAAATTCTGATACTTCAAAAGCAGGAACTCGATAATTTTTTGTTGATCTTGGACGTTAACACTGGGGTTCGACATGTCGCGAACCGAGTTTTTCTACAATGTTACACTACACCACCACACACCCCGAACAACGTCTACCAATTTGAATATATATTTTTATATTGTTCACTGTTCATGCGTTTCAACAAAATTGAACGGTATAAAATTGAACGGTACAATGCTTCCCGTAATATTTTTTCTCCACTGCTGATGCATTTCAATGAAAAACAAAAACATCACATTTTTTTTTCGTGCTATACATCACATAGATCCACTGCATCGTAAACAAACACTGATATTACCACTTGCAATTCTCGGGATCTCACGGACAGCCCCTACAGAAACCTCGAGAAGAGCAAGAAATGTTCAAGATATCTGTTTGCCAACCGTGTTTCCTGCCATGCATCTTGTTTCTCCGTTCACGTCTGAGCCCAGGAAAGTGGTAAGGAGGCAAAGAGCAGCTTGTTTCGTCTTGCATCATCGTAGACAAACTATGCTTGTTTCGTCTTGTTCAAGAGAAACTGAGAACACAATCCAATGCAAAGAATTCGTTCTCCGACTTCAAAACTCAGAGCACAATTGCTAAGTTTGACACTGGGCATGGACACCATTGTCGCAGAGACCTGCAAACTGCTGAACAGTGAAGCTGGCGATGAACACATCAAATCAACACACTTCAAAAAAATCGGTTACCGTGACTCGCCGAATCAAACCACATGTTGTGCAATGAAAATGACCTGATGCTGGTGAAATCTCAGAACAAATCATAACAGTGCATCTCAATGCATGACATCACTGCATGGATGACGGTCAACCGCGAGTGTACTTTTCAAAACGGCACTTCCGCTAACCACCACGCATCACGAACAGTCTCTTTAAATGCGGGTGGAATGTTTGCTCTCAAAACAAACTATACACACATTCTCACAAGTTGAACTTTTTCAAAATGGCACTTATGTTACCCACCACGCATCACGAACAGTCTCTTTAGATGCGAGTGGAATGTTGGCCATCGAAGCAAACTATATACACATTATCACAAGTTGTGGCGTTGCAGCCATCGTTCCACATCATCTGGGATAGGTACCGTGGTACGCTTTCTGCTACCCGTGGAACTGGCAGCCCATTGGCGAGCATTCATGTTGCAAGATTTACAGGTCACATCAAGACCGGGCTGCCTCGCGTAGTAATCCATGCACTGAACGCATTTTCCATGTGCGGAATACAAAAACTTGTATTCGAGCAATTTTTGAGCAGGAACGGCACCATGCCTAGTATCAAAATCAACACAGTGAGGCGTACCAGTGCAAGGCTCCGAAGCCTTGGTCGAATCCGACTGCGAAGTGCCAGCATCACCTTCTGGATCCTTGCCCGCTGAAGCACTGGGCATACCACCATCCGAACTAGTAGCACCGGTACCCGTTCCTGCCTGTGCAGACTGCGCGCCAGGCTGTTGCGAACCACTTGGAACGCCATCTCCTGATTCAGACTCCTGATGCCCTGCACCTCTGCGTCTCCACTGCCGAACCAACAAAGGAGGAACACGCCAGGGCTCTTCCCACATCCCAGGATGAGCATTCAGCGCAGCTTGAGTTCGCGCCGGGACGACGTCTACACCAGCTGCTTTGAACTGTCGCGGAACACTACGCATCAGTCTCTCCCAGGCCACATTCCAGCGTTTCATTTGAGCCTCCGCCATCATCCTTCTCTCATCGTCTTGCTTGTCCGGATGCAGTGCCAATGCAACTTGCTTCCGCCGCGGCTTCAAAATGTATCGGAACTCATCCTCCGACATGTCCACAATATGGGATCGCTTGCAGCCCAGAACTTCCAACACCCAGGCCACTTCCTCATCCTCCGGCGGTCTCCACGCGGCCATTGAGTCGCGGCCGAGACAAAATTAAATACGCAATGATTGCCGTACTTTTTTTCCACTGTTGCTGCATTGAAATGAATGAAAACATCACATATATTTTTTTGTGCTATATATCACATAGATCCACGGCATCGTAACCAAAACCTGACATCATCACAATGCAATTCCCGAGATCTCACGGACAGCCCCTACAGAAACCTCGAGAAGTGCAACAAATGTCCAAGATATAAAATGGCCGATCGTCAAAATTGAACGGTACGATGATTCCCATATAATTTGTTTTGTTCACTGTTCATGCGTTTTGACAAAATTGAACGGTACAACATTGAACGCTACAATGCTTCCCGTAATATGTTTTTTTTGTCCACTACTCATGCATTTCAATGAAAACATCACATATATTTTTCGTGTTATACATCACATAGATCCACTGCATCGTAATAAACAAACACTGACATTACCAAAATGCAATTCTCGAGATCTCACGGACAGCCCCTACAGAAACTTCGAGAAGTGCAAGAAATGTTAAAGATAACTGTTTGCCAACCGTCACTTGTTTCCTCCGTGCACAATGCATCTTGTCTTTCCGTTCACGTCTGAGCCCAGAAAAGAGGTAAAGAAGTAAAGAGGTGCACTATGCTTGTTCCGTGTTGCATCATCATGGACTTCGAAACTGAAAACAATTCATGAGTTTGACACTTGGCTACGCACTCGCACTTCGAAACTCGAAGCACAACTGCTAAGTTTGACACTGGACATGGGCACGATTGTCGCCGAGACCTGCAAACTGAACAGTGAAGCTTGCAATGAACACGTCAAAGCAACACATTTCAAAGAAATCTGGTACCGTGAATTCCCAACTAAAACCACATGTTGTTCATTTGAATAGACGATTTCCCACACAGTTTGCCAACAAAAACAAGCAAAAGCCGGTACCATGATGCTATAAACTACATCCGTCATCTTCATGAGTTCAAGGTAAGCGAGCATCACGCACATTCAAATCCCCTCAGCAGCATAGAAGACTCTGCAGAATGCCAAGTCCTTCAAAAGACAAACTGTGACAAAAAACATTAACAACAGACATGGCAACGAAAGACGCACATGCAATTTGTAAGTAAAAACTTCAAGTGTGACACCTGTTGATCAAGCCTAATGGAAGATGTCACTTTCCCAATCGCATCAGATGATAAACAACCTATATACTGTCCCGCGCATCAATTCGCAGAACTCTGTGTTTCTCTCGCATGACGTCCAGGATTGTCCACATCGCCAACAACAGTTCCACATGTTGTTAACAGATGGTGAAAAACAAATGGCCTCACAGAGACCCGTGAAGCAGAGGGATACATGCACGGACAAATCCTACAGCACGTTGTCTCTCCACATCACTGCATGGCAAAAAAAACAAATGGGCTCACAGAGGCCCGAGAAGCAGAAGGATACATGCACGGACAGACCCTACAGCACGTTGTCCCTCCACATCACTGGATGGCATACGCAGTCGGCATCACTGTATAATACAATGTGCCGTCCGGCCCCACTTTCTCCGCAGACAACTTGTCGAACAATCGAAAGTATCCCGGAAAGTTCTCGAATTGCCACAGTTTGCCCTCAGCCTTAGACGACAACATCCGAAAATGCACAAAACTGAAAAACAATCATGAAACATCAAAGAACACAAAAAGCTACAATCACAAACATGACACGGCAAATAACAAACACGAACAAACACCCAACCCAAAAGCAGCAAATGCTAAGAGACCACCAAATTCAACACACCCACGGGTGTGAAGACAATTTCGTGTGCTTCCAACTCCTTGGCAGAAGCACCCGCTGGATCACTTTGCTGTGCTCGCAGAATGGCCTGCATTCACATGCCCAAGGAACACTATCAAACATGACGTACAATTGAAAATGGACCACGTTGTGAACTACATGTCCGCACCTCCGTCGCCGACGGCTTCAAGCCCCAACGACCGCCCCAATGTGGCTCGATCTCCACACGTTCCTCGAAAAGGCTCACCGCATCGGCAGCGCTCAGACCTACCCACGTCCGCAGTTCTGATAAGACCATTGCGAGTGACGAAGTCTCACGGACAAGCCCTACAAAAACCTCGAGAACAGTTTCTTGAGCCCCGGGGGGCAGCAATGTTTTCAAGGTTGAAACTCAAAAAATGCCAAGAATTCGATCGGCCCGACTGTTCTTTCAATCGAAATGATGACATTTTGACACTAACAGCACACAGTTGCTTCAAATTCTGACGGTCCTTCACATGAAAAAAACCATGATCCCAGTGCCACCTCAGCATTTCGCGTCGATCTGAGAAAACAAACACATGTTCCAGACGGCACGGAAAGAGCATACTTCAAGGAGGCGAAATTTCAGCGTCACGAAACCTTCAAGGTCCCGACTTAAAAATGGCGGCAGATCAAGATCGGCCCGCACAGGATCGAACCACGTTCAGAAATCTCAAAAAATCTCGAGAAATGCCAGAACCGTTGGGGTGTCTTGTCAAGCATGCCTACACTATTTGCTCATGCTGCATGGTATTTTGTTTCCCCATGCGTGACTCTTGTCTTGTCCATTTGCTCACATCTAAGACAAGGAATGATCAATTCACATCTATAGAGCAAAGAGGTCAACATGGTCTGAACGTGAAACAGTGAATTAGCATGGACCAACGCAAAACATACTCTGTGAAGCTCGAGACTGGGATCGCAACTCCTGAGCTTGCGATAAGAAGACACCATCCTCTGGAGAACGACCTGCAAGCTCAAAACTCAGCTGCTGCTTCCCGAACAACGTCTATCAAAGAATGGCAAACATGCAAACAATACACATGCTATATATAAATACATCAACCGCACTGCGAAACCAGCATCAGATCATTTTCATTGTCAAAAACCATGCGTTCCGATCATCACTTGTTTCACGAACATTCAGCGTACATATGGGAATAAGAATGTTCATTCTGTGCACAAAACAATCATCATGGACATGTCCACAAAAGAATTGATAACAAAACATTGAGTGCCAAACAGCAAGGAAGCAACACACCTGGAGCACATGAAAGTTCGGCATCACTAAACGTTAACCTTTTGACAACAGGACACAGCAAGTCGATCATACAACACAGCAAGGCGATAAACTTCACAGAAAAGTGTATTTCTCTTTTTCATCAAGGTAAATGTTCCGTGTAGAGATCCAGACTCCAACGACATGGCGGCACACTTGAAAAGAGAAAGGCTATGTCTCAAATTTCCAATGACTACATGTTGGAGAACATCATCGGGCAGTTTCAAATCTTGAGATCTCACGGACGGTCCCTTCAAAAATTTCGAAAAATGCCACAACTGTTGGGGGTGTCTTGTCAAGCATGCCTACACTGTTTGCTCATGCCGCATGGTATTTTGTTTCCCCATGCGTCACTCTTGTCTTGTCCATTTCCTGCCATCTGAGCCCCGGAATGTTTGATTCACATCTATGGAGCAAAGAGGTCAACAAGGTCTGCACGTGAAACAATGAATTCCCATGGAGCAACACAAAGCATGCTCGCTGAAGCTCGAGACTGGGATCGCGACTCCGAAGCTTGCGATAAGAAAGCACCATCCTCTGGCGAATGACCTACAAGCTCAAGACTCAACTGCTGCTTCACGAACAACGTCTATCAAAGAATGGCGAACATCCAAACAATACACATGCTATATATAAATACATCAACTGCACTGCGAAACCAGCATCAGGTCAGTTTCATTGTCAACACGACACAGCAAGTCGATCATCAGTCAACTTCACAGCGAAGTGCATTTCTCTTTTTCATCAAGGTAAATGCTGTGTGCAGAGATCGAGAGATGACAGTCAACGAACGTGCCGGCTCCAGTGTTAATCTAATGTCAGTTTTACGGGATGCCTTTGAAGTCAGGTAGATGTTTTACATGTTCTAACTCTAACTTCATGACGCAACGCCTGCTCCCCGCTCGGACAGTCCCTACTGCGAGAAACATACGTCAGGTCATGTTTTACATCTTCTAACTCTAATTTCATGATACAATGCCTGCTCCCCGCTCGGACAGTCCCTACCGCGAGAAACATACGTTGGGTCATGTTTTACATCTTCTAACTCTAATTTCATGACGCAACGCCTGCTCCCCGCTCGGACAGTCCCTACCGCGAGAAACATACGTCAGGTCGCAGTGTAGTATACCGTCGAAATAAGATGACCATGTCGAACAAAGACATCCGGTAAATCTAAACAACGCTACATGGCAGCTGACAAAGCTCCCCGCCAGCAATGCTAAGCAAAAAGATCAGCAGACATTTCATCTGCAGACAAATGCTGTGACACCCAAGGGATGCACTGCCATGAAAGTCTATGCACATACTTCAGCGCCTTCCGCTCGTCCACGCAGGCCTGACCTTCAAACTCCCGCATCCGCTGCACCAAAAGAGGATTGTGTTCGTGCAGAAACTTTTCGAACACATTGCGAGGCGGCAAATCCACTATCCACAGATCTTCCAGCTTGGTTGGCCTTGACAACATCACGTACATAGCCAAGCCATAGTCCGCTTGACTCATCCAGGACGGTTTGGACATGAAAGCAAGCAGCCCTTGTCTGGCAGTGATGCCCTGCAAACCGTAGTGCGTGAGAACGTGACGAGGTGCCAGTGGCAACTGTTTGCGATGAACCTGCATAAATTGATTGCCCCCAAGAGGAAGATCCCAGGCCTGATCACATGTAACGGGACGCAGCCAAACGTGTCCCTTCGGAGCACTGCCATCTGGCAATTCAATGGCACGATATTCCGGGTCATCGATCTCGACCAAGACGGCCAACGGCTGATATTGCAAAACGACACGTCCACTGCTGTTTGAAATTACAGGTTCCTTCGGGTGCAACTTAATGGAGCGAACAATGACCGGCAACTCTCGACTCAGCATCGGCATGTCCAAAATGCAACTAACACGTGCTGCCATCCCTTCATACAAAGGGCAAATGCCCATGAGATACTGCGTTCTTGTCATGTTCACAACCTGCAATGCCTTCAGGCTCTGCTCCCTTGTCAAATCTGTGGGCCCCGATGCACGATCAATAGCTTGCACCAAGAAAAGAGTCGTGGACCTCTGTTGAGCTTCCCAAGCCACCCGCAAATGCTGTAAACGAGCAACCTGTTCCCACGCCAGGCCGCCCCAGTGAGCACTCAACAACCTTGAGCGCAAGGAATTGTCAGAAAAAAGTTGCTCTCGGCTGATCACTCGAGATTCCAAAGCTCCCCACAATGCATCCTCCAGATGTTCGCCTCGCCGCATGGACAAAAGAATCCTCACAAGCTGCTGTCCGGATGCACACTTCGAAAAACGACCGGATCCAGTGAAGTGCGCAACTCGCTGAAGCGATTGCTTGAACGCGATCCGTCCAAGTTCTGAGGCATTGCTGGTGCGTTCAGCCGCCTCCTT
>CAMXCT020000670.1:0-224447 GCA_947184155.2 Cladocopium goreaui | reverse complement strand
GTACCCAATTGGTATTAAGAGTATCTTCCTGCCTTCTCTACACAATGGCAAATAGCAAAAGAAACCGGAGTTACGCAGTGGCTTCGAATTGAAAAACACGTGAAAGCAGCGAATGTCCTAAGGACATGTCGAAAAAGAACAGCGGATTCGCTAATTTTTTCCAGTAGCGACCAATGGTGCTTCGCGCACGGTCTCTCCATAGGCAAAATGCCTTGCTCTACCGGTGAAAGTTCGAATTGAAAAGTTCGGGTTCGCAAGATTCAGAAATTCAGGTCATACGAAAAACAATTGACCAAATCACGAAATAAACGGAAATAGCGGATCTCCAAAGTTGCTCATTTAAGCGAACAATGGACTGAAATCGAAGTTGGTAAAATTTTTGGAGTTCGCTCCATTCGGAGTGGTCTGCTCGCCGGATGTTTCATGGAGATAAATGTGTATAGTATCTCTATTTACAAGAGTATCTATTTTACATTAAATTGAAGTTCAGACACTTGTGGCATTATCTCTATCTAAAAGAGTATATGCCATCTGTGTGAAATAAGTTGATGCACAGAAAAACTGTACATGGCCTCTCATGCTGTGTTATCTTCATTTAAAGAAGTATACACTCATTCATAGCCAAAAGCTTGATCTCCATGTTCTGGACGAAGAAGATGAGGATCCACCCCACTCTGTGTTGCCCTGATACGTTGATGCTTGATCTTCATATGCTTTTCTCTTTTTCTCCTTCTGTCTTTCCTTTCTTGTATCTGCATACTGCTTCTTCTTGTAGGCCTGTTTGTAATGATGTCGTTCATTCCACGACATATCAGAAGGATCAAGATGGATAAGAATTGGATTATGAGCATCGCGATCATTTGGGGCAACCAGAAGATGTTGTGATCACCATGTAAGCAAGTTTCATTTACCTTGAAGTAAAATTCACCCACATAGTTCATGTGATCTTCATCCTCAAAGTCTTCTGGGTGTTCTTCACACATCAAACGTGAATGACCCCACTCAACAACTGTTAACATACAACAATCACCTTTACCATTTGTCTTGTTCATGAGCTCGTCGGTGTATGTTGCTGTTGTAATGCCATCCAAGTGCGTTGCAAGAAAATCCAAGTCACGATAACTGCAAGAAATGAAATGCTTGACCCTGATTGGAGGGCAAGATGAATCAAAATACTTGCGCATGGCTTGTGTTGCAACACCTACCATTCTGTTGATCCAGAATTGGATAAGGCTGTGTTGGTATGTAGGGACACCTGGAGATTTTGGTGTGCTGTAATAGCATGCCTTGTTTCCATCACCTGCGATGAAGTCAACTTGATATCTGGCACACTCAAAAGCCATAATAGCTAAGCACTCACCAACAATCCCAGCAGAGTCTGATGCATACTTCTGTCCGACGTGATAAACGCACACACGTGTCATTCTCATCCTAGCTCTTGTCAAGTCAACAATCTCATCTGTATCTCGATCCTTTGTCTTTCCCCAAGATACTTCAAAGATTGCCCATGAGACTTGTCGAACTCGTGTGTCGTTTTCATCTGTGTGATATCCAGCAATTTGCTTGATATAGCCATCCTTTCCAAGGCGAGCTGCCACCATCAAGTCATGATAGTCATTGAAGCAAGTTTTAAAGTCAACCTCGTCGAGTCTTTCTCTGTGAGGATACAATGAACCAGCCTCGCAATTCATGAAAAGATGTCCTCCAAAGTTCTTGATGACATTGATGAAGTAATTGTTGAACTGTGATTTGGTTTCATCAAATTTTTCATGATCCTCATCGATAGTGTAGTCAATGTGTGGAATGAATTGCTGAAATCTTTCTGGAACCGGGCATTTTCAAATCTGTTTCTGCACCAGTTTCCCAAATTCCAAAACATTGCTGTTATCTGTGGAGAGGATCTGTATGGAAATTCGGCATCCTTGTAAGTTGGGTCTGATAGGCCTCCACCTAAATACCTGTAAGCCAAGCTATGCAAGATCATACAGTAAGGCAAGACCTTGTGGTCCTCAACGTAATCTTGGAGTACCCTTGTGAGATTTCCAAAATCATCATCAATCCTCTTTTCTGCTTCTTTTGAGGATCTTTCTGCTTTGTCTTGATGAAGAGGATGCATCCTAGGATCACTACAACCATATTCAATGCGCTGATTGAGTTCTTGTAATTCTAGTTGTGGATTCTGATCCTTGTGTCTGGCAATGTACTCAACCATCAACTGGTCATCTGTAAGATGGTACCAATAATCTTGATGTGGAGACATGGTCTTTCTGTACTTGACATGCCAAAACATGTGTCGATGCTTCGAAGATGCTGGATAACCTTTGTTGTAAAATCCTGCCCATTCACCATGGTAACCATCTGAAAAACAATCCTTCAATTTTCGAAAAACTGAATCATCTTCATTTCCAGTGATATCTTGACCATAGTAAAGTCGAATTGCAGGTTTCACTTCAGGAGCTGTCTCATCATCTTGAATGTCTGTTTTCTTATCCCCTGATTCCTCCTTCTCTGAGGAGCGTTCAGGTGAAGCTGATTCCTCTTTTTCTAAAGAGCCTTCAGCTGGGACATGTGGCTCCTGTGTGTCTTTTTCTTCTTCTTCTTCTTCGACAGCAATCTCCTCATCTTCATCCTCTTCTTTCTCTTCTTCCTCTTGTCGTTCTTCTGGTTTGACAAAACTTTCCTTGATCTTTCGTTGAACATTCTGATTGCACATACTGATCCATTTCAATGTGCACTCAACCAATTTGTCATCATTAGTTTCCAAAATGATATGCTTGTCCTCAATGTTCAAACTTTCAATAGTATGTTTGTACTCAGGATCACCTGCGCCTGGTCTTTGAAGATCTGGAAGAGGAGTGTCTGGATCATCGTCCACCAAATCAGGATCCTCTGCTCCAAAGAAATTTTCTGCGCCAAGGTGTTCATTCTCCTTGAGAACTTGGTCAATATCCAGTTTGAACTCATGATACTTGTCGTAAGAGATCTCATAACCCATCATAGGTGCATACTGCTCCATAAATGTTGAAAAAGAAGCATCTGATAATGCCGACATCATCAACCATAATGAGAAGTAGCTTATGTCACCACGTTCAAGGGGTTGACCTCCTTCAAGATCATCATGTACGAGGATTCTTTGGCCTGCGAGTGTAATATCATGTAGGATCCTCCTGTGCTCTGGTTTGAGTTGCCTGACTAAAAACAGTCCCTGTCGGTCTTCAGGATTTCTTCGAGGATTTGCATCTGATAATACTTCATCTCCATGTTGTTCTTGATTTTCCATTGCAAATGCCTCATCTTGTTGTGGTTGTGTTTCCTCTCTTTCTTGAGAGCATACACCTTCTTCCTCTCTTTCATGAGAGCCTGATGCTTTTTCCTCCTGCGGCCTAACAAAAACTTGTAGTCTTGGCAAAAACTCCAATTCATCTTCAGCATCATCATCATCGTGATCTTCCATGTCCACATTCTGTTGCTCTGATTCTGGGATGTGAGCAATCTTGTCCTTTCCAGCTACCCAGATGTAGCCATCGAGCTTTGTAGATATGTGGAAGTCACCTGAACCGCATTCCCTGACCTTTGTCCTTGCTCTTGCAGATTGATGGAATGCTTCATGCTGAAAGAATTGATTGTAGGCATGTTCAACAAAGAATCTGTAGGATTGAGCTGTCAATTCCTTTCTGCTATCCACAAATTGTCGAAGCTTGTTCAAAGCAAAAACTGTGAAATGGCTGAAGCTAGCAGGTGCTTCATCTTCATACAGATCGATTGCCATGATCATCATCTTTGTGGAAAACGAGAAATGCCGTTCAGGTTCAGGGATGACTGTTCTCTTGTTCATGGGAACTGTAATTCCTTGGATAGTCATGTCATACCCATGTGTGTTCAACTCCAGTGCATCCAAAATGTTACCATCACGGTCTTTCTTTCTCTTGCAGAAATCTCCCCAGAGTTTGTTGTTCTCTCTAATGAACTGATCAAGATGCTTGGTGTAAAAGACAAAGACTGCTTCTGAGAGATACTCCATGTCCTTCTGTATTGCTAAGTCTCTTTCGTATAGCAAGAACTTCTCTCTCCATTCGTCTCTGTTGATACTGTGTCTGTCTTCCCAACCTGTTGGGGCAACTTGACCTCGCATCCAGTCTGTCCAATATTGTCGACAAGAGTTCATGTAACCTTCCATGGCATCAATGTCTCCTTCTCGATGGAAGTGTGCCAACATGCGTCCAATCTCCCAAGCTCTTGTGAAGAGTAAGCATAGATGTCCTGTCCATGGTAATTTCTCCCAATCTGAGCGAGTAATCGATTGTCTACGAAGTGCTATCTTTTGTGAAGAGAGTAGTAGGTTCCATTCACGCAGAACTATCACTTTTTCTCCTGAGGAGTTCTTGATGAGTTCACCGCTCTCTTCTCTTGCACAGACAATACCTGCCTCATACAGGACCCAGGGATTCGATGCAGAAATTGAACTTTTGGTAGCCTGTTCTACAACAGGGTCTTCGATATCATCTGGTGGATCTTCTGCTTCCCAGAGATTGACAGCCTCTTCACCCATTGGGTCGTCATGGACGTCCACTGATGGCTCCTCTTGTTGATTGTCTTGAGCATCTTGTTGAGGATCATCATGTTGTGGTGATTCTGGACTTCCTGATGAGGAGCGTTGTTGCTCCCATACATCTTGAGGTTCCTCTCTTTCTTGAGAGCGTCCTCTTCTTGATGGTTGTTCATATGGATTTTCCATGGTTTCATCAGCCTGCGCAGATACCTCTCTTTCTTGAGAGCCTTCTGCTGCAGATACCTCTCTTTCTCGAGAGCCTTCTGCTGCTGCACCATAGATTGATTCCACAATCGGGTCAAAGTCATTCTCGTTGCATAGTGGTGTACCAAAAACCAATCTTCCATAGTTTTGTGGAACTTGCTGACCCATGAACTCCCATGCTGTGATTCTGACTTCCTCAGGAATGTCTTGTCCAGGAATAAATGTTGTACCTTTCTCCTTCATGACATGGTTCCATGTGGTGTTGGTGTGCCATGAACCACCTGTAACCGATGGAGGTAGAGAATGGCCACGTCCTTGATGAACAACGTTACATGCAATGGTAGGGAGTTGTTCCTTGACATGGAGGTACTGGAAAGGAATGTCACCATGAAATAAAATGACACCATTCTTTGTCCGATAGAGTTGGTTGTCCACAATAAAACTTGGATCCAACACGAGGTACACTGGTCGCCTATAGTTTCTTGGAGGCTTCGTGCCCTCTGCCATCCTTATGTAGCCCTGACCATTGTCATTGTGGTACATGAAGTGAACTGCATCCCTTCTGCCTTTCCCACTTCCTTTCACAAAGGTCTTCAGGCCTGATTGTTGAATGGAATCTAAATTCATGTAATCAGTGACATGAAAAATCCAGCCCAAACTCATAGCCTCATCATATGTCAGTTGGTGGTGTGCCACAGTGGGATCGACAACTTGGTTGCTGTCCTTGAAAAGCACCAAGACGAACGTCGAATGGATACTCTGCCATTGAGCTATATGGGTACCACTGCCATCTCATGGAGATCTCAACAAAGAAACGTTGTTTTGGATTACACAGTAACATAGCAGCAAAATCTGCTCCAGACATGTGATATTCCTTGGGATTGTCTCCTTGCATCTGATCAAACAGTAAGGAAATGTTCATAGCTCCACTGGCAGTGAATAACGTTTTGTCTCTGCAATGTCTCAACACATTGGATAGCCTCTTGCTACATGACATATAATAACTTCTCCTTGATGAGCTAGTCATGTCCACGTGGAAATCATTGCATCGTTCATCAAACCAGTTTTCTTCTGCCTGAGTTGTAAAGCCACAGAGATACTTCAGAAAACTTGAAGTCCATTTCAAAGATTCATCAAATTCTCCATGACTAGTTCCCCAGTGCAAAATCCAAGCTATTGCGTCCATGAACATTTCATGTCTGTCAGTTGATCTCATGTTATGTGGACCCATCAATGTATGTAAATTGCGCTCTCTCTTCTTCCTCACTTGCTCGTGAGCCTGAAACCAATCTGTTTGGCGCCTGTAATCATAGCAAAATGATAAATGATCCTCATTGGGTAATGTCGATGGTGTTCGAAATTGGTCAGCTGGGATTTCCTCTGATCTTCTCAGAGCATATCCATCAGCTGAATGTCTTCGACTAAAATCATAGCTTTGATGTTCTTGACCTCGAGTGTTCGATTGTGCCTGATCACTAGATGCTGCGGCTGAGGCCCTGTTCCACCGGCTAGAGCTCGACATATTGAAGAAACAGTGCGATCCTCGAGACTCTGCCTTTTGAGCCGCAGGCACAAATTCAAAAAATAGTCAAGAATCCCTCAAGGTGTCACCTAACAGAAATACATCATGTCTGAAATCAACATGACTGCAAACTGTTGGCAACCATGACCTGAGGTAAGCCTTGTGTTCCAGTAATGATCTGAATGGTGGATGAGCATCAACTTCCTTAAGAACACCTTGCCGAACAGCATCAATAAGATTCTGAGGATTGGCAGACTTCTTGGTCAAACAATCGGCTAAACACCATTGAGTTCTGATATGTGACAAGTCAGCAATAGAACCTGAACATGCTTCCTTCCTAAGCATCTGAATCATATGAATGGTCTCTTGTTGTTCAGGAACATGAGTAGTGCTGGCAGTAGTCACAAGATTGTTTGCATCAGTCCTCATATGAATCTCACTTGAAAGTCCAGTGATGTCCTTGATCAGTCCTCTCAACATTTGACATGTACCATAACACTTCATGAGTGCATACAACTCTGCAACAGTTGTGCTCAACGTGGTACGTTTGATTTTGGTTGATTCAAAGAAAATAAGAGAACCTCTGGTGTTTTTGCTCTTTTCCTTTCTCGGTTCAGCCATGAAAATAACCATTGCGCGCTGTGAGGATTTGTCGCTGTTGTTCCTAAACGCTGCATCTGGCATTGCAACTAATCTAGGATCACCTTGGAGTGGCCAGAACATAAGTTCCATCGGGTCACCTACAATTTGCCTGCAAAGTTTGTTCAGCGTTTTGCAATCACCTATGGTGGGGGAAGCAGCGGCAGAAGCACAACGTGAAAACTGATAACATGACTGAAATTGAGTTCTTGATTGTAACCAATTGATACTACCTAAGAGTGATCTATAGGCAGTGTGAAGATCCTTGTCACATTTGTCTTCATCCTTCAAACCTTTTGGTATGACAACCTCAGTAAGTTCACTGACACAAAGTGATTGTTCAACAGTGATGTGTGATTTCTTCTTGGTCTTCTCATCAATGATCCATTTCACACGTTGACCAGTGAACATCAAGTCATTCACATCTTCATGACCAATCTTGAATTGTGACTTGACAACTTTCTTGAACTTCTCCAGAAACTCTGGAGTTCCAGTAATGAACAAGTCATCAACATGCAAACAACACATGCCAATAGGGTTTCTTCCCTAGGCATTACTGCCATTCACAGGGTCCATGAAGATCATGAAGTGTTCCAAGAGTTCCTCAACAATCTCAGGTGTCAGCTGTGGTGTCGTGGCAAGATAAGTACGCTCTGAAGGTAAGAAGACTGAAACAAGTACTTCAGCTTCTTCTTCCAAACTTATGGAAACATTGTCCTTGTTCATGCCATGATTCATCTCAAGCAACCACCAAACTCCTTTCCTCTTCACAATAGAAGTTCTCAAGTGAAACTTCTTTCGATCATAATGTGAGTCAGGAGTTCTCAAAGCTTTTGCACGATAAGCAACTTGAGCATGACCATTTTCAAAAGGATACCAACCAGACTTGTGTTCAACAGATTCCAAAAACTTCAACAAGGTTTCGTCAACAACAGGAGTCCAAGCACAATCTTCAACCTTCTTCTCCTTGAACTCTTTCCTCTGTTTCCACGTTTGGGTTTGTTGATAGCAAGCTGAAAACAATCTTTCTTCAACCAAAAGAGACTTATGAACTTCCTCAGCAATGTCGGAGGATTCATCACGCGTTTCCTCACCGTCTTGTGAGCTTACGTAGTATGTCACAGGTGCTGGTTCTGTTGCCTCAGAGTCAGCAAAGCTAACCTGTTTTGGCTCCTTAAACGCACCATCATAGCATACATATGTACACCTGTCAGCTCTTGTTGGTTGAATACCAAGCGAAATCAGAAATTTGTCAAGGCGGTTCCACCATCTACGTGGTGCGTCTGCAAGTCCATAGACGGAACGAGTGCACAAACCAACCAAGTAAGGAGGCAAACCAATGTCAGTAGGCAACTGAACATGGATAACGCGGCGGTCTAAGTCGTATGTTTCCCCCTGAAGGAAGGCAGTTTTCAAGTCTAAATGGAGTAAATCCCAGTGCATCGAGGCTGCATGCTGAGATGCCACACGAAAACCATACCTGGTAGCAGTAGGACTGTCAGTCTGTAAGTCCTACTTTTGAGCATCTTGAAAGCCTCTACATACCCATCTAGCCTTGAACTTCTTGAACTGTCCATCCTTATCAACCTTGATGGTAAGCACCCATCTGCCAGTGACCTGAACGTCTCTTGTCTCTGAAAGTCATGGCAGTGAAATCCAGAAAACTTCTGAATTCTTCAAGCTTGGCTTGTTTGATCTCCTTAGCATACTTTCTCAAGACTTCTTGGGTGATAACTGATTCTGCCTTTGGCTGCTTCTTTCCATTCTTGGCAAGATACTGTTCAAACTGTTTGAATCCAGTGACATCGTATGAACCAAACTCAGGTGCAGCTTGGACCTTTGGTCCTAAAGGAACGAAAACAGTACCATCAACATCGACAAAATGAGAGTGGTCTGATGTGTAAGGTTCAGTGTCCACATCTTCTTCCTGAAGCTGAGCAATGTCATCCTCAGTCAAAACAGGAGTGTCGTCTGTTTCATATGGTTCTGTTTCATCATCATCATGTTGTGATGATACCAATTCTGGTGTTCCTTGTGACGACTGCTGTTGCGCTGGCTGCGCAAAGTCACCTGGCGTAAACGATGTTGGTGTAGTAGTAGGCAATGGAATTGTATTATCATGTGAACTTGAGGCAGTGGATCATGTGAAGGTCCTTCATCTTCATCTTCATAAGGTTTCTGAGTAGGAACTGAAATTGGCTGAACATGACCTGGTAATTGAACCTTTGGCCTCTTGATAATCACCTTTGCCTTTGCCTTTGGTAAAGCATCAGTAGAATCAGTTGAGATCTGTCTCTGTTTCCTTTGAACTCTGATAGGCTCTGACGTCGGATCAGGTCCTGGTGGAGAATCGTCATCTTGTCCAGGATCAGCAATCTCTTCGATTGGAATGTCAGGATTGGAAAACGGAGTTGATGGTGAACTTGGTTGATGTGTTTCCCCCGAGTCCTGTATTCCTGGCATATCCAAATCATCATCAGGTGGTGGTCCATAATCATCTGGAATGATGTACTCTTGATCATCATCATCACCTGGATCAGGTCCAGTATTGTAATCAGGTTGATTATCATCATCCAGAGGATCATCTGGTTCATCACCACTCAACATCTCATCATCATTTGGTGGAACATCACCATGCTGATCTGGATGAATGGGATCGTCACCATTTGGTGGTGTGCTATTTGAACTAGGAGGATCTTCAACTCTCCTTTTGATAGCACCAGTCGTTTCTCGTGAAAAGACGATCATACTCCATTCATGGATTTTGAACTGTTCATGATGTGGATACAACTGTGACACAAACATGAAGTAAACATGATCATAGTCACCAGGTTTCCAAATGAGTAAGACAGCATCTTCAGGATGTTGAAACAAAGGATTCACTCTTCCATAAGTTCCTCTGAACACACTGCAATCTTCAAAGTACATTTGAGGCAATGTCTTCTTTCTGACATCTTGAAGTCCAGGAATCAGTTCAATGATTCTGGGGTCAGTTGATTCTCTGACACTAGCCTCTGTACTCCTTGGCAACTGATCAATCTTCCTCAATGTTTGAACAAGTAACTGAGTGGTAAACCTCTGTGGAAGAATGTGCTTCAACGGCACTGGAATCGAGGTCTCAACATTATGCAAGTCTTGCAACAAACATGAGCACTCAGGTTCACGGTCCAAAAACATTGAAGTGCCACACAATGCTCCATCATCAAAATGTTCCAACAGATCTTCAAACAAGAAACATTGTCTCATGTTCTGCAAAGGTACAAGTTGTGTGAACTGCGCAATGAATGAACACAAGTGAGATGGTAAGACCTTCCATTGTGGATCATTCCAAAGCTTCCCTTCTCTATTGAAGGCATGCTGTGGTTCCAACATGTCAAAGTCTTCATCATGATTGTAATACACACGCAAGTTCTTGATTGAAGGATCACAACGACAGTAATTTGTCATGTCAAGGTTGAAACAACCAATGTGATACTTGATTCTGTCCTTCTGAAATTTCTTCCAAGCCAAAAACTGAGCAAATCCTGAATCAGGTGGTGCAATCACCAAGAAACCTTTTCCTCGGTCAGCTTGCCATTTCATCACATCAAGGCAAAACTTGAATACCGAGTATTTCCAGGAATTTGGTGAAGGATTTGTGATCAACACGTATTCAGGATCAAGCTTCTCAAGTTGTTTCCAAACTTGGTTTTGTTTCTTTTTACTGTTGAAACTCCAACCATGCTTGTGGTCAATGGGTTCACCAACCTTCATGTTCAATCGTGCCATGTGCCAACTAAGACCAGTGTTGCTACTGAAAAGTTCCACAACATCACACTTGCCAGTTTGACAAAACCAGTGAGCTTGTTCACCTAAGTAGGCTTCAGCATATTCAGCGATATCTGGTTCATAGTCATCTTCATCTTCAACTGCAAGTGGAACAGGTTCTGATGTGTCAAGTCCAGGAACAGCAACATCATGCCATTCATCATGGTCACGTCTCACCTTCGATTGATTAACACGCATGACTGCGTTGTCAACATGAACATTGACCATAGCACCTTCTTGAGAGATAACAGTACCTCTGATCCATCTTTCCTTCTTCCATGCCTTTGAAGCAATAGCATTAGCATTGACAGGGGAACTCCAAACGAAAACCTTGTCACCTGGTTTGTAAGGTCCATCTGATGGCATTGTTCGTTTGGCCATGTCATGTCTGAGGTCAGCAGCTTGTCTGGCTTCCTGATGTGCCCTCAGTGCTAACCTTTGCAACTCGAGTTGTGTTCTGTCTTCAGGTAAAGGGTCAACACTAAGTTGAGCAGGATCAGAAGTCTCAATATCCAGAAGATCTGGTGGTCGTCTACCAGTGGCAATTTCCAAAGGAGAATAACCACTAACAGTGAGTTGAGTGTTTCTGGCCCAAACAGTACGCTTCACAGCTTCTCTGATGGTGATTCCCTTGAACCTATCATCTTCAAGGTTCTTGGACATGATTTGCCATTGTCGTTTGAAAGTCTGACAGCTGATTCAGCTCTGTTAGGCCATGGGGTTCTTGAACCACAGGGACATTCCTTGATACCATGAGTTCGGTAATAAGTCAGAAAGTCTTCTTGAAAGAAAGCTTCATCACCCACGATGGCTTTAGGCATACAATTGTGTTCATCACTCCACAACCTTAGAGCCTGAATGGTCTCCTTGTTGTTCAGTGAGTTTTGTGCCGTAGCCCAAAGTAAGTTGGTTGCACCATCAAGAACAAGCAACACCATGTACTTGTTCTTCCTCAACTGAATTTCAGCATGATCAACAAAGATAACATCTCCAAAGTTGGTGGATCGTATGCCTGAAATTCTGGCTCGCGGCGGTGGTGCAATGAAGTACTACACACACGACACTTGTTGTACATCTCCTCATACTTCTGATAAACAGAGTCAGGAAGTCCTAACATGGAAGTCCTTCGTCTGAATTGAGTAGGAGACATGTGATAGTGTTTGAATGAAGCTTGTAAAGTTCCACACTATCCTCCAGTTTCCTGAGCATCTTTCTGTATGCTGGTGTCATGGCTTGCACTTCACTACCAGGCAGTGGAATCGAAACTCGCCTAGGCTCAAGAGCATCACTACCTAGTTTCTCAACTTGACTTTCTGAATCTTGCTTACCACGGTTGCGCGCAGGTGCAGAATGTTTTGGTTCAATGACTTGAGGTTCATCTGAATCAATTTTGTCCAAACCTAATTCCCTAGCTACCTTATCAAGCTCATCTTCTTCATCAAGCTTGGGATAGGAGACAACAACCTTCTTTCTTGATGAACCTGATTGAGAGTCATCGACAACCTGAGGTTTCTGCTTACCTACGTGTCTTTTGGCTGCAGGTGGACCTACCTCAATCTTTTTCGAGCCTGGTCCATTTGAAATCGGTTTGCCTTCCTCCTTCTTTAAGGAGCTTGGCTTCTTCTTCTGTACACCTGATGGCACTGAAGAGGCTGACTCAGGGTGAAAAAGATCATCAATGTTTCCACGAAAGGGCTTTGCACGATCAATGTCACTTCTGACAATGTCATCTGGGATCACGTAGTCCTCCTTGATCTTGTAGATGGTCTTGCCCTTCCAGAACTCTTCACTCTGTTCAGAAAACCTCTTCTTCTCAGTGCGCCAGTTGTCCTTGTGAAGAACCTTCTTCTTGCTCTTCTGGAATTCCATGTGGGTTTCTCTCTCATCAAGAAGTTGATCTTTTGGAATTGGAGTTTTCTCTGATCGAGTCATCTCATGTAAGTTCATTCTCTTGTCCTTGTGGTGCCTGATGAGTTCACGACGTAGTGGATCAACCTGCCAGTAGTCACCAGTCACCAAAGCTTCTCCTTCATGATCATCTTGTTTGACAGCAATCTGACTGTACTCAAAGTGATCGTGTTGTGAATAGAAACTTTTGACTTGTGGAGTCTTGAAATGAACTTGGCTCATGTACCATGCTACATCTTGTAGGTCGAGAATGAGATGAGTACTGATGGCTGTCCTCAAAACCATTTTTCTCATGCCAATACGTGCACAGGACAAATAAGCCTTCTCTGGAGTAAGTTCAAATTGAAATCCAAGGTTTCTCATCTGTGGAAGTGACATCAACAATGGGACATCACCTTCTTCGACAATGTCGAATTCTGTAAACTGAGTGTTCCATCCATGATCATACATGAATATCACGAGCTTCTCAGTACATTTTGATTGTTGTGAGTTTGCAAAGAAGAATCTTGAACTTGTTGGCTGAATTTCATACCAGAGTCCACTGTTGGGATGTGAGTCAACATATCTGCAAAATGCTTCAACTGCTCGTCGAGAGCCCATAGCTCTTGTGCATCCAAGATCCAGAATACACACAGTTGGTGGTGCAGAATTCTCTGTGTGAAAAGCTAGTCCATTCTCACATGCCAGATCAGTTTGTACAGTATGAAATGAAAAAGCACTCTGCTGTGATGGTTCCTCTATCTCTGTAGAGCATCCATATGAAAACAATGATGTGCCTTCTGCCAATGGCTTCCATGAAGCCTCACCTTCTTGAAGACCAACTTGCCTGGGCACTACAGCTGGACGTTGTTGTACACCTTGTCGTAGTGCACCAACTTCTCCAACCAGAACAGGGAATCTCTTCATTTCTCTCCTGTTTTGCGGTGCTCTTGCATCACGTTGGTTCTGTCCTCCACGACGAGTGCGTCGTTGTTCATCTTGTGCTGCATACGTGGATGTCAAAACATCAACACGAGCTGGCTCTGTCTCTGCAACATCAACACGTGCTGGTTCAGTTGTTCCAAATGAAAAGAAACCATGACCAGAACTTGAAGCTGCAGAAGAATAATGAGCTTGTTGAGTTTGTTGATTCTGTATGGCAGGAGCTGATGTGGTCTGAGGTTGAACATAGTTCGACTTGCCTTTTCCATCTCCTGGCTTTCCTCCTTTTCCATCATCATCCTTGCCTTTCTTGCCTTTCTTTCCTTTTCCTTTTCCTTTTCCTTTCCTCTGGAAATATCCATACTCATCCATGTAGTATGAATCATCATAGGCCCAATAGCCTTCATTCCAGGTTTGATCATCGGCCCAATAGCCGTCATAGTTTTCATTCCATTCATCATCTTGCCATTCATCTTCATAACCTTCTTCACTCACCATGTGAGAGCGGCCTTTCCTTCTTCCTTTTCCTCGGCCTTTTCCTTTTCTTGATCGGAAGAATCTTCGTCCTCCTCTGCCTTTTCCTTTTCCTTTTCTCTTTCCTTTACCTTTGCCTCGTCTGATGTATTTGCCTTGGAACCTTCTCTGATACCATGTGAAGTTGGCGTCATCATAAACCCAGAAAACATCTTCTAAAGCATCCAGGAATCCTTCTGCGCCGTCTTCTTCATCTTCGGCCCAATAGCCGTCGGTTCCTTCTAATTCACCTTCATCCAGTACGAGGAAAGATCTTCTCTGTGCCATGCCAGAGGGTTGCATCAATGGATTGTCAACTGCTGTTTTGGTAGTGCAAAACATTTCCAAGAACAGGTCACGTAGTTCTTGAATGCTGTATCGATCGAGGGTTCGTCCACGATGTGTCATGATACTTGTGAGTGTGTTTCTCTGATCTTGACTCAGGTCAGCTAGACTTACAAAAATCAATGCTAGCAAATTTTCACCCAGTGGGAATGCTTGTCGCTGTGCTTCTCTACGATTTTCCTGAAATTGTCTGAATGCCGCTAGTGCCAGTTCATCTGTCCAAGGAACAGCTACATGGGGTGTTCCTGAGGCTGCTGCTACTTCAGCTCTCTCTTGTTGATCTCGTTCATGTTCTTGACGTCGTTGTTGAACAAACAGGATTGCTTCAGGACTAGTCACTGTTACTTCTGGAAGTAAATCCATCCAAGACTCAATAAGTCTATTGCCAGTGAGTTGAAATCTAGTCATCCACTTCTGAAGATCCATGGTTCCTCTGTTGAACTTCATGAACTGCATGAAACGGTATAAGAACACGTTCTGGGCACCTTTGATGAAATGAGGTCGTAGAAATCTTTTGAAATAAGCCACTCCTTCATAGGGATCCCTGAGTAATTCTCTATCCAATAGCCTCTTGTATTGTTGAGCATCTCCTTCCAGTCTGTTGCGCAATGCTGGACCACGTTTCTCTGGTTCTAACTCCGTAATGTCACACCAGTCATCAATTGCATCCTCAAAAGCAAAGAAGCTGGTTCGCCCATCATAGGCTGGAGCAACCTTTGTGGTCATCTGTTGCGTCATATGAATCTGTGTTTGCTGGGGTGCTCTTCTCATTGCATAAGAGTCATATTGGTTCCATTCATTTGCATCGACAATGTCGAAGTCATCATCATCATAGCCATGGCTTGCCATTTCTTGGGCTCTACCTGGAGCTCACCCTCAATGAGGGATCACTGCTCCGCTACCACTTGAAGAGGGGCCCTAGCGTCTACTTCAAGATCAGCTAAGGCGTCTTCCCCAATGACAGCACTTGTTTTACTCAGCCTGTTGCCGGTCTGTGCTTGTCTACAGGGTTACTCTATATACCTCTTGAGCCTTGAGGGGCGCATATAAATGTGCTCAATACTCATGCATGTACCTATGTAGGTATTAGGTCGAAACAAAAACAGGGGGCCCCCCCCCCCTTGAAAGGCGGACCGAGACATAACCGGCCCAAACTCTTGCACTTGCACCGCTCGCCCCCTAATACTTGCTACGCAAGGGGGAACTCAGGTAGCTCACCGCTACCTTTCGAGAAATGCTGCATTTTCATGAGAAAATTGGACCTCCAGCCATGCCTGTTGTCAGCGGAAATGGCCTACCGAATCTTCCGATTCAAAAATTGCAGGGAAGTCCCAGATTTGTTTGCAAAAACAACGGGTCCCTGTAGGCCTTCCCTTAAAACAATCTTTTGGAGCCTCCAGCCCCCAAACAGTATTAACCAATTACAGTAACTTCCTATAGGAGTATCCCACCAAGATGTGTTTTCCAAGAAATGTTTAAAAATCATCAAATGAGCAAATCAATTCAACTACAGAAAGCCCATTGGGACGAATCTGCCGATGTGCCTCGCCGCTACCCCGCCGCACCGTGACAGTGCGGTGGACCACATCCACAGTGTGCACCTGAGGTCGGTATAGATATGAGATCTGGAAATATGGTGTCCTAAAAATGGGGATATCCCCAAATCATCCCGTCAATTGACCATTTTAAGGATATTTTAGTATTGAAAGCCATGGTGACTTGGGGATCCCCCATTTTAAGAAAACCCCCATATAGACTTTAGATAGATGATAGATGAAAAATAACTGATACGATATAAGCTATTGCATATTTTTCTGCTGCATGCCAAGACACGAGGAAGAAATACGCAGTTCGCACTAATTACATTAAATTCTTAGGTGTCGTGTTAAACCCTCCCTGGACAAGCGCCCGTTTGGCACCTCCAATGAAATTCGAACACTAGGCAATGTGAAACAAGGGAAAAGCAATCAAGAGCATCAAAATGACACGCAAAACTGGCGAAACGGAATGGGATAACCATGGATAACCCCTCAGGCACGTCAATGGGAAATAGATGGAATATTAGCGATGGTGATTGATGGACATCTGATGGACAGTGGCATGAACAAGGCTTAAAAGGATCGATTTCTTGCATCCAACAAGATCTGCCGCTGCCGTTCATTGGCATTAGTGTAGGGTGTTTAACCCTAAAGAAGTCACCAACCCATTCTTTCTAGGTCGTCTCTTCTGAAGATCGGGGTGCATGGGGCGGCACTGTCCCTTCTCAGGCTGACTTGTCTCATCCGGATTCATCCGGTCTTAATTATCAGCCCTCAGAATGTGTCCATTCAACTTGACTCTTCTTTCATGTAAGCATGTTTGAATACACCACGTCAATTTCTTTTCTTGGCCCACGTAGTTGGAAATTTTCAAGGCGAGAAAGTAATGAATTTGTCAGCTCCACAGTTTCCGGTCCGTATAAAAGTTTGGAGAGTATAACACTATTGTAAACAACAAGCTCCCATCGAACTGGACAGTTCGCGTCTTGAAAAACATATGCAAGGATATTACTATTACATATTGATATACAATGATATACATAGATATATTATAGTTTTCTATGTACGTATGTATATACAACGTGTATGTGTGGACATATTATAATATAGATATGGACAGATCAACAAAGGACTGCAACATCCACTTTTTTTAGATGGCTGTCCAGCTAGCTCTGGATTTCAACCGGACTCTTTCCGCAGAAGTTCCAAGACACCCGGGTGGAGTACTCGATCTTCACGTCCGTGCCCGCAGCGAAATCGCTCGACATCAGCCTGAGTAATCGATCAGCTGGCCTTATCTGTGGAAGTAGTTGCATCAAAATGGCTAGACATCAGCCATTCAGAAATTCAATAAGCCTTCCGGTGGCCTATCAAGCCTACCTCATTCCTCCATCAAACATGGAGGAGAATCAACCTATCGAACCTCCAAGAATTCATACATGTTCAACCCTGTTCAACCTGGTGCCCCTATATATTTTTAATGGCTGAACCGCCATTTTTGATGCTCAATTCCCCCAACTTGGCGGTTTGTTGTTCTCCTGCCAAGCTACTTCAACAGCCTTTTAATCACGTGTCATGTTTAGCACTCTAAATCCAAATCTAGCCAAACAGAAAAAAACAAAACACTGTATATAAATATATAGATCTTGTCATGGTTGTTAGTTGTTAGGACTCTTCCCCAAAAAAATGGTGACCCCCTGCCGGGAAGCAGATCTTTGAGCTCCGCCACGATGGCACTGCGGTCCACCAGAACCACCGGTTCACCCTCCGGTGGAGGAAGTGACAGTGGCACCTTGGGTCACCAGGCTGGGGTGCTCTGCCGAAAAATGTGGCACCAAAAAATCTGGAAAAATGGGTGAAATATGGGTGAAATTGTGGATTTAATTCATCGGTTTGTGGTGTTAAGGGAAACTTTACTCAGCTGAAACATTTTTTGAATCCCCTTTTTTTCGCACAAATATGGGGTAAAGCATGTTCCCAACCCAACCCACATGGGGAAAATTGAGACACTTGGAGGTGCAGTTGTGGTGATATTAATAATATATAGGTAAATGGAAAACCAGCCCCCATTTTTGTTGCTAGGGCGTCCAGGGGGTTGGCCTAAGTCGGTTGAACATGGTATAACCTCAAAAAACCTGTGGCCATAGACCCACTTATTCAGTGGAACTGCAATATGAAACATGAGGAGAGATTAGAACTACGTATTAGAAAATCATGGAAAAGCATGCTTTGAGAAACATCTTCTCAAATTCCGTCTCAAGGATTTTAGGGTAGCCACTGCCCCAAATCTGCAGCCAGAGCCACTCCATTGAGGTGGAGAGTGAAGCCATCGGCCAGAATTCCCTTGGAGCAGAGTTGCTCCCATGCCTGCTTGCCCCCCACCTGGAGAATGGCCTGGACGTCGTCGAACCCCCCGGAACTTGTAACCGGTCATGGACCCGAAGTCATGTATCCATCCTATTTCATCATGTTTTCAAGCAGTATGTTTTCATCCAAAAGAGGTTGGATTACAGGCTCAAGTAATCCCAAGTAGCTATACATATAGGCCATAGTATGGCTATAGTTATACTATGTTATACTAGCATTAATAACAATAAAGCCAACTGCACCTAGTAACAAACCCAACTTACCATTGGAAGCGGGGGCCCCGCCCTGTACACCAACCCAGCGGCCTCCCTGGCCCTACGACCCAGGCCGATGGTGTGTGACCTTCCAGTTGCTCTGGCTCCTCGCAAGGTGAAAGCCATGCTGGCAAAAATTGAACAAGTTGTGCAATTATGTAATGATTTCTGATTATGTAATAATGATGATTATGTAATGATAGACCCCGTCTATCTATATAATTTCTATCATTTGTGTTATGTCTATTCGACCACTGTTTTCCCAAATTTTGGAAGGCTAAAAAGAAACATCTGTAACATTGTAACCGCAGGCTTGAGCCAGGAGGGCCCAGTTGTATCGTTATGGCGCGCCTGTCTTCACTTCAGGTCTTCCTTCCAGAATTCGAATCTCAAGGCCTGCGTCGCAGGCTTGCGGATCCCCTGCCCCCACAAAAAGGAAACAACTTTAAGGATGTTATTCTGTGGTCTATTCCATCCATCCCAACCCAAAAAACACTGAAAATATCCGAAAATCGAAGCGCATGGCATCATGTAGGTGTAATATGCTATAATCCATCAAATCAAGGATAGCCTTTGGAAAAAGCCCAGCAGTGGCAGCAAAAAAGAAGTCTGGCAGGCACCAATTTCCAATGGGGCCAAAGTTCAAGTCCAACTCTTTTCTCAGAAAATGAGTTTTTCAGAATGTCATTCCAGCAATCCCAGCCATCATTGTGTTGGGAACTCGGTCCTTATGGTCCTTGGCTAAGGAACATTAAGGAACCATAGCTCCACAGCTCCCTCCCTTCACCAGGCGATTGAATCGGTCGGCCTGGCAACTGCACCAGGCCACGAGCCAACGCCAGGCCACCGGGCCCCCCTCCCGCGATGATCACGCGCAAGGGCCTCAAGGTGGTTGATCCATATGTCCTACATGTATTCTGTAAATATTTAATAGTATATAGTATACATATATATATATACATATAGTATATATATATATAGTATACATATGTGTATAATCATTTGTGTCTTGCTGATTTTAATAAATAGAAATGGGATGATCAATGGAAATGTATCCAATTTAGAGCTTCATTGGATCATGTCTGGGGGCTTCCAGTGGTTCTTTGCCATTTCTGCTTGCCGGATCCGCAATTGCCAAGACAAAATGACTGATGATCTACCAGCCGCCCAATGAAAAACTGATATATATATATAATGTTATATATATATAATGTTAGATTATATATATAACAGTATAATATATATATATACATACATATATATTCAAACAACTGAAGGGACGTCACCGTGAACACACCAAATGTCCAATGGGAAAATAAGCTTCTAAACTCAATAAGGATTCAATCTTATAGTTTTTTTCTGGCGTATTTTTTGAAACATCACGTGTAGTATTTAGTGGGCACATAGGCGACAAAATTGGCATGCAAATGGGGACACCTGGATGTTGCCCATGGTCAAACCCCATTGACCGCCTGAACAGAGCTACAAATCACTTGCACAGTCGCATGATCCAAGGAAACAGACCGTTCGTAGACATATAGAGAATCTCCCTCTGCGGTCATATCCCTCTTCTTTTTGGATAACCATGGGCAGTGAGGTCACATCCCTATTTTTCGAATGAATTATGTTCCTTTTTTGGTTGGTAATATTGGCCATATCCTGCACGTTTCTTGTTCCCATGGCCTTCCAGCATCGAGCCTGTCACTCCAGTTGCCTCAGTGGCCACTTCAAGTTGAGACTAGTTGTCCAAATATCTAGCGGGTATCACTGACTAGTTTCTGAGGGAACCGGTGTTTATATTCATATGCGTGTAAGTATATAAACATACACACACACACAAATTAAACAAGTAGACACACAAACAAAAAACAAACAAACAACCAAACAAACAACCAAACGAACAAGTGAGTAAATAAATAAATATAGATAGATAAATATAGTATGATATAGTTATATAATTATATACATGGTAGATACCTCAGTGTTTTCAAGTATCAGTACATATACGTACATATCACTGGATTCTATAACATTAATTTACATAACCGGCGTAGATTAGGCTTATTAACCACTTATTAACCACTTACTAGCTGTGTTTTGGGGGATCACAGGGCATGCCGAAATTTTAGGAACGGATCTGAGGAACCGACCATCCATGCCATATCTTTTCAGCTTGGATCTCTTGGACCTACAGGGTCCCAAGGGTCACAAGGGGTGGCCGTAGGCGAACATGGGACCCCAAGTGCCCTTCTGTTGCACTCCAGTCTGGCAAGTCTCAAAACTCGAAAAGAAACGGCCAAACATGGCTTTATCAAGACAGCTTGGTGGCTGCAACTCAGCCGTTTGGAATCTGATCCCTATGTTCCGGATGAATAAAAATCAGAAAATGTCGAGAGAATCATCCGACGATGTCTTGTTACACGAAGTTCTTCAACATGAACCCCCCAGAGAAATTGCCACTTCAAGCAGAAAGCTCATCTTCTGAAACGGTTTCCATGTCCCAGGACATCCATATTATATGTAGTTTCCATTAATTAGTTTCCTACATTTGCACCCAAAATCGCCCTCATGTGGGCCATTAAATGCAACAAGGAATGCATTCACATGGATATGGTAAATTTTGGTAAATCTATGGTTTCCCTGAAAGTGACCTATATTCATGGCCGGTTTTGCATATTATATATTGGCATACCTCAACATGCTGTGGGCTTTCACTGCAGCCCCGGTCCCCGCCGGTCCCCCCGCCGGTCCCCTTCGGTCCTCTGCGCACGTGCAACTGCCCCCAGGACCAGGCCGGGCAAGAACTCTGCTCCTTGGTGGCGGTCTGCAGATCTCCCCTGAACTGCGGGGGTACCTGGCAGCACGGTGGCGCGCCATGGATTTGTCCGCTGCAACTGAAGCTGAGGACCGGAAAGATCACTCTCAACACTGCAACGCACATCATGTGGTTGCTTCCTCTTGCATCATCTTTTGGGACGATTGGGGGCTGTATCATACCAAGATCCAACATTCCTCATACCAATCTGCCAACAAACTGACACAGAATCTCTTGGAATTGTCCACCAGGGACACTTAGTTGATCACGTTTAGTAAATGCAACTAACCCCTAAAAGAAAACGCTCAAAAAAATCAAAAGAGCGTTTTATTGGGCATAATCCCTGAGTATGTAATCCATCAAAGATATCCTGAAAAATGCTGTAGGGATGGCTTCGAACAAGTTCCACCTCGAAAGGCTCGCTGTGGCTGCCCTTGCAAGCCTGCCAGGCCTGCCAAGCTGGGGAAATCATCGCTGATTTTAAAGCTGGCCATGTTTGACTACCAGAGGCTACCCCAAAATGAAAGAATAGCTACTGGACTGTACCTTTGTAGATGCTGTTTCCGTTTCCATGGGTAAAGTATGGTAAAGAATACTGATAGTTACCTGTTCTACCTGTTGGACCCACATCTTCCTCATGGGGAACCGAATGGCTCACAATCTCCTCCGTTTGCTGGCCCCCCGCTTGTATAATTACACCCACGAAATTCCATTCCAACTCCAACTGCCGGAATGTCTTCCTGGAAGCCAGGAGGACTTCATGACATTGACTCTAAGTTCCCGGTTGGGGAAAAATCTGGCCTGCGGCAGGCGGCGGGAAAAGATCAAGGGTTTTGAGCGCAGCCATGGCAGTTGCTCGAGGCGATGTTTTTGGTGTCTTCAAATGGTGCTGACACTTGCGGTGATCCCGCTCGGAAGTCACTGACACAATTAAAAAAAAAAACATCGCAGCTCCCACGTGGGAGCCACTGCCCACGTGGGAGCCCCTCCATGCGATACATACACACATATAGTTAATATTATATATGTGTGTGTGTGTGTCATCCATGAATTAATCCTACCAGGATTAAACGGGATGCCCTGAATCATGTTTCCGCAGCGAATATAGGGATCTTCTCCATGAGACTTCAGGGCCATGGGCTGCCCAGCCTTGAACCGGGAGGCTTCAACAGACCCATGATCTTTGGTCAAGTTGTATAGTAGCACAAGCCCAAAAGATAAACAGAACACCTGGAAGATTCTGGAGAAAACATCATCGAACTAATTACCATCCTGATGGACATATTTTTGGGTATCTATTTGATTCTATTTGGGGGTTACTACATAGTTGAATCATAATCCGCAACAGTTTCTGGCAGTTTCTGGCCCCTGCATGACAGGTCGTGACCCATCTCTGTTTCCACGCCTCAACCCTGGACAGCCCTCACTGCTGAGCTCCCCGTGCTGCCGGCGTCGGTGAGCGACTCACCCGAGCGGAGCTCGCGTTTGAACCTGGTGCCCTTCACGTCCTTCAGACGTGCCGGAGCTTCGGCCTCGGCATGGGATGGAGCTCCCCGCAGGGCGATTCAACGTGATTCAACCAAACCCCCTGCAAAGGTGACGCCCCGCATGATAAGGGTTTATTACGGGGGTATGAACCAACAACCACACTAATAAGGGATGGGGATGAGCTTTGGGGGGGGACATGAGTATACAAGTGACGTAAGAAAGATGAACGCAAGAAGAAGAGAACATGAACACACAAGCCGGCCAAAACTGTTCAGATCTGCTCGCTTGCCTTAAGCAAAACCCAAGGTGTGCAAGGCCCAGAACCTAACTCGCCCAAAGAGAAAAAACTGGGCCAAAACTTGAAGCTGTCCCAACTGGACCAGCATTTTGCTAAGCCCAACACATATTTACTGCTCGGCTCACGCATGGCCATGAATTCGAACCTTGGAGACATCACCTGGCGTGCCCCCAGCCCCCAATGAAATCAATCTGCAGAGGCTCTGGGCATTCCTTGACCCAGCCTTTGGATGAAGCATGCCGCTGCTGTCAATGTCAGACCTTAGCGCTTTCAAATGGTCCCACTATGTCCCACTGGTCGGACGCAAAGCTTCATGGGATCCCAATGGTTGAAACTCAGCTTGCTGCAGAAGCTCTACACTGACCGGTCCCTCAGTGAGGTTTTGTTTGGCCTTCAGAAGCGCTGCATCCTGCAGTGTTTGGTGAGGCAATGGACATCAGGAGTGCGCAGAAAAAATGCTGAATGGTTCAAAGCCCATCCTACTGGGGAATATCGAGGAGATCTAGGATAACATCATATAACATCAGCATCCGTAGCATCATAGAATAATGATGAATAATGAGTTTCGGCCCCTCAGCCCCATCAACAAGATTCGTGCTGGCTCCTGGCCATACATCCTCATGGCCTGCAAGTGCTTTTTCCTGGGCACATGCGCTGTGCTCTCCACCAATCTTAGCCGCCCATGGGATCACTGATAGCTGAGGTAATTTACGGAAAACATCCCATTTGGGTCATTTTTAGTCGTACACCCTACATTGTGCATCAACCCACTCAAATTCCGGTGATCCAATTATAACATATTATAACCCGATATAGCCCTCAAATTTGGGTAGTTTCCAAGTTTCACCAGTTTCACTTCCACAGCCAATGGCAATTTTTTTGACTGCCCCCCTGGGTGGCCTCGTCAAGCTCTTGCCAAAATCGCCAGCGCTAGAGGGTTTCCACCGGGCCTTTTCGCAATCCATGATGTTGAACGTCATCTCATAGTCTCGGCCATGGTGGGAATGAATGAAAAGTTTCTAGAGGCGACCGCCAGGGATATTTATGAAGCCGACGACATTGACATTTGATGAAAGAAACTGCCCAAGTTGAAAGAAATGATGAGAAATGGTGGGTTAACCGTTAAACCCCCGCACCTAGGATTGGAACTGGGTAAGTGAGCTGAACAAAATAACGACTTCATCTCTCGGATTTGGTGGACCCAACACATCCAACACCGAGCTTCCGGCCCAGCACAAGTCTGTCCACCTCTGGATCCTTGATGTCATGCCAAGGTTTTTTCCTCCCCATGATGGGCCTCAGACGCAGATTTCAGATTTCAGAAACCTGAGAAATCTCGTTGAAATGACACTGTGCAAGTACACTTGGCATAATTACCAGAACTGCCAGACAGGCAATCAGGAGTTGACAATTCTTAATTGAAGCCAATTAGGGGCAGTTCGGACCCATTCACAAGAGGTATGGGGCCTCTTATTGCACACCCCAAACTCAAATTGTCAAAAATTGTATCGATAAATCCATAACTGCATCAAGAATGAGGTGCTACTTTTTCTTCCCAGCAGCTTCCGCCATCTTTCTGACCTCAACCCGTTGAATTCGCCGGGTCTAAGTAAGGCCCCGAACGGTCTTTCCGAGTCTTTGGAGAGGTTCGGGCCTCGGATTCAGGTGATCCGTTGATGTGTATCGCTAAAAGCTACCCTGTGGTAGTTTACCATAGCTATCATAGCTATGGTTTAGATGGCCAATGTTGTTCCATGATTTACCTACGAAAAAATGTATGAAAAATTGGTGGTGTTCCCTAATTCCTTGGCTAAATTACCACCGGGTAACAGGTTTGATTCGTTGCCAATGAGCTGCTTATTGGGAATTCCCAGCTGAAGTCAACTGGTCGGATGCGGGTTTCTGGAATCATTCACTTGGCTTAAAAGAACATTGGCGGCAAAGCATTTCAAAGCATGGGTTTCATCACCTAAATCTGGTTCGTGGTATACCTACCCCTCTGAAAAATATGAAAGTTAGTTGGGATGATGAAATTCCCAACATATGGAAAAACAAAAGCCATGTTCCAAACCATCAACCAGGAATAGCTCGCTGTTGGACGTTGAAACAAATGATGAGCTCATGGCAAAGCCGGATCTATTCTGACCACGAACTATGTCAACCCCGGCTGACGGATAAACTTCGTTGACTTGTCAATGTTCATCTGGAGTTATTGCGTTGACATTCGTATACGTTCTGTGAGTAAAACAATAAAAGACCATCCCCCAAATCAACATCTTTATACGTGGTATAAACCATCTCCAAATTGGTGGTTTATTATTGTCACCCACATGAGTGACAATGATATACTGGTGGGTGGTTTCAATCCCTCTGAAAAATATAAGTTCGTCAGTTGGGATGATGAAATTCCCAATATATGGAAAGTCATAAAAACCATGTTCCAAACCACCAACCAGTATAAAGACTATGATGACACACTGGAAATCACATGTTTTAATGGAAAAATCCACTATAAATGGCCATGTTCAATAGCTATGTTTGTTTACCAGAGGGTATGATGACACTCATGTGACATACTTCAAAGGTGACCTGTCAAAAAGGCGCAGACTCTGCAGTCTGGGCATCAAATATGGACAGCTCCTCGACAGGGACCTGCACGGATGGTGGATCTCCGGCCAAGTTTCAAAGTGAAATGGGATCATCATGGGATTTTCAGAATGGCTTACCCTCTGGTAATTTAACATAGCTATGGAAAATCGCAATTTATAGTGGATTTTCCCATGAAAAATGGTGATTTTCCATAGCAAACTGTTAGTTTACCAGAGGGTAATAATGATGAGACTGGGATGAGACTGGGATAAGGACTATATGATATAATATGATATAATGGATATACCATGATATACCCTCTGGTGTCATCAAACATGGCAACTAGCAATCCCCGAACTAAATGGAGATTTATAGCTGGGAAAATCCATTATATACACAAATAAATGGAAGATTTTCCAGCAAGCCACGTCCGATGACCGGAGGCTAAACCATGGGATTGTGGCTGCTAAATCAGGAAGGTCGTTAAGCGAGCCTTTTCAAACATCGACTTGGACAATGTTCCCGGGCAATCATGACTGTATAATACTGTATATTCATCCACTGGAAGCAAATCTGCATCAATATTCTTTTCTCCGGGACTCTTGTAACCCCTGTCCGTCAGGACAAAGGAGTTACTGTTGTACCAAAATCGGAGACCCTCAAAAAGAAAAAGGAAAGATAGGCTTCCGTGCAGTGAAACAAAGTGAAATGAAGCGAACATTTCGGGATTCTCGATCTTCCAACGGCGACATACCGCTGCTCCCCTGCCCGCCTATCAGGGAGATGATCCCCTTCCCTTCCATCGATTTCAAACCGGCCCACCGTCTCCTGTCACACCAAATGTCATGAATGGTTGGTGTTTTCAACCCATCCTCCAAACATCCCCCAATCATTTTTTGGGGGTAAAATGAAACATGGGATAATCAAACATTATATAACATATAATAATAGTTAATATCCATGTATCTATCCATCCATCCATCCATCTAATCTATCTAATCTATCTAATATATCTATTTAATATATCTATTTAATCTATATATTTAATCTATCTATTTAATCTATCTATCTATCCATCCATCCATCTATCTGTCTATCTATCTGTCTATCTATCTGTCTATGTATCTGTCTATTTATCTATCTATGCATCTATGTATCTATGTACGTAGTATCTCTCTATCTATTTATCTCTCTATCTATCTATCTGTCTGTCTGTCTGTCTTTCTGTCTGTCTGTCTATCTATCTATCGATCTATCTATCTATCAATCAATCAATCAATCATATCTCTGCGTGGCATAGTAGATGGTTGGATCATCTCATTTTGGGGTGGAAATGATTGACATATCGACATGATTGAAACCCAAAAAGGACAACCTGGTTACAATTCGAACAGTGTCACCTCTGGCTCCATGGCACTGGATCTTCCAGAGGGTGAAATCACTACCGACGTGACTTGGGAGGGCGTCTTTTTTTAATCGGGCGATCGAACACACCCCCGGAGAACTGACAATCATTACCTTAAATTTGTTTAAATCAATCATCGATTTTTTGGAGTTTGGAAGGTGATGTCATCTTAGTCCCAGAGGGCCCTAGCTAGGAACTTCCGCGTCCTTCAGAGCTTTGCGAGCCGGGAACTTGTCAAATGGAATGTTCTTTGTCCTGAAGCGGTTCCCCTAATCTTAAACACCACCATAAACCATGGTTTAGCAGGGGGAATTACACAAATTTGGGACCATAGAACGGAGGTGTTTAATGTTAGGGGGATTGGATGATATAGCATGGCAATGGGAAATCCATCATTTATAGATGAATTTTGCCCATGAAAACCTCCACTTAATTAAAGTAATTATGGGTGATTTCCCAGGGTAACAGCATTGAATTTCGCGTTTCTGGTGAAGCTACAGATCTTGAGCTTCCAGCTCCAGTTTCGGCCGCACCGCGTCCAAGTTTGGCTTGTACTGCCCCGGCTGGAAATAGGTCTCCGAACCGCGCCGGGGGGCGGCCGAAAGCCTCGGCAGATTGACACATTCAGCTTGAAATCACCCAAAGCACCAGGAAAAAATTGAGGTCACACCTGTTTCCCCAGCCATGGGAGGGTCCACTCGGGATCTTCCAGAGTATCAGAATGCTTCATATCATCGATACATTGCATGTGGAGGCCACCAGCCATTTCATCCATGTTCATTTCCCGCATTTTGTCCGGATCTCCCAGATTCCCTGGTTACACTCTGAGCCCGGCGCTTCGCAAAATCCCACGAGGGATTTCGGAGGATCATCGAGGTGCTATAGTCGCCGTCCAGCACTCCATCTATGAACTCGCTTTCGTGGAAGTGGATGTTGGCCAGTTTAATCATGTCTGGCCTCGTTGCGCCAACGGCATTGGATTGCATTTTTGCTTGTTTTCCAACACACCTCGTACTGATCATCATGAAACTATGATTACAGTAAACAATGGATACAGATCCAAGAGTGAGGAGTCAAAACAAAATAAACATGCATGTTGCTGCATGCATAAGATTAATGTATGTATATATATATATATACGCATAGAATACTATAGCCCAATCTTCCCAATCTCACTGCAAATGCCACACAGAAAATGAGCTGATTCGCATATATCCCTATAGACTAGAGAAAGCCGAAAGAGTATTCAAAACTATTCAAAACTACCCTCGGGTGTCATCAAACATGGCTAGCTGGGAATATCTCTCCGTTACTTCGATGACTTTCCCTGCGAACTAAACCTCTATGGAATTTTAGCCACTAAATGAAATTACCTTCTGGTAAGCTAACATATAGCTATAGAAAATCACCATGTTGAATAGGTAAATCAACTATAAATATCTACAAATGGGCTATTCTCAATAGCTATGTAACAAAATTACCAGCTGGTTGAGCTCAGTTTCACTAAGCCCTCCACCGAGCGGTATACCGCTCCAAATCTGGCGTGGTGACCGCGCGGACCAACCTCCCAAGAACTGGGGCGACCAACTCCACGATTTTGCCCCTGATCCACCCACAAAAGCAACCACCAAAATGTGCAAAATGTGCATAGGTATATATATAGAGAGAGAGAGAGATAGAGATAGATAGATAGACAGATGAGATGAGATGAGATAAGATGAGATGAGATGAGATGGGATGGGATGGGATGGAATGGGATAGGATAGGATAGGATCAGATAGACAGACAGACAGACAGATAGATAGATGGATATCATAGGCTTATATGATTTTATATGCGTGTGATTGCATGTGTATGTACAATCTACATCAATCTACAGAAATCTGGTTATCCTACCATTTCTGTCATAAATGGAATGACCATGAATTACCTGGGTTTAATCCCATCATATCCCATCCCTCGATTACAATAGCCCCTTATCCCATCAAGTTTTTGGGCTGAAGCCATGCGCCGCCGCACTTGCACTATGAACGAGTGCATAGGGTGCACAGGGCGCAAGAACCGAACAGAACAGAAGGGGGGTATTGACTTTTAAGGGGGGGAGGATTGTATATTCCATTTCAACATGAAAACCTTGGTGCCAATCTCTCTCTCTCTCTCTGAATCATCCGAGGGCCCCACTTTTCTGGCGTCTTGTCTAAGAGCTCCACACTCCTCACACCCTCAGTGCCAGACAAATCATCATTCATTAACCAGTTTCAATCTTGTGCAACTGTGCAACATTGTAGAACTGAGATCATCTTGAAAGAAAGAAACCAAAATCCAGAGTGATGATTCTCTCCGTTTTCCGTTAGAAGCATTTTGTGGGAGGACACGTTGCATTCTGTTCGGGGATCAGCAAGAATCGAGAGGGAGGCGGCGAAGGGAGGCGGCAAGGGTTGGTGGGCAGGTCATTTAAAAAAAAAAACTGATCATGACTTACAGCCCCCCTGAAGTGGTAAATATCCTCATCTGTCATGCGATGTCATGCGTCTGGGCAAATTAATAGTGCTGGTACTTCCCCAACTGGAAAACAAGATTAAAAATTGCTTCCGAAACTGGAAATAAGATGAAACAAGCACTAAATAAACCATAAAAAACATCTGGCCATTTCCCTTAATGGAAAGGGGTCATATTTTCATATATTTTCACATCATATAGTGAGGGCCAGTGAGGTCGCTAACCAACTCAGCAGCTGCCTGTGATTTCCAGGCTGGAACTAAGCGAATTCTTGGGACGACTGGGAAATTCTAAGAAAGTCTAGTAAGGATTAGAACCAATTCCAGTCATCCAACTGATCCAACTAATTTGCCACAAAACTAAGTTCCAGATCTAGCAACGGAAACCCCAAAATAGATAGAAAAAACAGTTGCCATTGGGAATTGCCGTGGTGGCTTGTTGATCCCCCGCGACCAAAAAGAAAAAAAACAGCCACTGGTGTCTGGCTACAATCCATCCAGCACAAAATCCCAATGACTCATGGTTTACGCCTTTGTGGGTGAAATGACATGCTATCTTATCTTACAAGTAGTTGGGTTTGTACACTATCATACTGGATTCAACACTACTATAGTATCTCAGGGGTTCACTGCTGTAGTGGGCAAGATATTGCGGATTATCACTATGAGTGACAATGGGGCATTCAGGGATAATGTTATGTAAAGCAATAAACCACCCAAAATGGATCAAATTGGGGGATGTTTTGCTATTGCTTTATTAACATTAACTGTTTATAAGTAACCAACTATAATTCATCCCATGACCCCATAATATATCTTACCCTCTGGTTATTTAACATAGCTATTGTAAATGACCCATTTATCGATGATTTATGATGATTTACCTGTTAAAAATTGTGATTTCCCATGGCTACGTTAAATAACCGGAGGGTATTATGAAACACCCGACTTCGCAACTCCAGTCGTTCGTTCTGAGAATTCTGGGCTTGCAAGAGGTGCTCGTACGGCTTGCTCGACTGCTTGAGCCTGGCAACCTGCACCATGGGCATCACAAATTTCGGCCAAAAAGAATGGGGAGTCCAACAGTCCAACAGCCATGGAATTCTCATTCCATTCTATATACATCTAAAAAATGGGATTCATATGATGAATTCAGCATTGGAAATACCCCATAGTATACCATAATATACCATCGTATTACCCTCGGGTCATTTAACCTGGCAATGGGAAATCCTTTTTTCGGGACAGAAAGAGGACATTCTATCTACTATTGGAGGATTGACCATTGCCAGGCTAGATTGCCATTCGGGGCGTCCCCCTTTTCCATATCCCTCTGAGGGGAGGACGTCCTTCTAAATCATCACCTAAACTCAATTGGAATCCATCAAATCCCATTAAATCATCATTATGTCACCATTAAATCATCATTAAGTCAATTAATCTCTATATTTTGCTGATCTTCAGTACCATGTTGGTTGGTTAAACCCGATGTTTCATGTTTTTTCCCTACTGTAAGTTGCTGGTGAAGCCCAGAATCCCTTCCCTCCACATTTCGTCGCACCTCTCTCTCCAGCACCTTCTGTTTCCTGCTCTGGGACCCATCTCCGAGGCGGAAGACCTCGGCAAAGTCTGCTGGAAAGTGGTTTATGACTATGATCATTCCCAAATCGGAGGATATAGGAAACATTTGGTACGAGTATCTGGTGCTTTAAACTTTAAAGTGTTTAAAATAGTTGAAACCCATTTGGAAAGCAACTTAGTCATCAGGGCTCATCCTCCCCAGGTTTTAACAAGACTTGGCCACCCACCTGCACCTGGCCTTCTCAGACTGTTGTTTGGTAGGAACTCCCCGAAACCAGCTAACAACAACAACAACAGCAGCAACAACAACAACAACAACAACAACAGCAACAACAACAACAACAACAACAGAAACAACAACAGAAACAACAACAGCAACAACAGCAACAACAACAACAACAGCAACAACAACAACAGCAACAACAGCAACAACAACAGCAACAACAGCAACAACAGCAACAGCAGCAACAACAACATCCATCCATCCATCCATCCATCCATCCATCCATCCATCCATCCATCCATCCATCCATCCATCCATCCATCCATCCATCCATCCATCCATCATGTTCTCGCCCTCACTTTTTGTCGAAGCCAATCTTTCTCCAACGTTGGGCCCTTGGGGATCCCCGCCGGGGTCTTGACTCTGGGCTCACAGAGGCGAGTACTCGGTCGGTATGAGCCCGGAGGCGGCGCCTGGGAACAAAAACAGAAATTATGGTTTGATTTCAAGTGACTTCAATTCTGCTCATACTTGGAATGTTTGAATTTCTATAGGTTGATTTCTAGGTGAAATACTTGGATCTTCACCAGTGATAGTCCATTCAATGGGGTGGTTTTGTTCGGCAAATTTCAACCGGATGTTCCGTTAGCTTTACTATGAAATGAGAAGTTTCTTGCAACTTGTTCCATCGTCCGATTCTAGGAAATGGACATCAAAATTGAGTTGACTGGTCATCTAATTCAGGTCTAAAAGCAATAATAATATAATATAGATCGTCTGGAATCAAATTCAAATTGTTGAAGGTTTATGTGGATTGAGAAACCCTTGCAAAATCGATGGAAAGTCAACCTATATTACCATTGGTCAACAAATATATATATATATGTAAATATACATATATATATGTGTGTGTGTATGTGTGTGTAAATATATGTATTTATATATATATGTGTATGTATATATGTATATGTATATGTGCATATATATATATATATGTGTGTATATGTATGTATATATATATGCGTATATATATATATGTATATGTATGTATGTATATATCTATATATGTATGTACATATATATATATGTATACGTATATATATATATATATATGTATATATATGTATGTATATATATATATGTATGTATGTATGTATGTATATATATATATATATGTATATATGTATATGTATATATATATACATAGGTATAGGTATAGATATGATATTCATGATTGTGACACAGCATCGTCCACTGAGCTTCTTGCCCTGTAGCGATTCTCCACTGCCTTGGTGGGGTCACCATCAGGGATTTCCAAGGCTCCAGAAATCGCTATTGGACATATGAATATGATATAATAACAATAATAACAATATATATATATATAATTATATAATATATATATATATGGAGAGAGAGAGAGAGAGAGAGTTCTCATTTCATAAATATGAGTTATATGTATACAATACTGACAATACTATCTCCGAGCTTTACCTTCCAGTTCTTTCCAGCTTTTGCAGGTCATAAGCTAGCTCCAAACGATCTGTCTGAGAGGCCAACCAAAGAACTCATCTGATCTCGGCTAGTGGAGACGAAGGATGACATGGGCCTGGCTGACAGTTCAATCCCAGGTGTAGGTTTTAACCTCCAGGAAATGGGTTAACCAACCAGTTTAGGGGCATGGGAAATTGGTGGAAGAGGGAGGTTCAAGGGTGTTTTAATGAGGTCTTAATGGTGCTTACATCGATGAAACCATGGCATTGAGTTGTCCACAAAAGCAAGCGCTGTATAATATTTAAAAAAAATTATATTGTTGACGCAGGGGTCTTCATCTTCTCTCGTTTGCGTTTCTGACTTTTTTTCCACTGCATGTCTTGAAATTAGGTGGGTCATAACTGCCAAACCACTAAGGACCAAAGCCTAAAGCGCCCAGGCTGCGGCCCTCCAACAAGCCAGGCTGAAATCGTCCCGGGAATCTGACAGACTTGGGGCACCAATAGTAAGCCTCCAAAGATTTGGCATTATTTATTTGTGCTACACCAACCTCAACCAGCTATTTTGGGGGTTGATAATTTGGGTATGGGTCAAAACCCTGCGCTCCCAACGCTAAAATAGCTTGCGTTATGGATGTTCATCTCCCAAATCCATATCCATTTTGGACCATACCTACCCGTTGGTAATCAACGTGGCAATTGAAAATCCTTCATTTATAAATGTTCCCATGTACTGTATATAAACTTCCATTTATAGGGGATTTCAAGTCAGCCACGTTTGATGACACCCTGTGGCTTTCGCTCCCTGCGCCTCTTTTGTTCGCGCACAGCGCGAATTTGTGCTGGCGACAGCTTGGCATCATCTTCGGGGCTGTCTTCGGCCTGCCACAGCGGTCGCAAGGAGGAGGGTCCCATCCAACAAAAAAGGCAGTTTTGATCTACATATGTGGTTATTTAAACCTAACAATCATATGATTGATATGTGTTGATTTAAATCTACAGTATCAACAAGACACCCTAGATACAAAGGTGGTAAAATGTGTAGATAGAGAAGCAAAATGATCACATGTTTCCCCTTGTGGCCATCCATCCAGCAATATGCTGGTTCCATCCCCATGAAGATCCCATTGCCCTCTGGTAATCAAACATGGAAATGGAACATCCTCTACAAATGAAGGTTTTAATGGGAAATGTATCTATAAATGGTGGAGTATCCACCGCTGTGCTTGATTACCAGAGGGTATGAACTACATGAAATCCCCATCAAAAATTATGACCACATGTGTATAGATGATGCGCCCATTTTATCATATGGCCTCCCTCACATCATAACCATTTATCCCCTCTGGTATTTCATGCAGTTATTTTTGAACCATGTTTAATAGGTGAACCACCATAATCATCAAAATAAATGGGCCATCTATACCATAGCAAACTCTTAATAATATCAACCGAGGATTAATAACCCCCTACTAATTGGGGGGATACGGCTGTTTTTGAGAAATATCACTATTTGGGAAACCCCCCATATGAATAAACTGTGGTGTTATCACTCCGGGGTTAAACAATATTTTCCATGCAATTCCATGACAATCCTATACAGTAAAGTATCCCACTACAATCCCATTAAGACTCCCAATTAATCACCAAAATCGTTGATTTTTCCATTCGAAACCCAGAGTTTGGCAGTATCCCCGCCTGCGGCTGGTCCAACAACTCCTCTGTGGTGACACCCACCACCTGGCGCAGAAGGCTCTTCCGAGGGGTCCCAGGGGAGTTCACCTCCAAAATTGAGAAAATGACGCAGCAAAATGTTCCAAAATAGAGAGAAATGGTGAAAATCATAGAGAGGTTGTGCATGTGTGTGTGTGCGTGTATGTTTGTTTGTTCATGCATTCATTTATATAGTTGTTTATTTGTTTATTTATTTATCTAGTTAGGTTAGTTGTTTATTTGTTTATGTATGTATGTCTGTCTGTATGTATGCATGTATGTATGTATGTCATGTCATGTCATGTCATGTCACGTCACGTCACGTAACGCAACGTAATGTAATGTAATATAATGCATTTATTTATTTATTTCCTTATTTATAGTTGTAGTAGATGCGATGTGTATATACGTACGTGTGTAACTATATATATATATACATGGATAATAAGTATGGCAATATAATGTGGTAAACCCAATAATACACTATCCCCCAATAGAGGTGTATGAAAGGTATACCCCGTTCGCAAGGGGATGATGCAAAATAGCCAAGTTTTTTCGTGGAAACGTAATCTTCCAACCCCTTATTTGGCAGGGATGTCATGCTAACTGTATATATAGTTCTCTGGAGTTACATTACCTAATTTACACTTACTATTCTGTTATTATTTGCTGAAGGTAAATGTAACAGTGTCTAGTTATAATGAAGTTAATGGCCACAAATTGGGAATCAGGATTCAGCCAAACCCCAGATCCAGTTATCGGTGACAGGCATTTCTTGGTGGAGGGTCACCTTGCCGGGGGATAGTTCCAGCAGCCCAAATCCCATCTACAGTGAGGTCGCAGTGACGTCGTTACAATCCATCCTGCAAACATGTATTTCCATCTTTTGCTTGTATCACATTCACCCTGTGATGGTGATGATTCCATGATCAGTTATCCTTATTATTCTTTATCATTATCAGTGTTTATCGTCTGATTTCCCATTCCTTGTCATTATTAACCTTTGTTTGCCATTACTATACACATTTTTTTTCGTTATATTTTCTTGATCATTGTTCCACGTGCTTTATCATTACCAGTGTCTTATCGCTGATCACCCAAGATCTGGTGTTAAACACGCCCAGGCGCTCGCCCCGCCGGCCTCCCGCAAGGCGCGTCTCAATTGGTCGATGCTCCCAGAGCTTTCCGCCACATCTGCCTCCGACTTGGAGGACTGCCAGGGCCTTGGGGGCCAACGCCTGGAACCCTGGAGATCAGCTGGAAAGTGTTGCGTATGTGTCTGTGTGTAAAAAAAAAACCTGAATCAAAGGGTACAAGCAGGGGGCCGTCCCTCTCATCATTGGTGGCCAACGAAGAGGCCAATGATGGGAGCTGTAAACGTACCTGCAAATTTCTAACTTCGGACATGGCCAGGTGGCTAAGCCATAAACCACCCATGCCGACATGACATGATAACATAACATAACATAACATGACATGATTTCATTTCATCTCATGTCATCCTCTCCCTTCGGGGTGTATCCAAGTGTGTGTGTGTGCTTGAAAATTATATACATTATAGATATCTATATATATGTGTGTGTGTGTGCATATGTGTATATATATATATGTGTGTGTATGTGTGTGCGTGAATATATGCATATTTATAGTTTTCTATAAAATATGTGTGTGCAAAAATGTATATACGTACCATTACAGCCCATACCATGGCGTGACATGAGAATTCAGTGAAACACAATGCAGTACAAGATAGTACAAGACACTGCAACACAATCCCTGCCGCAATGCAACAATGCAACAGTGCAACACAACACTCGCATACCCTCTGGTAAACTAACATAGCTATAGAAAATGGCAATTTATAGTTGATTTACTATGAAACATAGTGATTTTATGTGATTTTGCACAGCTATGTTAGTTTACCAGAGGGTACATAAAATGTATCTACGAACGTGGTATGGGCTTCGTTGTCGGAAAGTCTTCCACACCTTAACTGCAATGGGCTTCGTAGCACAGTGCCTGAAGTCCTCATGGTTGTTGAGTTCTCCCTCTTGAACCTTCAAACGCACTTTGTTGGGGGATTGACACCATTTTTGGTGCATATTTGAAACATACATGTTCATAAGGAGAATTATCATATTGTATCCATATTGTACAATACCAATTTGTCAATGTCCGGTTTTTCACCATCCCCAATGACTCACCCTTTGGTCATTTAGCATAGCTATCGAAAATCACCATTTTGAATAGGTGAATCCTCTATAGATGGGCCACTTTCAATAGCTATGTCAAATTGCCGGAGGGTACCATAAAATACCATCAATTGGTGGTTAAAATTCATCTCCACACGCTGGGTGAAGCAAACATGGCATTGGCATGGGGTTTGCCACATCTATCACGCGGTTGGGAAGCTCAATTCGCAGCTCTTTAATGGCTCGGCATGGCTTTTTGGGGGAATATGGATCCAACCATAGCTCCGAACCGGTCCCTCACCACTGCAGGCTAATGACTATGATTAATAATAATTAACTATTGTTAACCATCAATCATAACCATTAACCATTATTTCCAGATTCCTATTTCATGAGTAACCCTTCAAAAAAGACCCTCTTTGGATAAAACAATTGAACAGCTCCCAAGTCATTCAAGTCATGAGTGGTTAACAAACAAAACAGCGGTGTCCATTTTTGATACCTTCTGGTTATTTAACATAGCCATGGAAAATGGCCCATAGAAATAGATGGTTTACCTATTAAAAATTGTGATTTTCCATGGCTATGTTAAATCCGCCGACCCCGGCCGACGGCAAGGGGGAGCGCGTCAGGGCAAAGAGGTTGTAACAACACCAACACCAACACCAACACCAACAATAACAACAACAACAACAAGAACAACAACAACAACAACAACACCTTCAGAGGCATGGTGTTTTCCGCCCGGGAGGAGGTGATTTTTTCGAAGCTGTTTTACTGCCGCACCTGCAGGCAACAGAAGCTGTCGAAAAATGTTGTTTTTCTAGAATTTCAGACGACACGTTAGGCAGTTTTTTGGCGTGGTTTTGGAACTAGCTCGTCCTTCAGAAGCATGGGGTTTTCCCCCGGGAGGTGAGTTGGCGTTTCAGCGTTTCGAGTGGTGTCCATACACCAACACCAACGCCAACACCAACAACAACAACAACAACAACACCTTCAGAGGCATGGTGTTTTCCGCCCGGGAGGAGGTGATTTTTTCGAAGCGGTTTTACTGCCGCACCCGCAGGCAACAGAAGCTGTCGAAAAATGTTGTTTTTCTAGAATTTCAGACGACACGTTAGGCAGTTTTTTGGCGTGGTTTTGGAACTAGCTCGTCCTTCAGAAGCATGGGGTTTTCCCCCGGGAGGTGAGTTGTTCGAAGCTGTTTAGCTGCAGCAGGCGCAGGCAAAAGCAGCCGCAGGCAACAGAAGCTGTCGAAAAATGTTGTTTTTCTAGGATTTCAGACGACACGTTAGGCAGTTTTTTGGCGTGGTTTTGGACCTAGCTCGTCCTTCAGAGGCAGGGTGTTTTCCCCCGGGAGGTGATTTTTTGTAGGGTTTCAGAAACAACATTAGGTACTTTTCCCGGTCACTTTTGGAGCGTTTTGGGCACGAAATTAGGTGGCGTTTCAGCGTTTCGAGTGGTGTCCATACACCAACACCAACAACAACAACAACAACAACAACAACAACAACAACAACAACAACAACAACAACAACACCTTCAGAGGCATGGTGTTTTCCGCCCGGGAGGAGGTGATTTTTTCGAAGCTGTTTTACTGCCGCACCCGCAGGCAACAGAAGCTGTCGAAAAATGTTGTTTTTCTAGAATTTCAGACGACACGTTAGGCAGTTTTTTGGCGTGGTTTTGGAACTAGCTCGTCCTTCAGAAGCATGGGGTTTTCCCCCGGGAGGTGGGTTGTTCGAAGCTGTTTAGCTGCAGCAGGCGCAGGCAAAAGCAGCCGCAGGCAACAGAAGCTGTCGAAAAATGTTGTTTTTCTAGGATTTCAGACGACACGTTAGGCAGTTTTTTGGCGTGGTTTTGGACCTAGCTCGTCCTTCAGAGGCAGGGTGTTTTCCCCCGGGAGGTGATTTTTTCTAGGGTTTCAGAAACAACATTAGGTACTTTTCCCGGTAACTTTTGGAGCGTTTTGGGCACGAAATTAGGTGGCGTTTCAGCGTTTCGAGTGGTGTCCATGAGTCGAGCTGTTGCAGCTGACGTCAAAGCGACAGGACGCGACAAGACAGTTGTCACAAAGGCAGGCAAAAGATCTTTTTTTCTAGGCTTTGAGGGCAGGCAAAAGATCTTTTTTTCTAGGGTTTTAGAAGCAACGTTAGGCACTTTTCCCGGTCCCTTTTGGAGCGTTTTTGGCATGAAATTAGGTGGCGTTTCAGCGTTTCGAGTGGTGTCCATGAGTCGAGCTCGGCAACGGCAGCAGCCTTCTAGTATGCTTCAGTTCCCTCATGTCTTCAGTTCTAGTAGGATTCCAGAAGTCAGCGGCAATGGCAGTAGCAGCGGCGGCAGCAAGTCCGCAGCAGCGGCAACGGCAGCAGCCTTCTAGTATCCTTCATCAGTTCCCTCAAGTCTTCACTTCAGTTCTAGTAGGATTCCAGAAGTCACGTTAGAGAGTTTTTTGGTGCGATCCTGTGGCCCGTTCGTCCTTCCGTGCCCTGCTGTTTTGGTGCCGGGAGGTGCTTTTGGTACACTTCTGTCAGCAGCAGCAGCAGCAGTAAGAGCAGCGGCAGTGGCAGTAGCAGCGGCAGTAGCAAGTCCAGCAGCAGCAACAGCAGCAGCGGCAACGGCAGCAGCCTTCTAGTCTCCTTCATCAGTTCCCTCAAGTCTTCAGTTCTAGTCGGATTCCAGAAAGTCCAGCAGCAGCGGCAGTGGCAACGGCAGCAGCTTTCTAGTGTCCTTCATCAGTTAGTTCCCTCAGGTCTTCAGTTCTAGTAGGATTCCAGAAGTCACGTTAGAGAGTTTTTCGGTGCGATTCTGTAGCCTGTTCGTCCTTCCGTGCCCTGCTGTTTTGGTGCCGGGAGGTGCTTTTTGGTGGCAGCAGCCTAGTATCCATCAGTTCCCTCAGGTCTTCAGTTCTAGTAGGATTCCAGATGTCACGTTAGAGAGTTTTTCGGTGCGATTCTGTAGCCTGTTCGTCCTTCCGTGCCTTGCTGTTTTGGTGCCGGGAGGTGCTTTTGATACACTTCTGTCAGCAGTAGCCCGCGTCACAGCACGCCAGCAGCAGCAGCAGGAGCATCGGCAGCAGCATTCCAGCAGCAGCAGCAGCGGCGCACCGGCAGTCAGCCGAGTATCCATCAGTTCCCTCAGTTCTTCAAGTTCTAGTAGGATCCATATGTCACGTTAGAAGAGTTTTTCGGTGCGATTCTGTAGCCTGTTTCCGTCCTTCCGTGCCCTGCTGTTTTTGTGCCGGGAGGTGGGCCCTTTTTTTTTTTTTTTTTGGTGGCAGCAGCCTAGTAACCATCAGTCCCTCAGGTCTTATTTCCTAGTAGGATTCCAGAAGTCCCGTTAGGAGTTTTTTTTCGGTGGCGATTCTGTGGCCTGCCTTCCTTGCTGTTTTTGGTGCCGCCGGGAGGTGCTTTTGATACACTTCTGTCCGTCGTAGCACCAGCAGCAGCAGCAGCACGCAGCAGCCCTTCTCGTATCCTTCATCAGTTCCCTCAGGTCTTCAGTTCTAGTAGGATTCCAGAAGTCACGTTAGAGAGTTTTTCGGTGCGATTCTGTAGCCGGTTCGTCCTTCCGTGCCTTGCTGGTTTGGTGCCGGGAGGTGCTTTTGGTACACTTCTGTCAGCAGCAGCAGCAGCAACAGCAGCAGCAGCAGCAGCAGCAGGAGCAACGGCAGCAGTAGCGGCAACGGCAGCAGCCTAGTATCCATCAGTTCCCTCATGTCTTCAGTTCTAGTAGGATTCCAGAAGTCACGTTAGAGAGTTTTTCGGTGCGATTCTGTAGCCTGTTCGTCCTTCCGTGCCTTGCTGTTTTGGTGCCGGGAGTTGCTTTTGATACACTTCTGTCAGCAGCAGCAGCAGCTTTTGGTATATTTCTGTCAGCAGCAGCAGTAAGAACAGCAGCAGCAGCAGCAGTAAGAGCAGCGGCAGTGGCAGTAGCAGCGGCAGCTGCAAGTCCAGCAGCAGCAGCAGTAGCAGCGGCAACGGCAGCAGCCTTCTAGTCTCCTTCATCAGTTCCCTCAGGTCTTCAGTTCTAGTAGGATTCCAGAAGTTAGGATTTCAGAAGGGACGTTAGGGACTTTTTTAATGCGATTCGGCGTCATTTCCGGTACGAAATTAGGTGTTTTTGGGTGCGATTCTGTGGCCTGGTCGTCCTTCCGTGCCTTGCTGTTTTGGTGCCGGGAGGTGCTTTTGGTACACTTCTGTTAGCGGCAGCACACAGCAGCAGCAGCAGTAGCAGCAACGGCAGCAGCCGTCTAGTATCCTTCATCAGTTCCCTCAGGTCTTCAGTTCTAGTAGGATTCCAGAAGTCACGTTAGAGAGTTTTTCGGTGCGATTCTGTGGCCTGTTCGTCCTTCCGTGCCCTGCTGTTTTGGTGCCGGGAGGTGCTTTTGGTACATTTCTGTCAGCAGCAGCAGCAGTAAGAGCAGCGGCAGTGGCAGTAGCAGCGGCAGTAGCAAGTCCAGCAGCAGCAGCAGTAGCAGCGGCAACGGCAGCAGCCTTCTAGTCTCCTTCATCAGTTCCCTCAGGTCTTCAGTTCTAGTAGGATTCCAGAAGTCACGTTAGAGAGTTTTTCGGTGCGATTCTGTGGCCTGTTCGTCCTTCCGTGCCCTGCTGTTTTGGTGCCGGGAGGTGCTTTTGGTATACTTCTGTCAGCAGTAGCAGCGGCAGCAGCAGCGCCAGCAGCAGCAGCAGGAGCATCGGCAGCAGCAAGTCCAGCAGCAGCAGCAGCGGCAACGGCAGCAGCCTAGTATCCATCAGTTCCCTCAGGTCTTCAGTTCTAGTAGGATTCCAGATGTCACGTTAGAGAGTTTTTCGGTGCGATTCTGTAGCCTGTTCGTCCTTCCGTGCCCTGCTGTTTTGGTGCCGGGAGGTGCTTTTTGGTGGCAGCAGCCTAGTATCCATCAGTTCCCTCAGGTCTTCAGTTCTAGTAGGATTCCAGATGTCACGTTAGAGAGTTTTTCGGTGCGATTCTGTGGCCTGTTCGTCCTTCCGTGCCTTGCTGTTTTGGTGCCGGGAGGTGCTTTTGATACACTTCTGTCAGCGGTAGCACCAGCAGCAGCAGCAGCAACGGCAGCAGCCGTCTAGTATCCTTCATCAGTTCCCTCAGGTCTTCAGTTCTAGTAGGATTCCAGAAGTCACGTTAGAGAGTTTTTCGGTGCGATTCTGTGGCCTGTTCGTCCTTCCGTGCCCTGCTGTTTTGGTGCCGGGAGGTGCTTTTGGTATACTTCTGTCAGCAGTAGCAGCGGCAGCAGCAGCGCCAGCAGCAGCAGCAGGAGCAACGGCAGCAGCAAGTCCAGCAGCAGCAGCTGCGGCAACGGCAGCTGCCTTCTAACAGTTCCCTCAAGTCTTCAATTCTATAGTAGGATTCCAGAAGTCACGTTCGAAAGTATTTCGGTGCGATTCTGTAGCCTGTTCGTTCTTCCGTGCCTTGCTGGTTTGGTGCAGGGAGGTGTTTTTGGTACACTTCTGTCAGCAGCAGCAGTAAGAACAGCAGCGGCAACAGCAGTAAGAGCAGCGGCAGTGGCAGTAGCAGCGGCAGCAGCAAGTCCAGCAGCAGCGGCAGTGGCAACGGCAGCAGCTTTCTAGTGTCCTTCATCAGTTAGTTCCCTCAGGTCTTCAGTTCTAGTCTAGGATTCCAGAAGTCACGTTAGAGAGTTTTTTGGTGCGATTCTGTGGCCTGTTCGTCCTTCCGTGCCTTGCTATTTTGGTGCCGGGAGGTGCTTTTGGTACACTTCTGTCAGCAGCAGCAGTAAGAACAGCAGCAGCCGTCTAGTATCCTTCATCAGCTCCCTCAAGTCTTCAGTTCTCATAGGATTCCAGAAGTCACGTTAGAGAGTTTTTTGGTGCGATTCTGTGACCTGTTCGTCCTTTCGTGCCTTTCTGTTTTGATGCCGGGAGGTGCTTTTCGTACTCTTCTGTCAGCGGCAGCATTAGCAGCAGCAGCAGCAGCAACGGCAGCAGCCGTCTAGTATCCTTCATCAGTTCCCCCAGGTCTTCAGTTCTAGTAGGATTCCAGAAGTCACGTTAGAGAGTTTTTCGGTGCGATTCTGTAGCCTGTTCGTCCTTCCGTGCCTTGCTGGTTTGGTGCCGGGAGGTGCTTTTGGTACACTTCTGTCAGCAGCAGCAGCAGCAGCAAGAGCAGCGGCAGTGGCAGTAGCAGCGGCAGCAGCAAGTCCAGCAGCAGCAGCAGCAGCAGCGGCAACGGCAGCAGCCTTCTAGTATCCTTCATCAGTTCCCTCAGGCCTTCAGTTCTAGTAGGATTCCAGAAGTCACGTTAGAGAGTTTTTCGGTGCGATTCTGTAGCCTGTTCGTCCTTCCGTGCCTTGCTGTTTTGCTGTCGGCAGGTGCTTCTTTTGCTCTTCTGTCAGGATGTGTTCCATTTTGTTCGACGGCACGTGCGGCCATTCGGTTGCTTATGCTTGATTTGAATTCGTCCTGACTTTATGGTACTTTGGACAGAAGTTCCACAAGTAGGGCATGCATGCGAATAACGCTGCGTGGGCAATATGGGCCGGAGTAGCCCATCATGTACGCGAAATTGTTTCCCACAAATGCGTCGGTGGTCGATGTGTCCGGAAGCAATTGGAGTTGTAATTAAATCGTGGCAAAAAGGACACGTGTACACATAAAGCCGCTGCTGTGGTGCTGCTGCGGATGCTTGCAAGGCTTGGTTCAGATTTTCTTTGGTTACCGTCTTTTCTTGTGCGAAGTGGGGCCTCGTCATCTCGTCTGCGTCTTTTCTTGCACCTGTCGCGGGCTGACCTGTGCGTCTTTGTCGCTGTTGGGCAATTGCTTCCCAAGTCTCGCGCAGCACTTGATCGTGGCGCAATTTTTTCCGCAGCGGTTCCAGGCGGGCTCGGCCGGAGCTGGCAGCACGTTTGCGGAGCTTGCCTTGCACGAGCGCGGCGTGGCACGCATCGCATGTCTGCGTGCCATCTCGTCCAGAAGGCCGTTTTGCAACGAAGGTAGAAAATTGTTGTCGTGACTTCCGTAAGTGACACGATGCACACCTCCATGTGCCCCGGGATTTCGATTGGCATTGAAGGCACGTTCTTCGCTGTGGGTCCTTTGTTTTCCATGCTCCGGCACCGAAATATTCTTTAGTTTGTTTTTTGTTACAAACGACACATGTCTTGACGGCATCACAAGACAAGCAGACGCGATACATGCTCCACCGCGGGTTTTGGTGCTTTGACGCAAAGTGTGCCGCGGCGTGCCACAGGCCGCACTGGGTGCACCGATATGGTGTGCCGGCCTCGCGCTTCTGCGCGGTGCATTCTTTGCACACGCGGTAGGTTTCCTGTTTCCATTGTGCTTTGGTGAACGCATCTTTGCGCTTCATCTCCCCACATTCGTGGCACGGCCTTTCATCCAGGTATTTCTTGCGCAACGCGTCCCAGTCCACCGGCTCCTGCTTCCACACGTCCAGAAGAAGTTGCCGTCCGAGAGGGAGGCCTTGTTGAAAAGGTGCCAGCGGGAACGGACGGTAGATCAAGATCTTCTGTCGTGTACGGCTCCGCGTCATACCGACGTACGCTGCAAGTGGGTCCACGCCGCAGAGATCGGGGATGACGCCCGGCTCTGCGGTGCTCCCCTGTGCACCATGGAATGTGTCGGCAAAGTCCGGTGCCAGCGGGAATTGATACCGCGTTACCTTGAGCTTTGGCGTCGTGCGTCCAGCATCCAGAAACCATTCCTTGCTTTGCACGCTGACTGGGAAAACATTTTCTGCGTCCACCCCAGGGATCGTCCAACGCGTTCGTGTCTGGAAGCGAACGAAAACGAACTCAGGCAACGTGTTCCAAATGACGCTGCCGTCGGGCGTTACTGTCTCGGTGGGTGGTGCAGACCAACCACACACGACCCCGTGGCACCCGCGCAAAATCTTGAAGTCTCCGCGATGAAGATGCTCGCGTGCTTGCACAGGCATGCCCAGGCACAGAGGGAGGACCCCATACCGATTGCCAGAATCGGCATCGCTGCGCTGCAACCACGTCAGCTTGTCTTGCGCAATGTCGGGTTTCTCGTGCAGGGCTTGCGACGAAATGCGATCCGTGGCGACAGCATAGTATAGACGTTGTTTACGCGTTCGAGCCCAGCGTTCCGCGCGTTGTTTGTTAGCATGACACTTCACCCCGTTCGTGTGGAAAAGGGCACGCGCCAGCTCAAAATCATGGAAGCGAGGGTCATTGGGGTCGATCGCAACCAACTGCTTGCTAGCGCGCTCAGTCCGGCAAGTCGCGCACTCGCGTGCTTGGATGGTAGTTGGCGCTGATCCATATTGGGAAAGACGTTGACAAGTAGCTTGTCCGCATGTCGCCTGTGCGGTAGTGGTCGACCAGCTACCGCACACCTTTGTTGGTTTGCCGTGCAGGAAGGCATGATTGTCTTCAGAGAGGCGTCCATGCCGCAACTCCGCTTGAAGCTCTTGCAGCCAAACATCCTGCGTGCGTTCGCAGCGCGTCAGTTCCGTGACACCTTGCACCCCGCCTTGGGTGTTACTTGCCCAAACAAGTTGCTGGCCTTGAAGGCTCAGAGGCAATTTTTTGGATGAAATTCCAGTGACGAGTTGCCATGGGATTTGACCTAGGAAAGTTCCACGAGGCGGAGGCAGCTGCCACAAATCGCCGGAAAAAATGACATTGAGTCCACCGAAAGGTGCAATGCGGTGAGCGCGGTTTGCTACGTATTTCGTTGCTGATAGGTCCATAATAATTTGGCGGCAGCGCGCTTCGAGTCGTGCCAACATTTCCGCGCTTACCATACTGATTTCATCGATGAGCAACCAACGCCATTTGACTGCTTCTTTCGCTAAATCCAATATGCGTTGTGCATCAATGCTGTGGTCATTTCCATGCCACGCCAACCCCAATGCTTTGTGGATCGTTTCGCCGTCTAAGGGCTCAGCATTCACGGCTTGGAACGCGACGACTTGGAATTCAACGCCTTGTCGCCAGCCCAAGCAATCTTCGAACAAATCGCGACGTAACAAATTCAAAACGTAGGATTTGCCTGTGCCGGGTCCACCGTGCAAAGCCCATCGCAATGCCTCCGTGTTGGTTTCGGCCATTCCGCCCCGATCTTGCCCTGTCACGGCCTCGGCCTTTAGTCTCGCACACACCGTTTCTAAAAAGGAGACTTGCTCCGAATTACATTTCCGGCTGCTGGCAATGTCGACTAGAAACTGATTCACTTTTTGCACCGTATCCCGAGCAACCGCTTGCCAGGAGCCGGCAGTTGGCGCTCTCGTTTGAAGCGTCGGCGTTGTTTGGCGGCGTTTGCTTAACGTCTTTAAAGCTTTTCGGGTAGTAGCTGCTTCCTGTGTATCATATGGATTTCTGCCTGCAAGAGGAGGACCCACAGCAGGTGAGGCTTGCCAAGCTGCTTCTGCTTGTTGTGCTGCCGCTTGATAACTCGCAAGCAAAGGGTCGTCCATAGCAGCTGCGGCACCACGCTTTGGATTTGTAGCGCGCTTTCCGGTTTGTCTAAACGAAGTCTCCAAGGCTACAGGCAAGGTGGCGGGCGTCACTACCAAAGATTCATCGACCCCACTATCGTCGCTATTGCCTGCTGGCGCATCTGTAGGCCGCACACGGTAGACGGACAAAAAATTGCCGACATACCGCTTCGTTTCCTCGCAGGGGAGATGCATCAGCCACAAGCGCATGGCCGCGACCCAGGTTTGCTCTGGCAATCGCAAGCGGCCTGCGAAAGGGACGTTGGCTGATGCTGCAGGTGCATTCAAAGTCCATGCGCGAAAATAGGTCATCGTTAGGCGGGCATTTGTTTCCGCTGCGTCAACTTTGTGCACGGGGACAGGCGAAGTTTCGAAATGGGGGCAGCAGGGTCGCATGCGACGCTGCAGATAACAGCGGTGCCGCAAGCTTTCTGTTGCGGTACTGGCTTCGAGCAGAATTCGATCGCTTGACGGCCGCACGATGAGTTGATAATGCAGGCTAGGTTTCAACTGTAGCTTTTTGTCTACATCCGTTTGGTCGTTGATTAACTTTACCCCTGCCTGCGTCAGCGCGACGTCCCAGCTAACTTTATATATATATATGTGAATATTATACCTAATCATAGTGAGATGTATGATATATCATATGATATGTACAAAACTATACATACTGTATTGTATACAAATACGAGATATCCATAGATATCCCCGGTGGCCCCCAAACGATTTGCCATTTGGTTACCAAATAACTTGGAGTTATGGTGGATACATCTATAGTCAGATGGGATTATAAATCAACATATAACGGAAGGGGGTCCTGCGTACCTGTAAGCAAGCTATCAATCCAGCCGGTTTACCACGCCCGGTCCACCAAATCTTCTTCCAAAGTGACCACCCGGCCTTTTCCTCTTTCTATGTATAATAATAGGGCCCATATATATATATATACATATATATATAATATCCATACTATTGTAGCAAGCGCCTCGAAAAGGCAAGGTGGGGGGTCAAAGAAACAAGGTGGAGGATCAAAAAATCGAGGTCCAAATTTTTCCGGGGTCGGCGGCAGGGGCGGCAGCCCTTAATTATATATCTTTACATGAGTGGCGGACAAAATTACTTACTACCCGCAATGGACATGGCCAAAGTGGGTGGTCCCCTATCGGTTGTGAATGTGTTCGCACAATTTTGAGCATCCCATGTCCATGTGAAAAATGGGGGGGCATGGCTTGATTCCCTGACTCGTTTGCTTGTGCATGGTCTCATTCATACTCAGGTTTTCTTTGAAATTACCTGATGCTTTGAGAAATTGGAATGGGTGTGTCACATGCCGCAAACGTGTGGACTCCCCAAAATTCTCCAAATCTTCAAAGGTCGTACTTCCTTGCGTGGCAACTCCTATGCTAAGCCCTCAACACGTGCCGCCCTTTCACCCAGGCAGCACGGTTTTTTTTGGTGTCACCGCCGGTAAGCTGTTTGGACAGCAGCGTGGAGAGAGGGAGCCCCAACGATCTGTGGCGGACCCACCGCTAGAGAGAAATCCTCAGCGGCGCAGATGGCGCCGACGGCGCTCAGCTAATGTCTGGAAGCGTAAACATAGAAAAAAAAGGACATATACCCTCCAGTAAATTAACATAGACCCTGGCAGTCATCGGGGTTGGAAGACTAGTTTCCATTAAAAATTGGTGATTTTCAGGGTCAAACTGTTAATTTACTAGAGGGTAAGGACCTGAAATGTATGAAGGATGTAAGTCGAACCTATATGAATGGAATGCGCCCTTCCACGATTCAATTCGTGGCTCGAGTTTTATGGGAAAGTGGGTGCATGTATGAAAGCTGCTGGGAAAGCCGATGGAACATCCGAGTCCCAAATGGCCAGCCCACCCAGTCCTCCCGAAACAGTCGGTTGCTCTCACCTGTGGTGTCTTCGGCTGCTTCTCGAATCATCCTGCGGTGAGGAACAGAAATGGACTTGACATGGACTTTGCAATGCTTTGGTCTAAATCATTAAAAAATACTAATCGTGTTACCCCCAAATATAAGATATAGATATAATATATATATAAGACTATATAAGATTATATAAGATTAAGGGTTTCCTGCAAATGTTTCTTCAAGGAATCCGCATCCGAAATTTGGAATCTGACCGTCCAAACCTGGCAAAAAAAAACTGCGTGGCTATATGGCTACCCAGGTCTCACAGGTCTCCTTCTATGTTCAATCATCTACCCTCCAGCTATGTTTGCTATGGAAAATGGATCATTGTTTTTGATTTACCTATGTTTCACTAATGCATAGAATACAGATACCCTCTGGTAATGACTAACACTTCGCTATTTTTCACATGGCCCATTGAAAATCATAGTTGGTATTTACCATGGATTTACCATGATTTACCATCTGGTTATTTAACATGGCAAACTGTTAGTCATAACCAGATGGTAGCTATTTTTCACTCGTGATGTTCCAGTTCGCAAACACCAGAGGCTACTTCCATGGCACAACTGAGACCTGGGTAGGTAACCCAGTGGTGGTTTCCCCACCAGCGCCTGAGCATGATGCTATCCATGCCACCAGTGGGTCTCCTTGGTCAACCAGGGCTGGGCTAACCGGGTTATCCAAGTCACCACCATGAAATATATGAGGGGCCATTTTTGGGTATTTATCCAAATCACCAATATATATATATATATGTATATATGTGATTGTATATGCATAGAATTAGAAATGGCCATTGTTAAATGGCGGTATCAGCCATGGTATCCAATGCACCTTTGAATTTCTGGATTTCTGGCCGACCAAGTGGGACGGTACCACGGTCCACTGAAGTACCTAGCTTGGGTTGCTTCAACCCATGTTCAAGGCCGCCTTTTGGATACCCTCTGGTAATGACTAACATAGCTATGGAAAATCCACCCATTTTATAGCTGGGTAAATCCACTATTTCTAAATGGCCATTTTCAAGTTCGCAAACTGTAACAGTTTACCATGAGGGTAATAGCTATGTTTCCAGGATATCTCACATTTTTTTCGAAAAAAAACCATTGGTTTCACCGTTCGTCTGGGATTTTGTTTTTGGAACGCGACAGATGTGTTTTCACGTTCCAAGCTGATCATCTCAAAATTCCACACAAGGTGGTGCCCCAGTTCGTTAGCTAAGTTGGTGAACATAAAACTCCCATTAAACCTATGGTTTATGGCAGATATAACATGATATAACTATAGTTTTCATGGGGGTTATAAACCAACTAACATCACTGGGGGGCACCATCCTGCAGAACACCTGAGCTGATTCGTTCCAAGTTTCAGCAGATGTTTACCTTTTCAGATCTTTGCCCACTTTGCCCAGCCGGTTTTCCCATGTTCAGATCCCCGATGTCCAGCATGTTTGATGGTTCAGTCCCTACAGGATGGGGCCCCAAAGTTAGCTAATAGTTGGTTTATAACTGTAATAACAATATAGTGTATGATACTTACAGATACTTATAATCATATTTAGATGGGGTTATAAATCAACAAACATAACTGAGCAGCGTTCAAGCCATCCCTCTATCATTCTAAATAAAATCCTGGTTGGTTGAGAACAGGATTCCCCGTTCTTGGATTATGAAATAATCCCCAATATATGAAGGGTAGTATAATCCGAACTAATCATCAACCAACAGAGGTTTTGAACCCCGAATCAGAAAGGTCCCAGCAACGGCACCCAAACGGTGCGGCAGATCCTGTGTTCGGCAGCTGGAAGGACCTCGAGCTGAATTCGGAGCGAAGCCAAAACTGGAGGTCCACACTTTAGGGCTGGTTATTACTATGTATATATATATATATATGTTTTACATGTATTTGCTGTGTATATACATATCTGGTTGGTGGTTTCAACCCCTCTGAAAAATATTAGTCAGTTGGGATGATTCTTCCCAATATCTGGAAAAATAAAAAAATGTTCCAAACCACCAACCAGAAATATATAAAGGGAATATATGTGAATATTTTTGCACATGATAGGGGATGGAACGAAGCTCTGCCAGTCCTGGTCTGCAAGTCCTTTGGGTACAAGGGACAGAACCTGTGGCTATCACCTGGTGTCTGCTGGTTCTCTTCACTCTCAAACATGTGGGTATGAATTGAAAAGGATGATATTAAAAAAGTTGACGACCTCGAAAAAGCATGGTGTCTGAAGCAAAAAAAACACACCACATCAATCCAAATCAATTGGCTGCCGGGCATTGGCAGGATCATCATCTACGAAGAGGGTCTCAGCGGCCAGTTTTTTTCGCGGTGGATTTTAATAGGGATCAAGCATTGATCCATAGGAAATCAACCATGGATAAACGTGAAATGATAGGATTTAAATGGATGTAACCATTGATCAATAGGAATTTAACCATGATGAATATGGATGATCATGAGATTTGTTTGGGGATTGGTATGGATTCAACCATATTAAACCATGAAGAATGTGGATTATGATAGGGATATGGGTGGTAATCCTCTGGTAATCAGAGATGCCTGGGGAAATCCGGGACATAAATGTGGGAGTTTCCAGACATCTTTGATTACCAGAAGGATCCAGAAGGTAATTGTTACCATGCCTTTCTTTGCAATGAATGTTGTATCCCCAAATGTTTAGGTTTTCTGGGCGTGGAGCTCCAATATCAGATGAAACACTTCATAAAAACGAAAGATTCCACATAGAAACATATGACATGTACACAAATTCTGTATTGGCAACGATCTTTTCAGTCAGAAGTAGTCAGAAGCTGCTGTAAATACAAAATGTGCTGGCGGGGGAATCTGCAACAGTAGGATCTCGTGCCCTTATTGATTTTATTGAATGATGGTATAGGGTACTGGTGCAGCCTGGCGTGGCAGCGCCGGGGTATCCCTCAACTTGACTAGCAGCTACCCTCAACAGCCCCGTACCATGTGAACTTGTAAACAAAACGTAAACTGCAAAGTTTGAGTGGGGAAATTCTAAGGTTGAAACGGTTGAAACCCTGTTTTTCCCATCAAATATATAAGAAAAAAAAGTTGCCTGTTTCTTCGCTTCTGCCGATCCTGCTCGCACCTGCAAGGATGAGAAGCCATGCTGCTGTTGCAGCTCCTTTATGATGCGATCCTGCGATCGTCAATCGGCTGCTGAACGGAACGGCAGCCGAAACATGTTTTGCTGATGATCCCATGAAAATCCACCATTTATACACAAGATTTTCCATTGCTTTAGTAGTCGCAGTTTGCTTTGGAGATGACGCTCTGCTTCACATGGAAGTTGAGTGTTGTTGCGGGAACAAATGGTTCTACCCGACTTTCCAATCAATATATGTAGTATACATGTATATGTATATATATATACATATGTATATGTAGTTGATTATATAAATAATATTCAAGCTCCCAACATATGTGATAATATATTATGTAAAACCTTCAGATATCTCCATCTGCCCTTGGCAAAACCTCCAGTCCTTCCGACCCTGTTTCACCTCTGACAAAGGATGATCCCTTCCAATCACCTCCGCGCGGGGCAAGGATCAACCCATAAAACGCCAACAAAAGGAGCGAAATAAAGCAGTATACACATATACATAATATATATATATATGTATATGTATATCTATATAATATATGTATACAATATACATATATACATGTATCATAATGATGAATGATACATGAATAGTGCACTGAAGATCACTGAAGCATTTGTTTTCGTTAAATGAAAAATTACATACAAGTCCTCTCCTACTTTCGTTGATTTCATGGATGGCGTCCCCACTCTGCTCAATTTCCGTTAGCTCTGTTGTGAAACATCTCTTTTGGTTTGCTGCTTCCCATTGCTTCCCCATTCTTCACAAAAGTCTGCCCATGTCACCTGATGTGCCAGGAAAACTACCCCAACAGCTGCCACTTGGATGTGCGTACAACTTAGTAAGTGGCAAAAAAATCGCCGTATGAAATAACCCAGTTATGTGCGGGATATATCATGATATATCACAGTGATATATCTGGCCCATTAACATTTATTCACCACTTCAGTGGGAGTTTTGTATGGATTTTTGTCAAATGTCCCCCACAAATATCATCATCATCCACCAGTCGTTTCACTCGTTCAATGGCCATTTCAGGAACCTAAATTGGAGGTACCTACCATGTATAAGGCCTATTTTTCAGGCCTATGTAAGGGAATATCCCAGCAAAATATGGCCAAACGTAACCTCCATTTTAGGATCCTGGAATGACCATTGACTCGTGTATGGTATATATATATATGCTAACATGAATGGGTTTTTTGTTGATGGGATCCATGGCACACCATATATAGCAGCACCGTTAGGATCCTATCATCATCAGCCACCCATCGGTTCACTCGTTCTCCGATCCTCAAAGAAGAAACCCAGAAGATCCACTCGTTCCAAGGCCGCTTCCACCAAGGGGCCGAAGCCTGTGGTGATGATCACCAACCTCCTGGACCCAGAGGGGGATGATGTAGGGACTTCTACCATCCAAGCAGTTGTAGAAATGGAATATGAATGGAATATTAATGGATTATCAATGGAATATGAATGGAACATGAATGGAACATGAATGGAATATTAATGGAATATGAATTGAATATGGATGGAATATTAATGGATTATGAATGGAATATTTATGGAATATTAATGGAATAATCAACCAGTTATATTTACAATGGAATAACAATGGGACAATAATGGGATATTAATGGTGGTTTCCATATTCATGGGGATACCCAAAAAGTCGCTGCTTTGTGAAGGTCTTATTAAGATGGATGATTTAGGGGTACCCAAATCTTAGGAAACATCAACATGGGGATGGGTCAAAACGTCAAAACCACGGCTACCCCTTAAACGTTCACATCAAAATAGCTGGTAGTTATGGATTAAATGGATGTCCATCCCCCGGATAGCCATGGCAATTTTTGTAGTTATAGCCACATGGTGATTTCATCTGTTTATCGAGCTGTGAAAAAAATAGATATGTGTTTCAAAAATCACACTGAGAAATAACACAAATAAACTCACATGGAATCATCATGGAGTCATCAACAAAATATCAACACACCGCAAGTCTGGATCTCAGGTGATGATGGTTATGAATCTCTAAGATCTCCAATGGAGATCTCAGAGATGCCTGGAAAATCTGTGGATCGAAAACTTCACAGACTTCATCTCCTTTCGCATCACAAATACACTAGGAGATATGGGTCAAAATGGCGTCAAAATGGCAATAATTGGAGAGCTACCAAATGAACAAAAAATCCAACGCCCCGGGTTCAAGATGTTGGCTACCCACATCTATTGCAAATGTACTTTCAATATGTGCAAAAAAACATGGAAAAACTGGGTTGTCTGAAAATAGGGCACTCCCAAATCCGGTTGAGTATGTGTTCAATTGGAATTTGGGATGTACCCAATTTTCAGACCAAATATCACTACAGATTCCAATCCTCTCAGGATCCTCTTCAGGTCACCCTATGGCCCTATGGCAAGTGAAGTCTCCATGTGTGGTTTTCCATAACCACGGCAATTCATAGATCTGTGTTCCCATTGTCGAAAAAAAACGAGCGATTGGAGGTACCCTCTGGTAAACTGTTACAGTTTGCGGACTTGAAAATGGCCATAGAAATAGTGTAAATCGATGATTTTCCCATTAATACTTCCATTTATAAGGGATTTTCCATGGCTATGTTAAATAACCAGATGGTATGTAACAGTTTACCAGAGGGTAAATTGTTCACCATTGTCTTGGCGAAAAAAAAACATTCCAGACCAAAGATACCACCCATTTCTATATCCAATGATTCATGCGAATTGTTCATGGTTGGTTAATTACTTACTGGTGCTAAACGTAGGGAATGGATGGGAATGGGGGAATGGGATGATTATTGATAGTTAGCCAGTGGATCATTCTCTCATTTTTTGCTAAGCACCAGTAAGATTATGTTAATTAAAACCCAAGTATTCATACTTCAACCCCCATATTTTTCATGGTAAAAAAAAAGTATTCAGAAATTCAAACCTATCAAAGCCCATATGTTCATCGTTTTTATTCCACCATTGCCTTACTGGTGCTTACTAGGGAATTTTCGGGAATGATCCATAATCACTAATAATCATCCCAGCAACCCCCAGCAACCCATCCATTCCCTACATAAAACGCACCAGTAAGAATACCCTCTGGTAAACGTTTACATAACTACGGAAAATCACCATGCTTTTAATGGGAACATCAACTATTTAACTATGGCCATGGCTTCAAGTTCGCAAACTGTAACTGTTGACCAGGCCGGGTTTACCAGAGGGTATCCTATAGCACTATGGCACTATGGCACTTTAGTCTATCCATCATGGCTCATTAAAATGTCCCCATGGGTCACATCACCCAACCAAAATCATTAGGTATATGGTCAACGCCATGGCTATTATGGTTGGTGATGTCCAATATATCCAAAATGGGACAGTTACCAACCCCTGATATAAGTGGGAATATAAACTTACCCTCTGGTAATTTAACAGTTAGCCATGGAAAATCACCACTTTTAATAGGTAAACCATCTATAAATGGGCCATTTTCCATGGCTATGTTAAATAACCAGATGGTAAGTGGGAATATAAACTTACCCCTATCCATGTCTATCCATTTCGTTGGCGTTTCACCGGTCGTCCTTTGGAGGTTCCGATGCAGGGCCTGAAAGAAGCGCCGCAGATCCTCGATGCGCCCGCGGCCGCCGAAGATCTGCGCCGTGAAGTTCGGATCCTTGGGGCCGACGCTGGGAATGCACCGTAGACCAAGCGTGAAAGTTCGATTTTGCCATTGAAAAATTGGGAATTCTATGGATTATATATGGATTTATATGGATTTATATGGATTATATATGGATTTATATGGATTATATATTAGTTTCTATGGATTATATATGGATTTACATGGATTATACAATATGGATTTACATGGATTTATATGGATTTATATGGATTATATATATATATATATGGATTTATATGGATTATATATTAATTTCTATGGATTATATATGGATTTACATGGATTATACAATATGGATTTACATGATTTATATGGATTTATATGGATTATATATGGATTTATATGGATTATATATTAATTTCTATGGATTATATATGGATTTACATGGATTATACAATATGGATTTACATGGATTATATATTGGTTTATATGGATTATATGTGGATTTATGTGGATTATATATGAATTATATATGGACTATATATGGATTATATATTGACTTATATGGATTATATATTGACTTATATGGATTATATGTGGATTATATGTGGCTTTGACCATCGAAAAATTGGGAATTTGAAGCAGTTATAGGGTTATAGGGTTTTATAGGATTTGAAAAATGATTTACCCATTGAAAATAGAGATCTTACCATTAAAAAGTGAGGCCCCCCCAATGATGTTGGTTGGTTTAGAACCCCATTAACTAGTTTGATATATCTACCATAAACCATAGGATTCACCTATAATAAACCAACTTAGCTATATAGGGGGCCCCACCGTGTAGGGTGTTTTCTCATTTAACAATTCATTTAATAGGGATTTCATCATCATTTAGATGGATGATGATGAGATCTCTTTGGGGATGTACAGTATCATGTTTTAACCATATTTACCATGAACACTGGGGATTGTCATGGGGATATAGGTATCCTCCGGTGTCATCAAACGTGGCTGGGAAATCTCCGAACTGATGGAAGGTTCTAGCTGGGAAAATCAGCAATCTTTTTTTGAGGACTTTCCAGTAACCCAGGTTTGAATACCCTAGGGTAGTCACCCAAAAGATTGATTCGTTTCAAAAATCGTGAAAAATGCAACGGCCTGAGGTTTGAGAATTCTAGTCCATGATCTTGCACACTTGAGTCATTCGTGTGTGCGTGCGTGCTTTGAAAATGGAGTTTAATCACAAAAAAAATGTTACCCCACAATATGGATTTGATCCCACAATATGTGGATTTGATCCATAAATCATGGATTTGATCAGCCCAAAAGATTGAGGATCTAAACCGTAAACCCCAAAGATGTGGATCAGTGGATCAAATGCTATTGGTGCCGTCTGGTCTTAGGCTGCCAACAAAAATTGATTGCCGAATCTGAATGGGCATCGTCCTAGAAATTCCAGTTGTTAAACTGTTGGATCTGCAAGACATTGACACACCAAACATTTGTGGAATAGCTAAGCTAGCTTAGCAGCTATGTAAGCCAGTTTCTGGTAGCAGTTTATCATGTTTGCTTCTCAGTGGGTACGGGTTGGTCAAATACGAATCATGTAATTAAAAACCAGGAAAATCCGCACCTTTTTTCTTCTGCAAAACCCCTAATTCTGCCACCTTCTAGGTGGTGCCCCAACAAAAAGTGACAAGTTGGTTGGGGTAAACCGCCCCCATGAACTAGCGCGATATCTACCATAAACTCGAGTTGTGTTAGATACTTCAACCAACTTGAGAGGGAAGGGTGAAAGATCGAAAGGTAGGCGTGGGTTGGAACAGGAGAAGAGAGCAAGGGAACGAGGCATATCCGCTGCGGACGGACGTGGGTGGAGTTGGGGCGGATATCGAAAAAAGGCTTCTGGGCTTGGACTCGAGGGCGGGTACCAAAAAGGTAGGTTTCAGGGAGGGGGGACACGACACACACACAGACACACAGACATATATATATATAAATACATACATATAGTTAGATATATGTATAAATATCAGGTTATGGGGTTTGCGAGGCAACGTGTAACTGGGGGCAGCACATTGTTGCAACGCGGATGGGGTTGATTCTGGTGTGTACATGTGTAGAACAGTGTGGGATTCACAAACGTGGTGTTTTGACCCCAGCATGTACCCAAAGCAACTGACTTGGGCTTTCCTGGTGCTGGAATCTTGGTGCAAAAAGTGGGCCCGCGGGGTGACTTCTTGCAAACGCGGCTTTAGAGGCGGACCTTGGGGGAATCGAAGGGGGGGGTTCAATATAGTTGTGATAATTATGTTCTAGTTATTATAGTAATTCTAGTCATTATAGGTGTTCTAGTTATTATACATGATAACTATATATATACGAATATACATATATATGAAACATATTGAAATGTCATTAGCGAAGTCTTTTGGTTGAAGAGAATATCTTGGAGGAACCCTTGCGGAAAATCCACCAAATGATCTAGATATGCTGAGCAAGGGGCAGCGATTATGCTTCGGCAACCACTAGCCAAAGCGCAATATCCCACAATTGCTGGGTAGAGTATGCATGCATATATATATATATACGAATCTATATGTATATTGAGATTATTTAGTATATATATATATATCATGGAATTATTATGTGTATATATATAAATATATATATAGATACATATCTTTAACTATATTGTCGAAGGAAGTTGAGAAGCTAAACTTCCGACAATATGGACAGATGAAAAGCAGAGCAGGGCAGAGGCAGAGAGAAGAGAAAGTTCAGAAGAGAAAGAGTCAGAAGAAAGAAGATGCAGATGCGCGAAAAGGTAGGAAAGTAGCGATTCACTGTGTTTTTCCAATGATTTGTGGTTCCGGAGGGTCGAAAAGTAGGCTCGCTAAAGCGCCGGGTGCGGAGACATATGGGGAGATGAGACATGAAAAATTGCACGCCGTTGTGGCGCGAAGCACATTTCCAAGTCAAAATGCACAAAACACCAGAGGATCGGACCACTTTTGGCGCTTCAGATGTCGAAAAAGTGCACGCCGTTGTGGTGCGAAGCACATCCCCAAGTCAAAATGTACAAAACACACCAGGGTCTGACCACTTTTGGAAGTTGCGATGTCGAAAAAGTGCACACCGTTGTGGCGCGAAGCACATGTCCAAGTCAAAATGTAGAAAACACCCCAGGTGCGGACCACTTTTGGCACTTAAGATGTCGAAAAAGTGCACGCCGTTGTGGCGCGAAGCACATTTCGAAGTCAAAATGTTAAAAACACTAGGGGTTCGGACCACTTTTGGAGGCTCAGAGGTCGAGTTTCGAAAAAGGGCACGCCGTTGTGGCACGAAGCACATTTCGAAGTCAAAATGTGCAAAACACCAGGGGTTCGAACCACTTTTGGAGGCTCAGAGGTCGAGTTTCGAAAAGTGCACGCCGCTGTGGCGCGAAGCACATTTCGAAGTCAAAATGTACAAACCACACCATGTTCGGACCACTTTTGGAGGCTGAGATGTCGAGTTTCGAAAAAGTGCACGCCGTTGTGGCGCGAAGCAGATTTGGAAGTTAACATGTTAAAAACACTAGGGTTTCGGACCACTTTTGGCGGTTCAGATGTTGCTTCGCTTAACTCGACTACACTACATGACACTACACTTTGCTGCACTACACTACGTTACACTACATTACATTACACTACACTTCACAACACTACAGGTTACAACTACAACTACACAACTACAGTCCACTACAGTCCACTACACTAAATTACACTGCACTACACTCTCTACACTACACTTCACTACATTACACTACACTACACTACAAATACAACTACACCTACCCAACTACACTCCACTACACTCCACTACACAACATTAAACTACACTACACTACCTTACACTACACTACACTCCACAACACTACAACTAAAACTACACAACTACACTCCACTACACTACACTACCTTACACTACACTACATACACTACACTAGACTCCACTACACTACACTACATTACACTACACTACACTACCTGCCGCTACACTTCACGACACTACTCTACACTACACTCCACTACCACCTACAACTACAACTACACACCACTACATTACACTGCATTACACCACACCACATTACACTGAATGACACTGCACAAAAGATAGACAGGTAGACAGCTAGACAGATAGATAGATTAGATAGATAGATAGATAGATAGATAGATAGATAGATAGATCGATAGATCGATAGATCGATAGATCGATAGATCGATAGATAGATAGATAGATAGATAAGATAGATAGATAGATAGATAGATAGATAGATAGATAGATAGATCGATAGATAGATATGATGGATAGGATAGATAGGATAGATAGGATAGATAGGATAGATATGATAGATAGGATAGATAGATAGATAGATAGATATGATAGATATGATAGATATGATAGATATGATAGATAGATAGATAGATAGATAGATAGATAGATAGATAGATAGAGGGATAGATAGATAGATAGATAGATAGATAGATAGATAGATAGATAGATAGATCGATAGATCGATAGATCGATAGATAGATAGATAGATAGATAGAGGGAGAAATAGATGGATAGATGGATAGAGGGAGAAATAGATGGATAGATGGATATATGGATAGATGGATAGATGGATAGATGGATAGATGGATAGATGGACAGATGGATAGATGGATAGATGGACAGATGGATGGATAGATAGATAGATAGATAGATATGATAGATAGATAGATAGACAGGTAGACAAGAGTGAGAGAGATCAATCGCCTTTCAGTCCAGCAGTGGCTTCGCTCTGCCATCTCTGATTCACAACAACCAATCTCTCCTATAGTTTTCCTATTTTTGAAACTTCCGCCACCGCCTTGTGCGGTACTACTGGTATATCATGTACGATTTTTGAGACTACTGCAACGCAGTCCGTCGCAACGTTCTTGCTACGACATTGTTCATCGCGGTTGTTAGGGTGAACGAAACAAAGTTCTTGAGCAATCTGACATTGTCGAGTTTCAGTGCGGGTCTTGACTTCGGTTGGGGTGGGGATGTATGTAAACGTGGTGGATGAAAGTGCATGTGCGGCTGTTGGCGTTTCCTTGTAGTCCGCCTATGTTGCAAACCCGGCTTTAGAGGCGGACCTGGGGGGAATCGAAGGGTGGGGGGGGGGCCCCCCCCCCTTGAAAGGCGGACCGAGACATAACCGGCCCAAACTCTTGCACTTGCACCGCTCGCCCCCTAATACTTGCTACGCAAGGGGGAACTCAGGTAGCTCACCGCTACCTTTCGAGAAAACAAGCAACCACTCTCCAGGCACCAAGTCTTCAATGCGATTTGTGATCTTGCTCTTGCGAATATAACTCCTTAGGCAAAAGCAAGAAACAGTACTTGAGCTTGTCGACTTCATGACCGTTCACAGTTTTTGGAGCATATAACTAGTCAAAGCCCGAATGATCCTCGTGACATGAAATCCCTTCAGATCTCTAGCAGCCAAACTGGATCCAGCACAAGTTTCGCCAAATATTCTTTCGCTTTCGCTTCTGCTGCCCACTCATAGCCAATCTCGCCAAAGCCCTGAGCGCCATCAGATCACCATTCCTCTGTGCTGGGACCCTGTCATGAGATTGCGCTATATATGAATCTATCATTCTTGATACGCAAATGACATGGATCCCCAAAACTGATATGGCACGATATCGCAGCACCCTGATATCTCAAGCCTCTTCTTTTTCCGGTATGCTGAATTTGGTGAAGTAACCTCAACTTGAAGCACTGAACCCGGCTTCGGCCATGGATATCGCGGCTTCAAAGTGAAAACTGAATCTCCCCAAAGTCATCCAAAATCCATCCCCAAAACAACGAGTCATAACTGCCACAACTTGGCCATAACATGTCATCTTTGTCATGACATGTCATGACATGTCATGACTGTACGTTCCGAAGATTTTTGAAAGCCTCCCATGGAGCCATGGAGTCATTCGATGTCATTCGTGCAGATCGTGCAGTGCGGCGAGTGGCTTCCCAGAGTCCAGCTGGTGAGATCAGCTGTGCTTTTTTTCCGGAAGCAGGTAGCCTGCTCCAGCTGATCGCAGGACCAAACATCGGGCCAAGCACTGTTAAGAGGCAACTGTACTATGGGACTAGGGGGGGCTACGGGAAAGACACGTACCAAGACTATCATGCCCAGTCTTCACGAGCTAAGACTCCCAAATCTCCCAAGCTTCAGAATTTCTGTACGTAGCTGTTGTATGCTGCTGTCATCAACACCATCTAGAGCCATGGATAAATCATCTCAGATCATCTCAGCGTCTCGGCCTTGTCTTCCGCAGTCAACTCAACCTGTGGGCACGGCTCCTCTGGCTCTTCGGGCTCCTCCTTCACTTCCTGTTGAAATGCCACACACCACACCCAAACGCACTGCGATGCACTGCGACACCAGAATGAGGCACTGCAAGGCGAAAAGGCACCCGGGGATTCCCGGGGCGGCACAGCACAAATGTCGTCTCTCAAAAGCACAATGAGTGACTCGAGTTGAGTTCAAGGTTTCTGTCATTTCTGAATCATTCTGTATCATTCTGTATCTCATCTCCTCTTTGACCTCTGGCATTGGTTCATCTTTCACTTCTGCCTTTGCTTCTTCTTTGACTTCGGCCTTTTCCTCCTTCACTTCAGGCTTCCTCAGTGCGTCCAAAGCCTCCAAAAGCCTGCTACGATGAAGTGACACTTTAAGGAACAAATGGCGGGTATTTCTGGGATGTCCAATTGGAGAAACCTAACCATCTAGTCATAAGGGGATCATTTCTCCCTGCTACCAAGTATCGCTTGCGATTCCTCCATCTTCACATCTGGCTTTGCCTCCTGCTGATGATTGGCTTTGTGCAAAACGCTTCTAGTGAATGGTTCGCTTCATATCATAAATTTTGGATGTCAATGGTGGTCAAGCTGGACGAGATCTGTCCTGCCCATCAGTCTTCGCTTCTGCCTGCCATATTTGAAAGCGCCAGACAAAATGCCACTTGCGAGTCACTTGTCAGCTGTCAATGGCACAACTAAATGAGCACTTTGAAGCACCTACTTGGCTTCATCATGCAAACAAAAAACGACACTGCGACTGCAATAAGTCTTCCCCTTCTTTGCGGACCTATCTCAAGCAAAGCAGTGGCTTTCTCTGGCTAAGGCTTACCATGTCGCCAGCACACATCCTGTGCTGGTCTTCCCTCCTTTCCTTTTCTGATTTTGCTATTTCGGGGTGATGATCTGTTTTGAAGCCTTTCCTCCTTCCGCATATGCTGATACTGTGAAACGGATCAACTACTGAGTAGAAGTTTAAACATGTTTCAAGTAGATGATGCAAATGTAAGACTTCAAAAATGCATGGCGGCACGGCATGGTATGTCCCTTACATCCAATATTCAGCTGAACCCTGCCTGACCATCTGCTGCAGCTGCTGCATCTGCTGCTTCCTTTTCAGCTGCCGCTGCCGCAGCGGCCTCTGCAGCAGCCGCCTCTGCAGCTTGACGCTCTAGCTCCTGTGCAGCACATGCAGCACGTATCAGCACGTGCGCAGCGATCCAACAGCAGAAGGGTTTGAAGTTTAGGCGAAACATCCGGAGGAGCTTTCAGGATCCAAAGTTGTCACCAAAATCCATCACGAATCACCATAGATCCTCCAGCTTCCTCTTTGCCTCCTCTTCCGCTCTTTTCTTGGCCTGCGGTTGGATACAAACTGCCGTTTTTGCTGTGTTTCTTGCATCGGCCCCAATTTCCTTTCGTTGCTCTCGGACATGACTCCTGGATTGCCTCTTATTGGAGGCCCTCGGTATAGCCAGATCACTCTCTCTGTATTCTATATCTAGTATCATCTAGTTGTGAGATGAAGGCTGCTTTGGGAAAGCACTGTCGCTGTGCTATGACTCTTTCAAAGCAGCCAAATTATAGCCATGATTTCTACACACCCAGCCTCTTCCAGTTCACGGGCTCGTTTGCGTTGGAGACGCTCCTGCAAAGAAGTTTCGAGCAAAGACTCCACCAAGCAGTTTGCCATGAAGTCTGCTCGGAGCAAGAGCCAGAACCAGCAAGAGCTGCTAAGTCTGCATGAGGTACAGAGAGGCAAAGTGAGTCAAGGAGTCACTCTGAGTCCGAGTCAAAGTGAGCCGTCCTGCTCTTTCTCCACCTTTCTCCTTTTCCACTCCTGCGTTGCCTTCTCCTGCTTCTCTGTCAGGAGCGCCTTGTGCACCTCCGGACCAATAATAACCGAGACAACTTGCAGATATACACATATTTATACAATCATATATAGACATATATACCAGACTATACATACATACATATACATGACCTTATATAGCATTATATACAACATTGCAAAACAACAAGAGATCTGCCTGAAAGGATCTGATATATAGATCCTTTCTGATGTCTTCTGGCACCCGGCCTTCTCTTTGAAAGCGGACGGAGGCTCTCCCATGACCACCTCAGGGTTCGTGGTGGCCAAATCTGTCCAGAAACATCCTACAGCACACATGGATTCCATCGTGGATGGCCTTTGCTACTGTCTTGAAATAGTTCTCGGTGAATCTTTTCAGGAGTTGACTTCGCTCCTCATGCAATGACATCGACGACACTCAGCGTTGAAATGATTTTTGCCCTGCGGGACTTCTGACCCAACAAGACAACTGAAGATGTGCGACTGTAATGGACTGTATGGCCCTGAAATCGTCGCCCATCCTCCTTTACTAAGTTTGACTTCACCTCCATCACCTTGGATCAAGACAATTGCTCACACTGATCACCAAGGCAGTCCGCACCACCACAAGATCTGCACTTGTTGGGACTGCATGGGTCTGCCTTGTTTGGGCCTTGGAATCATGCCTTTGATATCCTTCAATGATATACGAGACTTTGGAATGAAATATAATGAAACAATATCATGCAGCATCATGCAGCGTCACCACGGACGACCTAGGATACCTAGGTCACAGACCACATAATGCCGCGGCTGCGTTGGTGCCACTGCCTGGATGACTCGACGAGCACTAAAGTCATCCAGCAGCGGAATGCGGAACCTGGCAGTCACGTGCTGTCGTATGCAGTCACAAAGTAAGGCTCTCTGCGGCGTAAACACTGCATAAGACATCATAAGTCGGTAGTTTCCAAGGCAATCGATCAAGATCACAGAAAAGGGTGATGACATCTCCGGCCACAATTAATGCAGCATGATGCAGCTATAGGCTAGACATGTATAGAAATGTATCTAATATTATCTAATCACTGTCGCCAATCTCAGGTCTCAGGCGAGCCACTGCGGATCAGGTTTGTCATTGCAATTTTTCCAAGAGTTCTGCTCGCTATGGGAGATGCCGCTCTTCTCTGCCCATTTGATAATGGCACGGTCAGACAGCCTTGGAAATGTTCTCAAAACAGATCCACTTCAGAGTCTCATCGCCAATTGTTTATTTGTTTGGCTCCGAGGTGAAACCTGTTATAAACCTGTTTAAACTGGAAGCTTGCCGAAAGAATAGCAGAATCTGAGTCCAAGGAGCTCGACGTACTGGGGATTCTTTTCCAAAAACTCGTCCAGCCAGTCAAAGGTGCCCTCGTCTGGAACAGCTACAGGGAAGATAACCTCATACTTTCCGTCCTGGCAAACTGCTGCAGAAAACATTGGTCATGCTCCGTGCATCTCTGTGCTGTTTCCACGCGTATGACTTTGGCAAAATCTGCAAAATCAATTCACGATGTTTGACTTGATTCACTGACCAGACTGACTTGACTCCCAATCAGCTCCCAATCAGCTCCTTTGGAGGAGGTGGACCCACCTGTCCATCCGAAGTGGGCACTTCCGCTACAGTCAGACATTTGAATGGCAGTGGCCTTCAGCGAGGAAAGCTCAAAGGTGTGTCTCCAAAAAAAGTAGCCAGAAGATCCAACAATTCAAAAGATGTTCCAAAGTGAAGAAGGTTGGCTAGGACACAGCTGACTGGCTCGAATGAACATGAATGTGCACAGAATGAGCTAGGTTGCAAAACGGCATGACAAGACTCCACAGGTCTAGGCTGGATCTTCAAACGGATCCTATCACGAGAACTCTGAAATGGGACACGGAATCGTGCAAGACGTGCCAAGCAGCGCAAGCGGCGATCCAAAGTTTACATGCAGTGTGGTGTTCTTGAAGCTGACATGAGGAAAGAGTGGCTTGCCCACCAAGTTTTGTGGGAGCTTTTGCGGTTGCGATGCTCGAACGCCATCCTGATTCGACAAAGTGCCAAAGAAGATTCAAAGATTTCAAAGGCGTGGGGCCTCTTGGAGCCGTAGGAGGCATTTTGAGACAGAATTTGGGATGAATTCTGTTGGGACTTTTTGAGTCACCAAGTCTTGTTGGATTGAACCAACCCTGCTTGTCTTGAAATGGTAGGTGCACACACCTATTGCGGCTTGACAACGAGGCAAAAATTATTCTCCCAACTCCCAACTATGACCTATCAGCTGATCAAGCATCCATAAATCGGACTCGGCCTTTAGGGTCGGGGGGTGAGACATGCTCTCAATTGAATCTATGTTCAATAGGCAGAGGTGGGCGATGCATACGATAAACACTGCGATCCTTCAACCTATCCAAGTTCAATCAGGACTGAACGGCCGCTGAGTGTCCTTGAACAGGCTGACCTTGGCTGGCTGAACCCAAATGATAGGCAGGAATTGTCGATTCCAGACCGGCATTTCACTCCAAAGGGAAAGAACATGCAATAGCTGCAAACGGGCGGTGGTGCTGATCATGAACAGCTCCAAACGCAAACTAGATAAAACGAAGACAAATCAAAGGGTGGCGTTGGCAACGCTTCCTATATGTTACTATCACATACTAAAGCCTTCAAAGAACTTCACAGCTTCAGATTTGGCCAAAGCGGCTGTGTTGGCGTTGGGGCTAGAAGCGTCCAGGTTCAGCAGCACAGCCACGGTGCTATCTCTCTGAAATCTCTGCGACATGCTTTCACCTCTGCTGAGATCTCGCCAAAATGAATATAGTGTCACAACATGTCACAACCCCAGTGTCATCTTTCAGTACAATACAAATATTTGCCCAACGAGCACACTTTAAAATGTCTGCCCAAGCAACGTTTTTGATCTGCACCATAAAAACCGTCATTGTCGAAGTACACACAATCACTGGTTTCTCCAAGTAGGAGCGAGGAGCCCTGGCCACTGAAGGAAAGAGATACACAGAGTACGGTCTAATTGCGAAAAACCATGGATGCTTAATTGCTAGATATTGCTAGAGAAAGCTCTGAATTGCGAAAGAAAACTCTGAATTGCGAAAGAAAAGGGGTGACTTTAATCAATTGAAAGAGAAAAAACATCCTTCTTCTTGCAGAAATTTGCAAATGACGTAATCCTTTCTGGGTGCTTTGGACAGAGGATCATTGAGGTCCTGCTCAAACACGCCTACGTCTGAGGCAAAACCAGGAAACTTCCGTAACTCCAAGCGGTCTATCCAACAAATAACGGGAAAACGGCTATAGGTCATGACCAGATATGACTGGGAAATGGGCTTAGGTGATGACCGGATGACTTATAAAACCCTTTTATCCCTTTTCAATTAATAATATGAGCCCTTCTTTCTGCCAGGCAATGCACGCAGAAAGTCAAATAGAACGCAACTGCACTGACTGCCGCAATGCTTCTATGGCAGAACAATTGTGGATGCAATGTTGTCAAATGTGCACTTCAAGGATCGAATTGGTTTGGAACATTGTGCGCTTCATAGCGTTGGGAATGAAATGTTTGAAAATTTGACAAGCCAAACCAACGCTCTTGGACTTCTTAAGCAAACTATTGGAGCTAAGCGGGAAAAGTGCCGGCAGAGGAAAAATATCGTGTGCAAGATGTGTAGAGTTGGTTTTCAAATCATATTGCTTGCATATATGTTGTTACTGCGTTGTTTTTCGCAAATAAGCAACCTTTCTTTCAAAATTAATGATTTGAATTGAGTTGAGGGTTTTCACTATTAGATACGTCTTTCGCAATTAGAAACTCGGTTTCGCAATTAAACCGTGCGCTAAGATTTTCGAACAGCCAACAGCTGCTGCAGGTCGCCCACATCCCGACAAGGTGACCTTTTTCCACTTTTTCCCACTTCCACCTACTTCCATCCACTTCCCCAATCATTCCAGACCTGCAAGGAGAAGCCTACCCGAACCAGATTTCTGGCAACAGATGTGCGGAAGCTGCGCTGTGGTCCTAGGCAAACAGGTTTGCTTTGGGGGGAGGAAACCATTGAGAAGCAGAGCGATCAGAGCGGCACAGCATAGCTTAACCAATCGATGGTTTCCTTCAACATTGGTGGAAAAACAAAACCAACCAACATTATTCGACCATATAGAGCTATCCATCCTATTGCTGTTGCACAGTTTTGCACAGCCTCTCTGGCACCACACTAGGGCCCCAACCTTCAGAGGGGTTGTGTGCCTCAACTACTTTGACTTCGTAGAGATATCTGCCTTTCTTGATGCCCAAATTTGCTCTGGCGCCTGCCGTGTGGCCGCACGGAAACCCTTCACAGTCACAGCCTCCAAGCGTCCAAGAATGACAACTGCTTGCATGCATCTATATATATATGTATATGTATATGTGGACATGTGTGTGTATATGTGTATGTGTATGTGTGTGTGTGCGTATATGTATATGTATATGTATATGTACAGGTATATGTAAATGTATGTGTATATGTACATGTAAAAATATGTGTGTGTATGCGTACAGGTATGCGTATGCGTATGCATATGCGTATGCGTGCGCGGATAAATATGAATATGGATATGTAATGTATATAGTGTATATTATCTATATTAAATATATTATGTATATTATGTATATTATGTATGCTATGTATACTATGTATACAAAGTATATTATGTATATTATGTATATTTTGCGTTTCATGTGTATTGTGTATATTATGTGTACTAGGTACATTGTGTATATTATGTATATTAAGTGTATATGTATATCATGTATATTATATTATCTATAGTATGTTTATTATGTATATTATGTACATTATGCGTGTTATACATATTATGTTTGATATGTATATTATGTATATTGTGTATATCTTGTATATTATGTACACTATGTATATTATGTATATCCTATTTATTATGTACATTATGTAAATGAATATGGATATGTAATGTATCCTATGTGTATTATATATAATGTTTATTGTATATTATGTATATTATGTATATTATGTATATTATGTATATTATGTATATTATGTATATTATGTATATTATGTATATTATGTATATTATGTATATTATGTATATTTTGCGTTTCATGTATCTTGTGTATATTATGTGTACTATGTACATTGTGTATATTAGGTATATTAAGTATATATGCATATCATGTATATAATCTATAGTATGTATATTATGTATATTATGTACATTATGTGTATTATACATATTATGTTTGATATGTATATTATGTATATTATGTATATCTTGTATATTATGTACACTATGTATATTATGTATATCCTATTTATTATGTACATTATGTAAATGAATATGGATATGTAATGTATATTATGTGTATTATATAATGTATATTCTGTATATTATGTATATTATGTATATTATGTATATTATGTATATTATGTATATTATTTATATTATGCATATCATGTATATTGTGTATATTATGTGTACTATGTATATTATGTGTACTATGTATATTATGTGTACTATGTATATTATGTACATTATGTATATTATTTATATCGGTGTGCATGGGGTGTGTGTGATCATACATATATACATAACTTTGCATATTATGAAATGCATGTGTTGTATTGTATTGTGTATAAGAGCATTCCTCCCACCTCCAATGAGGTACTGCATGCCACCATCAGTTAGGGGCATCAGCACTCGACCACCCAAAGATGGGATCACGTTCAAGGTGCAGTCGGACCTGACGACTTCCACAGCTAGTCAAAACTAGACCCCTGGTGCGCCAAGCTCCCCTACCAGCATGATTGAACACCAGCACCATGCTGCAAGTCATCGCCACAACCAACCCTGGGCTCGGATTTTTCTTCAGGAACATATGAAGCACCTTTATCAAAACTCTTTACACTTTATCATGTTGAAACATGGCCGTGCGAGAAATTTCCGGCTGAAGATCCGGCAGAGACTGGCTATCTCCAAGATCTCCTAGCTGCCCTAGCTGCCCGAGCTGCACTAGCTGCAACGGCTTCGAGGCCGAGATGCGTCTGGAAACCCACGTCCGCCCGCAGCGGTTTGGCGCTGCTGGGTTTCGCGTCCTTCTCGAGCTCCGGCCTAAGTCGAAAATGCACATCCAAATGCACATCTGCAAGGCATGCTACGAGCAATACATACTATTACACATGTATGCATGCATGTATACATCTATGTATGTATTGTGTGTTGCGTGCATGCATGCATGCATGCATGCATGCATGCATGTATGTATGTATGCATGTTTGTATGTATGTGTGCATGCATGCATGCATCTATGCATGTATGCATGTTTGTAAAACAGAAACAGTTTATGTATGTATGCAAGTACATCATGTGCAACAATTAAAAACAGCTATTTGCTCTATGTGTTTCAACATGTAAGCCTGGATGGCCTGCAGCTCTGCAGCATTTTTCATTGTTTTTCTTCCATTTCCTTCCTGCATCCGAGCTTCGGAGTCGCATCTTCTTTCGTTTCCTCTGTCTTTTGTTTCTTTGCCTCGCAGGATACAACTTCAAACTCTGTGCCCAAACATGCCACTAGGTAAACATCTAAATCTTTGTAGATGTGCGTACTCATATATCTGTAGTTTGCATCATCCGCCGGCCTGCTGGCGTGTCTGATTGGAAGGTGTTGTTCCTGTTTCTGTTCTTGGCTTGTACTTGTTCCTTCTTCTCTTGCTACGTGTTTTGCTTGGTCTGAATCGTGTCCACCCCCTCTGACACTGCTGCTACTATGACAATGACTGCTACTGTGACTGCTACTACTGCTACTACTGCTACTACTCTACTGTACTGCTACTGTGACTGCTACTACTGCTACTACTCTACTCTACTACTGCTACTACTCAACTACTCTACTGTACTACTACTGCTACTGCTACTGCTACTTCTGCTACTACTGCTACTACTGCTCCTACTGTTACTACTACTACTGCTACTACTTGCTACTACTGCTACTACTGCTACTACTGCCGCTACTACTACCGCTACTACTGCTACTACTCTACCGTACTACTACTGCTGCTGCTGCTGCTACTACTACTACTACCACCACTACCACTACTACCACTACTACCACTACTACCACTACTACCACTACTACTACTACTACTACCACCACCACCACCACCACCACTACTACCACTACTACCACTACTACCACTACTACCACTACTACCACTACTACCACTACTACCACTACTACCACTACCACTACCACTACCACTACCACTACCACTACCACCACTACCACTACCACTACCACTACCACTACCACTACCACTACCACTACCACTACCACTACCACTACCACTACTACTACTACTACGACTACTACTACGACTACTACTACTACTACTACTCCCACTCCAACTCCTACTCCTACTCCTAGTCCTAGTCCTACTCCTACTCCTACTCCTACCACCACCACCACTACTACTACTACCACCTACCACTACTACTACTACTACTACTACTACTTACTCCTCTACTACTACTACTACTACTACTACCACTACCACCACCACTACTACCACTACTACTACTACTACTGCTACTACTACTACTACTACGACGACTACCACCACCTACTACTACTACTTCTACTACTACTGCTACTGCTACTGCTACTGCTACTACTACTACTACTACTATGATGCATATTACCACTACCACGACCACTACCCACTACTACCACAACAACCACCACCACCACTGCCACTACCACTACCACACCACCACCTCTCCCTTCTACTCCCACTCCTACTCCCACCCCCACGCCCACTCCCACTCCTACTCATACTCCCACTCCTTCCTTCTTCCCGAAATACTAAACCAGTAGTGCCAGTAGCTAGCGAAACTGTCTACAGCACTACAGTCGTCTACCGGTACTAGTCACAGGACATACACGGTACTAAACTGATCGACCAGTGCTCATTTGGTATGCGGCCAATGGGTTGTTGAAGCAAGCACTTGCTAGCCAAGCTGAAAGTCAAGCTGCTTCTGATCTACGGCTCTATCTTCGTCTCTTCTTCTTCTTCCTCCTCTTCCTCCTCTTCTTCTCTTATCTTCTGCTTCTCTCTCCAGATTCCACTTAGCGTAAGCATCAACCTCCGTTTGGGCAACCTCTGCCTCTGTCCGCTTCAACCCTGTCCGCTTCCATGCAGTGGTCTGCCGTCAAGCTGGACTCTCATAAATAGTACCTGGCGCTACTTTGCTGGGGTCGGTACTAATTTGCTAGATTGCCGTTCTTCTTCTTTTTTCTTCTTCTTCTTCTTCTTCTTCTACTTCTTCCTCCTCTTCCTCTTCCTCTTCTCTTCTGGTTCTCTCTCCGGCTTCCACCTGGGGTGCACATCAAACTCCCTTGCGGCCACCTATCTATGGCCCGGCGGGCTTGCCGCAGGCCATTAAAATCCATTAAATATGTTTCAAGATGTTTCACTTGCAGGGCATACCTGACATCACGTGTCCTGCCTCAGGCTCTGCCATTGCTAGGAGGAAAATATGATGCGGTTCTTGGGCCACAAAGGCTATGGTTCAATCAGCCATGTTCAACCCAAAGTGGCTGCCCAGCGTCAAAGACAAACCTGCAACATCTTAGGACTCTTCAACCAAGTTTGATATGAGAAAATCGCACCATTGGGACCATTAAATTCGATAAAGCAAGATAAAGCATGATTAAGCATGATCGGATAATAAAGCATGATAAAGCTACAGTACGTAGTAATGCCTGGAAAGCTTTGTGAACACATGTTCTGTATGCACTACAGCCCTGTGGCAGGTAGCGTCCCGTAGCTGAGGTCTCAGCTTGTCTTTGCTGGCGCCGTGGAAAAGTAGTGACAGCAACACGAAATGTTGAGTCAGTGCCGTGAACGTGTCACCCATACTGTGTCCAGCTTGGGCCAAGACATCTGATCAGCAATCAGGTTTCTTCAACGTGTTGGGACGTGGCAGGAAAGTCAAAGCTGAGTGAGGATACTGCAGCAAATCCTTATAAAATCTTATAACATCTTATAAAATCTTATAAATATGCAGACTGTGCTTTGTGGTGGTAGGCACCGGCATAGAGCTGCAGGCTGCATCCGGCTGCACCTGACTCAAAAGAGGTTTCAACTGTCCCAGAAATGGCCCACCTATACGTATACTATATATATATAGTATACTGTGTATATATATATATATGCACAGATGGATATAGAATGTCCCAGTTAATGTCACTGTGTTTGGGTCACGTCGTCCAGGAGTCTCTCAATGTGTTGGAGCACGCATGAGCATGCGTGACGCTTTCTTGCACCAACTGGGAAAAAAAGCAGTCTTCAGACTCTTCAGACTCTGTACCAAGTCATCAGGAACATCACTTCGAACTTCTCGAGTCTTCCCTGCAGCACTGAACGTCAAACGATGCCGGTGAAGCCAATGACGCATAGTGATGGCCCTGTCTGACCAAAAGGTGTCGTAACTTGCGTATGTGCCATCCCCAACCACCGGAAAACCAACATGTGCTAAGTGACTCCTGATTTGATGCTTCCGTCCTGTGGCGATCTGCACCTCCAGCTGACTGAAACTTCGGCAAGCCGAGTCAAAGGCATATCCGGTTGTGCAAAGATGTGTCCGAGCTGTCCGTCCTTGGCCGCCAGCGTACGTGGGGCTGTCCCCATGCCAAACAACACACGCAACAATTGCTGTTCGCGAGGATGGGATCATCCCATGACTCAAGACACAATAATCTCTGCAGATCTTCCCTGCATGCAGCTGTACTTGAAGATCATAGTGGGCTTCATATGTCATGGATAGCAGGATCAATCCAGAGCTCGGCACGTCCAAACGATGCAGAAAACCACAAAAGTGCGAGTGGTCGAAGAAAATTGGTGCAGAACCTAACTTGTCTTTGACAAAGCCCAAAAGTTGTCGCTCAGTATGTCCTCCATAGACCTCCCAATCAGGTGGTTTTAACAAAACAGCACAATCGGTCAGCGCCATAGAAATTGCTGGTGCCGATGGCGTCGGCAATTGTGCCTCGAGTTGTGGCATTGGGGCGCCCAACCAGCGATTGCCGGGTCGGGCTTTGGAGATTCCAAGTTGGTCCAGCATACGTCCAGTTTGGGAAAGAGTCTGCTGCACAGATCTTAGGAAGCGGTCACCAAGGCAGTTGGCAAGTTGGCAGCTAAAAACAATGCCAAGCACATGCATGCCTAAATTCGTTAGCATGAAGCTATCTGTAGAAAGTTGCTTGAAAATAACCTCTACCCTCTTCTGTGCCAACAGAGCAACTGAAGGCAGGGAGCTTGTTACACAGCCAACAGCGACTGTGACGAGCTCATCCAGTTCGAAGTCGTCAATTTGACTCACCGTCTGGTTTGTCAAAAGTGAATCCAACTGACGGTTCTGCACACCAAGCATTGCAGTTGACCACCACAAGCAACTCAGCTCATTGGCTGAAAAAGGCTGAAGTGACACCGAGTTTCCGCATGAGTCTAAGCTGCCTCGCGATGATGTTACGCTCGAGACTTTATTTCTGAAGTCGACCAATGCTTGAACACAAGCCGTGCGAATTACTTCCGATTCAGAACAGCTGAGCAAAGCTAAGCCCCACAAATACTCTAACGCAGACCTCTCAGCAGCAGAGCTAACTAAAAGTTGCCAAACATCTTCTTGCCGTCCTTGATCACTGCAAGCTTGCATGATGACATCATGTACCACCATGCTTGGCTGCATGGCCTCCGCCCTCATTTGGTCCAGAACCTGGAAAGCTGTTGGCCATGGGCAGCCTCTCAGCAACGCGTTGTACATCGCGGGATCTCTTTGAACTCTTAAGAGTTGAGACCCTACCAGCAGACTCAAAGCTTGCCGCCAATGCTTGGCCTTGGCACATGTTTGAATTGCAGAGCCAAATGTCACGACATTGGCTTCGAGCCGTTGGACATGCAAAAAGGCCACCAAATGCACTGCTTCCTGCCACCTTTTGTCACAGGCAGCAATGATGGAGTTGCAAGTGATCGTGTCAGGGTAGAACCTAAAACAAAGCTCGGAAAACATCTCCAACGCCTGAATCCACTGGGTTGTTTGCTTGCCCGCACTGATTGCAGCGTTGTACGTGATGACATTTGGTTGGTGGTATTGTGCCCTAGTTGCAAGAATAGCGAAGGTTGCTTGCCATTTCATTCCCTTCTCGCAAGCACTAGAAGCAGCATTGTAGCAAACAATGCTGCGCTGGAGACTTTCCACCCCGGCAGACTCCAACAAACTGACAGCTGTTTGCCAGAAAGACCTCTTTTCACATGCGCTGACTGCGGCACTGCAAGCAACACTGCTTCCCAAGTCTTGTCGAATACTTGAGCCAAAAAGCCAACTGGCTGCTGCCCAATGCCCACATGCGGCCGCCGCTCCATAGGACACCACGTTTGGCTGAAAGCTTCTATGCGGCATTGAGACCAGTGCATTGAGAGCCCTTGACCACGAACGACTAGACCACGTGCTGATGGCCGTATTTAAGACCACCACATCTGCAGAACACTTGGCCCAGTCAGAAAACGCCAAAGATTGCTGCCATCGATCTTCAATGCAGCTACCAATGGCTGCACTACAGGTAATTACCTCAGATTGCTTCGCAAAACATCTGCCGACATTGCAACCCAGCTTGCTGTGGTTAATCCACTCTTGTCACATGGTCTCACTTGGCACCTTGAAAAAGGCTAGAAAATCAATAGTGAGTCGGTTCTACACTTTGGGGACAGTGAGCCTAGCGTAAAATTCACACACTGCAGCCTGTGTGGACATCTGCTCGCAGACCCAAACCCTGCACATTCAATCGCTTAGAATGCTGCATCAGTAGGCTGTCCGAACGTGACAAGTGAAGTCTGATATGATATACCGTATCAAGCTATGTGTTGAGCATACAGGTCTAGTGATCAAGCCTTGGTCACCTCAGTCTATACGATTCTGTATCGTCCCAGTGACTTACGATTCCCGTATAGCATGGGCTATTTCCTCGAGAAGTTTGTGACCTGGTTTATTGATGACGGGCTGCATTCGGAGTAACGGAGTCCGTCAAGAGGTCAGCTACCAGCAAAATTCCAACCTCCCAGTGCAAAGCACTGTTGCAAGCTTTGATGGCCATTGTGTAGCTCACGTCCGTACTTACTTGGTCTCGGTGGAGGTGACTTAATAAGCGAATTGCATGTTCCCAGGCTTGCCCCTTTGCACATGCAACGAACACCCAGTTCAAGAGTTGTTCGCTAACGACGCTCGAAGCATATCGATCCAAACTATTCAATGTTGCCAGTGCTTCTTGCCACCACCTCTGTTTGCAGAAGTCTTTCAGTATCTTGACAGATACCGATGCCGTCCGGGCAGCTCTTCTTCTAGCTGCTGCCCGAGGCACTTTTCTCTCACTCTCTTTGAATAGCTCTGCAGGCGCTCTGGCCATGCATTGGCCTTTCACAGTCTCATCAATGCAGCATGCTGATAAATTGCAAATCGATACGATGCATCATGCATTTAATGAATTTTGGTGAGCCAGTGGCTGCAGGATCATGCAGGTGTCCCGTTCTGAAGATTTGGAAGGTTGCGACGGGCACAAATGCAGAAAGCACAAGGGGATACACAAGAAATCGAATCATTGCAGAGACCAAGACCAATCTTAGATTGGGTCACATTGGTTGAGGTCTGAGCCTCAGGCCTCGCTCTCCCGCTCCTCCAGGGTCAAGGCTTTGTCGGCTTTGTCGGCTTTGTCAGGATGGATATGATGGCTTTATGATGCTTTATGGATGGCTGAACCACATTGGACATCTGAGGAGGTCAACAAGTTTCACAGCCAGGGCACAGGTAAAGCGACTGCGGCCATGCCAGGTGCCACCCGCCCTAAAGTGTGAGGAGAAAATGAGGAAAATGTTTGACTTCATGAGGGATGGCAATGCTAGTAGAGAGAACACAATCCGAAGCATACATTAGAGACAGTACAGTTAATGTACAGTACATACATTGAAAAAACGTGCAAAAAAATGTGCTATAAAGTACAGTGCATTATGGCGCATTATAGAACTGCAAGTTGGAAGCAACAACAAGATCGAAAGATCGAGGTCACATGGTGCGAACGCTGGCCCATGTTGAGTCTGCGACACCATAGCCGCTCGCGTCAAGGCCCTAGGCATGGCTAGACCGGCCTTGGCGCAAGAGCATCAAACAGCACAGGTGCCACGGCTCCAATTCGAGACGAATAGATCATTACGTTTCGCACTGGGAGCTATGTTGAATTATCTTGAGTTCATCTAGTGTCAGTTCACAAGGCTACGCATTTTGCGGTCCAGTGGCTCTAGTCTAGAGTCTAAAGGGATGCGCCATGGCTGCTGTAATGGCTGTCAAGAGCATCGGGCAGGTTTCTCAAAGAGAAAGGCGGCTTGCCCCTTCAGTTGCAAACACAAGTCAATCAAATGGCAATCAAAAGCAAGTTGCGAAGTTCAGCCAATGATAAAAAATATCAAACTTTTCTGCTGCGAGTATTTCGCAGAAGCTCCAGCAGTGAAACAAAGGGCCACACGGCCATGGCGAAAGCGATGGGCAGCTTACAGCGTGCTGTGCTTCAATGTGCTGGTGGAAATGGGAACTGCGGTCGCTCCTTGGATCCTTACGATGATAGCTGAGTACAAAAAGCAGCATATCTTTGTGAGCTTTGTGACCCCAAAACGAACCAGGCAGCAGCACCCAACAAACCCTCACTAAAAGTGCCACACGGCCTGTTATGGCCTCACATTGCCACATCCTGAATCTCACCTGACACTGAGTTCAAACGTCTGAAATAGTATGGAATGATTAATGATAACCGAAAAATGAAACGTGGCAAAGGTCTTCAAAAGAAAAACTGTCAAAAAGGGTTTACTTAGAACATCTAAGAACAATGATAAGCTGGTGAAGCACCGTCCCGCGATGTGGGTGCCGATGGATGCGGCTGTGCTTCGGATCACGAGCTGCACCATGCTGCACCTGTGGTATCCTCCATCGACTCTCCAAGTGCTCCATCATCCTCCGGCAAGGCCTCGTGACTCGTGGCTTCATGTTCCAACATGTTCCAACATGACAGCTGAAGCATCGGCAAGCTGGCCATAAGTGCCATAAGTCTAACATGAACAGCATTGGAACAAGGGAACGCGGGCCACATCTCGACATGCTTCGTAGCCCATGCACGCTCAGGCGAACGCAAGCACATGTGGCTTTAATCTCATATCTACAGCACGTGTACATATATAAATGTATGTTTCGATTTGTTTGTGTGAATGTTGAATCTGATTTTGAAAATAAAGACTGTTCCCGCGTGTATCCTTTTGTGTGTGTGGCTCTAGGTTTGAATATAAGATTCCATAAGTCTAACTCTAACCCATCTTTGCATGTATACATGTACCTACCTATCTATCCATCCATGTATCCATCCAGGTCTCCATTCATCCATCTATCTATCGTCCATCTTTCTATGCACCCATCCTTTATCCATCTATACATCTAACCAGCAATCTATATGTGTATGTACACGTGATGTGACCTTGTAATATAGTGTCTTACATTATCTTCTTGCGTCTTATCTAAGTTTTCTCAAATCTTGTGGCGTCGTGTCATCCTGTCAATCTGTCTGAGACTGTCTGACAGTGTATCCTGACAGATCCTATGCTGTCCCGGTTCTACCTTTATCCTATCTATATCATCTATACGCGCTCTTGTCTAGTTGGCTCATGGACATGCACGCGCGCAATGCGCACACGGTGCGACATGTAGGGTTTGGCAGCAAAAGGGTTCTGCCCAGGACGCATTCCAGAAATGACACTGCCTTTTTACAGCACAGAGTTGCCTTGGTTATCCTTGGTCACAGAGTGGTAGACTACGGTAAGCTACATGGTCTATGTGTTGCTAGCGGTTTCCAAAAAGAATATCTGATATCTTTATATATATATATCTCTCTCTCTCTTTTGCACGCGACAGCGTTTCCACAATGCTGATCAAATAAGCCTAGTATTCGTCTGTCAGCTCCCGGGCCGGAAAGTAGAGCTCGTGGAAAATACCACAATTCCTGTCCAAAAACATGACGCCACATACATGTACGAGCGCATGTATTGACACGAATTACGGTAACATAAACAAAATATAAAGAATTTATACAAGTGAAATCAAATGAATTGAATGGATACAATCTGATACAACAATATATACAGTACAATGCATAACAATGCATATCTGATCTGTTTGCCAAGCGGTTTTCAAATGTCAGCGACGCGTTCGACGCGTTCGGCGTGTTCATGTTTGGTCACTGCTGGCTGTGCGCACTTCAGTAGGTCGGCGAGCTCGGAGCTCTTTTGCTCAACGCCTGCAGCGAATACAAAACATAAAGTAAGAAACATTAAAAAAAAACATATAAAAAAACATTTATAATAAAATGTTTGTACTCCCGGCAGTGAGTAGAGCAAATGTCAAAAGAAAATGCTGTCAAAACTTGTGTTGGAAAATGTTGGAAAAGATCATGTTCTCACAGTCCTCATGTCTCATTCCAGCCCCATTCCAGCCCAAACCATGAAACGCCCATGTATGCAAAAGAAAAGCTGTGGCACTGCCGTCTCCTGGGGCAAGGTCTTCAAGCTGCGTTTGAAAGGCGCGTGCGAAATCCTGGCATTGATCATCTCAGGCCAGAAGAGCTGAAAAATGTTCAAAACTATCTACTGATTATCTACTTACTGTAGTAAATATATGTAAATATGACATAAACATTTCACATAAACAAAATCATCATAAGGCATTCTCTGACCCTCCATTGCACTCCGCGCCCTTTGGGTCACTGGTCGCGGCATGTTTTCCCACTGGGTGAAACTATTCTACGTCGCTTTTGGCTACTGGTGAGAGGCACAAGTGATGCTAGGCCTGCTAGGCCATGTTTGATCATACTTTTGTACACCTTTACTTGGGGCTCCCAGAGTGATACCAGCACGTTGCCTTTCTATTGCCTCCCCTGTGAAATCTGTATTCAGGCCCCCCAAACCACATGGATAGCACTGTTGTCTCAGTGATCTCAATGCAAGGTTCAACAGTTTGGCCGTTTGGTCTCACTGTGCCAGATTCTCATCCGAATTCTTAAAAAGAGAAACCGAGAACGCTGTGGCATTGAGATTATACAACTCATTGGTCAAACTGGAATTACCTAACCACCCAAAGAACCCTGTCTCTGAGGTGGAGAATGGTCTGAGCATGAGCCTATGAGCCTCTGCTCACAAGCATCGCTTGACTTGGAGTCCAAGTGCCGTAGCGAGAGCTAGAAATAAGATGATTATCTCTGAATGATTGGCTAAGTGTCTGATTAAATCTGATTAAGGCATATTAAGGCATGTTATTTTATGTGTATGTATATATATATATATATATTTATATATATATGTGTGTGTAGGGGTGGGTGTGTGTGTATGTATGTATGTATGTATGTATGTATGTATGTATGTATGTATGTATGTATGTATGTATGTATGTATGTATGTATGTATGTATGTAACGTATGTATGTATGTATGTATGTATGTAGGTAGGTAGGTAGGTAGGTATGTAATTATCTAAACTCAAGAGTGGTGAACGTTTGACCCCTCCGAAAGCGAACGTGTGCGGTGAACGGTGCGCGCGTGCGGTGCGCGCGTGCGGTGCGCGATATATGCGCGCAGTGACGCATGCAGTGCGCGATACACGCGCGCAATGATAGTCTTAACTCCCCTGCTGGAACATATACGCTGTATACACATCGGCTCTCGGCTTGTTAAAACCCCAGCACTCAATCTCAATGGTGAGTCTCACAGTTTCACAGATAAATTGGAACGGATGAGGCTCAGGTTGTAAGATATCCATGGAGGTTGGACATTCCAAGTTATCAATGTCTACAGATGGTTACGGTTTTTGAACATGTTTGTGAAGTGTTTGTATCTGTGTGCAAGTACGAAAATGTTGTATCTATCAATAAAAAGTTGTAGGTTCGGGTAGCACCATAGATGAAGTTGCAACTTTGTTACGTATGATGTAAGGATTTGAAGAACCTAACGTATGTATCCTATCTATAGGCCATTCAAAACATGTGTGGCACAGCGCTTGGCACAACTGCTGTGCTGAAATTATCTAAAGTTATCCAAATTCTACTACAAAACAAACATTTCTGTTGTGACAATGATATTGCTGCAACCAGGGAACCCGAAAGGATTGAAGTTGCACGAAGCGATGGAAGAAAAAGGGCTTGTCCTAGCCGTTCTGAGCGCAGGAATGACTTTCAGTACATTGAAAATTTCCGTTGGCGCGCTATTGTTTGGAAAAAACAATAGGTCTTGTAAATGACAAGGGTCAGAAAAGTTCTGAGCTTTGAAGCCAGAAGTTCTCCGATATGTTCTCGAGCCATGTTTGTAAAAAATGATAATTCTTGGGTTTTCTGACCTGGTCTGACTGATCAGCATGTACATAATCATGCAAAATGAGAAGAATTCGAAAATTCATATTCCTGAAATTAGCTTCTGGTTTTTGAAAGACCTGACAGATGTATTCTTGAAAAGTGAAATTGTCGGAGCAGTTTCTGACTTGACTGAAAACTGCCACTTTCAAAACTGTCTTTTGAACACCACGAAGTTTACAAAAAAGAGCAAGGTCATAATAATTTCAATTTTCTGATGCTGTCTTTAGTGTTTTTTCTCCTTTTCGATTTTTTCAATTAATATGAAGAAGAAATTCAAAAAGCAGAAAACCTGTTTTCTTGGATTTTTTCGTAATTTATCTGAACTTTTTGTGTTTCGTTTTTTGGAAAGGTTGAAAAACCCGAAGCGTGATTCAAAGTTTGCCTTTCTCTTCTGCTTCGTTTCTGTTTTAAACTGCTTCTGCAATGAACGCAGGCAAAAGGCGGAAGAAAATCATTGTTCTAGTTTTTGTCCCTTTTTGCTCTAAAAATGTTGCCTTGTTTGAACATTCTAACAGGTTCAGGAAAAATCCACAAATCATTTTTTTGCTTGTGGATTCAGTATGTATGTCAGAACAAACAAGAAAAAGGTCAGCCCAGCCAATCAGTTTTCCGAACTGTTTTGTTTTTCCTGATTTTCTACCGACGTAAATTGAAGTCAATATTCAGAACATTCAAAGCACAGGGAAATCGGAAAATGAGTTTTCAGTTTTTTTTGCAAAAATTGTTTAATAAAGATTTCTGAGCCTTTTCTGGTATTTGTGCCAATTTCAGTTTGCAATCGCTTCCAATAATCCAAATTCAGAAGGTGCTCTTAGAAAAAAGCTCAGGCATTGAGATCTCAGAACTGTATTGAATCCTTTCGAAAATGTCGAATATTTTCGGAACATACACAAGCATATGCCCTTTCTGTATCAAAATTTGGAAAGCTGAACGCCTCCTCCAAACAATTACTGAACTTTCAATCAAAGAATTGATCTGCACAGGCTTCAGAAAATGTTCCACAAAGATCGGAATTCTTATTTTTTCAAGCGCGCAGTTTGTTAAAATTATGTTTCCTTTGGCATTTTCTCAGCTATGGCCGTACTTTGAAATTTCTGACTTTGCAAAGGTTGAAAACATTGTCAAAAACATTGAAGAGCTAGTCGTGACAAGGTGTGTGTGTATATATATATATATAATTTAGTTAACATTTAGAGCAGGTGAAACGGAGCTGGCAAATGTCAGGGAAAAAACTTCGAAAAAGCTGTTCGAAATCATGTTAGCTTCCCTAGAACTTCCAAAAATCAACGTTACTGCAAAAGTTCCAAAAATCAAAACACACAGCCTCCACAGACAACATCACGGATGAAGGACCTTGCCAAGCCATGATTTTTGCAAATAACACTGTGGAAATGGTTACCTATGATGTTCCAAGGTTGGCACCTTGGTCAGACCGCTTTCATTCCCCTAATTGATCCTAATCAGCTTGGTAGCTAATCTACTGCCTCTAAGGGCAAGCACCTTGCAGATTGCGCCCTCCTTTGGAACTGAAAGAAAATATGGGTTTGTATGTTCAAGAAGAGTATGCGGCAGATACGAAATAATTTTGCTTTTTCACGACACGTAAGCGTGGCGCAGGTGAAGTCGAAAACGTAAAAATCCCACACCTTCCCGTTTGTTCTCACAAGTTGCAAGGAATAATGCGCAAAATACCAACAACTATCAAGCAAGACTCGAGACACCTTCACCAGGCTATGTTTCCCCTGAGCAAAGCCCCTCCACGAAAGAAGGTTTCGGAGCTGATGTTGAAACCCTGCAAAGCCAGAGTTTTGCTTGACTTTGGATGATTTCACCGCTGTAGTAACTGCTTTTGAGTTTGCTATAGTAAGGCGCATCTTGGCTCAAACAGATCCTCACACAGCCGCAAATCTACACCATGCAAACCAAAACCAGCTTCAAATAAAGGGGAACAGAACGACTGCAAGAACAACGGCAAAAGGACCACGCTATGCTTTCCTGGGGGTTTTCGTGTCCCCACAGGTACTTCCTCCACGCCGGCTCGGCACAGACTCTGTGACATCGGGAAGCTGCACGAGAAGCTTCAAACAGTTTTCCAAAAAACGCGGGACATCTGCACGAGATCTCAAATCTGTACAGCGCGAGATGCTCGCAGCAAGCTCAAAGCAAATATCAATCTGCGCAGTTAACTGCACGCAGTGACACTGTGCGCGCGCACTGCGCGCACACACTGCCCGCACGCACTGCACGCGCACACTGCGCGCTCACACTGCGCGCCCGCACTGCGCGCGCAAAATTGCTTCCAAAATCCTGGATTTTGTTGACAAAACCTCTGATTTTGCTAACAAAACGCTCGATTTTGCCACCAAAATTTGCGAACGGTCAGAGCGTACGGTGCGTACGTGCGAGCGTACGGTGCGCGCGTGCGGTCAGCAGTGCCTGTATACGGCGGCGCAAATATAGTTTACTGGACTGAATAATATCTAATACTATACGACACGTCGCGCTCTCTTTGGTCAACCCTTCCAAACTGGAAGTCTTGGGCAAACCTTATAGGAAGGAGATGTATGGCCAACACGCTCACGTAGCCCGGAATGAATTTTGACCGGAATAAATTGGGACCGGGGCATTGCCCCCCTGCAGGCCAGCCGGTACTTTCCAATCTTCGCGCGCGCGGCACCAAGGCCCACGCAATGCCGCAAGATAAAGACACCGCAGGGTTGCAAACAAAGTGGTACACTATCTGTGCGGTTGCGACCCCATCTTTCGGCATCATTTTTATCGTCATGAAGCAGCGGGGGGGTTCAGATAGTATTCGGTTCTTTTCCGCTGCCGCGTATGCATAAGCTGCTGCCGAATTTGACACAACCAAGACTGCTAGTTTTGGCTTGCATATACTGTATAAGTTTGAGAAGATTCTGCTGGAATTCCAACATGATGCCGCAAAATCTTCTGAAGCAGCTGCATTGTTTTTTTGGCAGCTGTTTCGAAGAACCTTTTCATCCTTGAAAGCTTTGATAATGTTTCACGACTAGCTCTTCAATGTTTTTGACAATGTTTTCAACCTTTGCAAAGTCAGAAATTTCAAAGTACGGCCATAGCTGAGAAAATGCTAAAGGAAACATAATTTTAACAAACTGCGCGATTGAAAAAATAAGAATTCCGATCCTTGTGGAACATTTTCTGAAGCCTGTGCAGATCAATTCTTTGATTGAAAGTTCAGTAATTGTTTGGAGGAGGCGTTCAGCTTTCCAAATTTTGATACAAAAAGGGCATATGCACGTGTATGTTCCGTATCCGAAAATTTTGAAAAATTCAAAAAAGTTCTGAGATCCCAATGCCTGAACATTTTTCCTAAAAGCATCTCCTGATTGTGGATTATTGGAAGCGATTGCAAACTGATATTGGCACAAATGCCAGAAAAGGCTCAAAAATCTTTATTTGTAGAAAAATCAAACAAGTTCTGCAAGAAAAAAATCTGAAAACTGAATTGCTGTGAATATTGAATTCAGCTTACGTCGGAAGCGAATCCGGAAAAATCGCAAGACTGAATTTCCGACCTTTTGACAGTTTTAACAAACTTGGTTTTAATAGAAAAAAGTTAGACAAACAAAAAAAATGATTTTTGGATCTTTATCTTGTTGTCTTAAACCTTTTGAAGCTGAACAGCAATTAAAGAAAATCTGGAATCTTAATTTGAATCAGTTCGCTTTTGTGGCTGAACTCTTATTATCCTAAGACCCGTTTTTCAGACAATGAAAAGGAAAAAAGTTTGAATTTCAGTTCTCTGAGCCTTGACAGCTTTACGCTATCTCTGATTGTAAAGCAAAATAAAACAGGAAAAGTTTACAAAGAGAAGCAGAGAGCTCAGAAAGCTAAATTTCTATGACCTTGTTCGTTTTGGCTCAACTTCTCTATATTTCTCTTCATGTTGAAAAGAACGAAAAAGGGACAAAGATCCGGGAAAAAAAATCCAGAAAACTGAGCGTCTGGCTTTTCAATTTTCAAGTTTGTGACATTTTTGGTGTTAGAAAAAACATTCAGAAAAATCAGAAACTGCCCGGTCATTTCTGAAAACCAAAAAAGTTTCAGGAAGGTGATTGTTTTGAACTTGCTGGATTTTTCCCATCTTCTCGTTGTGCATGATGGTGTACATGTCAATCAATCAATAATCTTTGGGAATACAAAGAAATCTCAACTTCTGAAGACCATATTTTGCACGAGAACTTCTGGAATTCGTGTTAAGTTTAAGACTCTTCCGGTTTTTTCCTTTCTATTTCAAAGCGTAGCGCGTCAATCGAACCAACGGCGCGCCAGCCGCAACTTTGAACGCACTTCCTGAAAAGTCATTGTTGCTCTCAAAAAGGCTGCAAACATTTTTTCTTCCTTCGTTTCGCCATGTTCAATCCTTTCGGTTTCTCTTATTTCAACGGTATCCTTTCGGGAATTATTCTCGACCCAACTTTTCTTGTGCCATGAAGCGTGAACAACTTTCAGCATGTTCAGCCCTTTAAAGAGATGACTTAAAGATAAGATACGTAGCGCGAGTGCTTCAAATATTTTCCTGCTATATGCAGATACTTGCAACTTCCTTTACGGTTCTATCTGAAGTTACAACTCAGTTATACAGCACTTTACGGACTTGTAAGCAGCTTGCCTTGCTTGTAAATGCCTTGCGGATATGTTACGCAGTTCATTAAAGCTAGAACTTTGATACTAGAAAATTACAATATCCGTAAACAATTTCTGGCAGGGCACCTCACGACTGAATCTTCCTGCAAGACCATCCCGTGTCCCTTGCATTATTTTTCTGGGCGGCTAGCTTCCCTCGCTTCGTTCAAAATGATCGAAAAAGAAACTCAACGCATGCATTTCTAGGTGTTGGCACAAAAGTATAGAGCTCCGGGTTACTGGAGCAAGCAAAGACCAAGGATGCGCTTGAAAAAAAGTGATGTGGAACGTAATACTTTTAACTCAACATGCTAGGCGTTCTGAAAACCTGGTGGTCAAGAAAATCATTGGTTTTCTTCCTTCGTATTATTTCTCTGCATCGCAGCAGGGAGTTGGCACGGATGAAGCAAAGACTAACTCGCTGGCTTCCTGCAAGACCACACACCTGCCCACTAATTGTCTATACCTGGAACTATTTATCTTGTTTTCCTCAGCTTGCAGCAAGCAATCAAAACAGTACTGCCGGGTTTTCGAACAGAAAAGGTACCTCTCCATACACCTTAAACCCTACGGTTACACGCCGCAACTATACAGCACATGTGCCCCTCGCACCCTACACGTGCTCAGACATACGCACACACCGTATGCACACCCCATGCGTACTGTACACGACTCCTGCGCGCACCGTACGCGCGTACGCGCACACCGCGCGCACCGTACGCGCACACCGCGCGCACCGTACGCACACCCCGCACGCACACCCCGCACGCCCCGTACGCACACCCCGCACGCCCCGTACGCACACCCCGCACGCACACACCGCACGCCCCGTGCGCACCCCTTCTCGTACCAGAACGGTAGGGTACAAGTCAAAACCTTGTTCTCACCATTCTTGGATTTAGCTAAGTATGTAGGTCTGTAGGTCTGTAGGTCTGTAGGTCTGTAGGTCTGTAGGTATGTAGGTATGTAGGTATGTAGGTATGTAGGTATGTAGGTATGTAGGGATGTAGGGATGTAGGCATGTAGGCATGTAGGTCTGTAGGCATGTAGGCATGTAGGCATGTAGGCATGTAGGCATGTAGGCATGTAGGCATGTAGGCATGTAGGCATGTAGGCATGTAGGCATGTAGGCATGTAGGCATGTAGGTCTGTAGGTCTGCAGGTGTGTATGTATGTGTGTATGTATTTATGTATGTATGTATGTATGTATGTATGTAGGTAGGTAGGTAGGTAGGTTTAGGATTTCCTATGATTTCTGTTTTCTGATGATTTCTCATGATTTCATGCGGTTTCTTACGGTTTCTTATGGCTCAAGCCCCAAAATCCAAGAGCTTCACAAGTTGATCTCGCAGACCGTTGCTGAACGGTATGGCGTACTGCCAAGCTCCTGGGCTTTGCCGACATGCCCCAAGGGCTGAGCAAAAGCTGATCATATCAGCCTGAAGATCTTCGTCGCAAAGCTCCTGCAGGAAAAATCGTCAGAGCGTTACATCTGCAGCCTGCCTTGTTTTCAATTGCGAAACTAAACAGAAGGTCAGGTGGAAGGTCAGGCTTTATGCGCAGTCCTGGAACAGAAACACCGCCTGCAACCATTGCCCAGCTTGGTCACAGGCACCCAGCACTGCATTGTATGCGAACAAATTGGCTGGCAATGGGATCTCCTCTCAAACCACTGAGTCCGATTGATAATCGAGCTGGACTGCTGGACAGGAGCATTCCACTGTAAGACTGAAATCTGAAATGACAGGCGAAGTAAATCCAATGACAAACAAATGGGAGTCTCGCACCGAGAGCGAGAGGGCAAGAGAGAGAGAGAGAGTCCGCGTCCTGCATATCTGCCAGCAACTGAAGTGCATGTTGCCAATGTCCGCGGCACGCAGCGATGCCAGATGTGAACACCAGTTTGAGACCTAGGCACTGTTGATCAACCTGATACAATCCCATCTTTGACTCACCATTTGCATCTTCACTTTGTGTTGTCTGTGCTCAGTTTTCAACCCGTGGTGTTTCCAGTGTTCAATCCTTGGACATGCCGAGAGGCTTGAGACACTTGCGTCGGACTTCACTTCATGCAAGAGCTGCAAGGCGATCTGCCACTGCGCAGTGTCTCCACATGCATTGATGGCTGCATTGTGGGCAAGAATATCCTCTCTTGCACAGTGGCCACCACAACATGGAAGAATGTCTCGAAAGGATTGGCCACAAGTGTGCACATGCGCGTGTATTTTCACAAGCCCATCCTTCCCATCCAGTTGTGAAAGCAGGACTAGACCAAACTGCCAGTAGGACGCGGCGCCACAGGCATCTATTGCTGCAGTGAAAGTAACTGCCTGTCAGAGCGTCGGGGTTGAAGTTCGTGACGCATTGAAAGGCATTGATGCACCACAAGTGCCATGCAGAATGGAGGCAAACTGTGAAATGGCAAGTCGTCACAGAATTCAAAGAAACTTCCAGGCCTCTGCTTGATGGCCTTCTTTGTAGAAACGGTCTATGAGTTGAAGTGTTGCTTCCCATTGCCCATCCCTGCAAGCGCTTGCCTTGATTCCCAAACTGTCAAGTGGAATCAAGTGGAACAGAAGTTTTTACTTGGGAATCGTGGGAATCGGAGATTCTGAAACTAATGGATTTCAAGCGGCAGCTTTGTAACCTAAACGGTATCTGCTCATACACAATAAACTATCAAAAAAGCTCAGAAGCCAGAAACCGAACGAGCCAGGAGCCAAAAGCCAAAAGCCAAATGAGCATGCAAAACTGCAGCAAATAGCACGCAAATCAGAGATCAGAAGCCAGAAACCGAACGAGCCAGGAGCCAAAAGCCAAAAGCCAAATGAGCATGCAAAACTGCAGCAAATAGCACGCAAATCAGAGATCAGAAGCCAGAAACCGAACGAGCCAGCCAAAAGCCAAAAGCCAAAAGCCAAAAGCCAAATAGCAAGCAAATCAGAGATCAGAAGCCAGAAACCGAACGAGCCAGGAGCCAAAAGCCAAAAGCCAAAAATGCAAATTGGCTCCAGCAAATAGCACGCAAATCAGAGATTTTGGCTCCAAAATGCAGCAAATACAAGCCAGAAGCCAGAAACCGAAGGAGCCAGAAGCCAAAAGCCAAAAGCCAGAAGCCAAAAAAAAATGCTGAAAAAAATAGCCCTCCAATACAAAGAGTCTTACCCCTGATCCTGGAAACTCACCAGCCATCGTTCTCAACTGACTGCGTGACTCGTGTGACTCAGAAAGGACTCACAGCGCAGCGTGTAAGTGTCTGATTTCAGGGCCAAGCAGCACATGCACCGAAAGTGATGGTGTCAGGAACTTGCTGCTGCACCTGGTTTGCACCAAGCCGCATAGGAGAACTATGTATACCGCATGCTCGTTCAGAGGATTGTGAGACAACGTGAGGCAAATTAAGAAACATGAGCAAGATTGAACAGGTCAAAAGCAACAAATACGAACAAGAATCCAAGGCACGCAAAGCTCTTCGAGCAATTGGAAGGCTTCTTGCCACTTTGCACCAAGTGCAGTTATAATGGAGTTGTAGCTGATAGTGGTGACCTGCCAGTGAAATTTTCATCATGAAAGTTTGGACTAAGCGGGGGGGGAAGTCTTGAAACCATTGGATAGGCTATTGGCTAGGGACCATTAGATATTGGCTTGAATGGCTACCAGTATATAGAAGCTTCTGCAATGCCACATAGATTCCACACACTGACAAGGCCTGCATTGTATGAAAGGCTCCAGCCTCCAAGTTACTAGCTCTCAAGGCAGAGAACAGAAGCAACGCGTGCTGCCAGCGCTGGCTTTGTCCACAGGCAGTGATGGCCGCCGTGTATGTGACAGTGTCTCTTTCTTCTGCCGCGCTAAGTAACCACAGCGCCCCTTGCCACTGCCAATTTCTCCCACCTAGGAATCAGATGGGTCTGGGTTGGCGGAGATGCTACAAGTCTGCCAATGGCACAATGGCTTACAGACGCTATGCTGAAATGACTTCTCACTGTCTAGTCTGAGTTCCCCACAAGCAGCAATAGCATCGTTGAAGCTTCTCACTTTGACTTTCCCCTTCAGGTAACTGGCAGCTGAACACAAAGACAGTGCTTTTTCCCAAAGACTGCCCAGCGCACATGCACTAATTCCAACGCTGCATATCGCCATGTTGCCCACATTCCTGAGGCCAAAATCTTCAAAGTGTCCGAAAGTTAGACAAGACATCTGATGCAAAGCAACAGCCCACTGCCCCACGAAAGTGCAAGCAGACATCACCACGCTCCGCGTGACCAGGGTTGGCTCCAAACCCAGACCAGCAGACAGTGCCAGGTGTTGCAAAGATGCCAAGGTACTTTCCCATAAGTCCATTCGCCCACATGCACTGAGAATGGTATTGAAAGCCAGAACATTCGTTTGAATATTCGAGCATTTCAAGTCCTCAAAGACGTCCAAACAACATGACCATGCAAACGCAGCATCGCAAGCAGACATTGCGGAGTTGCAGGAAACGACGTCACAAATAACACCCCTTGCCCTCGACTCTCTGAAAAAAAGCGCGGCCTTTAACCACAGAGAAGAGCACCCGAGTCTGTGAATAAGAGAAGTGCAACTAACTTCATCTGCCTGAATGTGTCTCGATTGCATAATACTAAAAAGATTGACCACCTCTTGCCACTGCTGGGCTTTTGCCAGAGCATTATAGGTCACCAAATTTGGTTCCAGATTAAGGTTGCGGACATTTTTCAGTATCTCAATGGCTTTATCCCATTTCGTGGCTTTGGTGCATGCGCTGACTGTGGCTGCCCCTTGCACATGATGGAGATGGTGTGCCTTCGCAGCCCAAAGTGTCAGACCATGCCACCAACTTAGGCCAGCCTTCTCACATCCACGTGATCCACGTGCTCCACGTGCTTCAGTTTCAGAGCTCCCCAGAGCACGCAGCGATACACGCCTATGGGTTTCGGTCCCATGCACAACTTGCATCGGAACCGGTGATCGCTTCAACCTCCAATCTTGAGCCATGGTAACAGCCTGGACGATAGCTACCCTGGTAGCAATGCCCGCTTGCAGTCACCACATGTAATGACACTATCACGCTTATCACGTTCATTAATATGATCAACTAAGGTTGAAAGTTGAAATCAAGAGTCACTCTTGAATTCCAATGGCATCAGATGGCATCAGATGGCATCAGATGGCTAGAGAATCTCGAGGCCTCGGGCTGAAGGAATGCGAGGACTGAGTCATCTTTGCAGGCAGCCTGCGCAGCCCAAAGACCCACAAAAGCAAGGCCCAAAGCAGCACTCCTTCACCCAAAATGTCTCATCATTGGCTTTAAAATGGTACAACCCCGACACAACCAGCCAACTCGGGCAACACATTGAAAATGGATTTACTTGAGCGACTTTGGTGGTAACCTGGTTGCGACTCTTCGCGGCTTATCCGTTCATCCCTCCCAGCACCCAATCACCTCCATATTCTCAAGCTTCACCTTGGGTCACACAGTAGCAGACCGATGTCTCTGAGCACAGCGTCCCCTGAACTCCTGAACTGGCACGAATAGTTTGTGACAATGTTCTCAAAGGCATTGGTGGATCATGCTCGTATCTGCGTTGTAGCTTCCAAGCCAAAGCATTTTCTAGATGCAGCGCTGTGCGCGGAGCTTAAACTGCCTTGTCAACACGAAACTGCAGAGCTTCGAGGGTTTGTGGGGTTTCCTGGGTTTCCCGGCCAAACCTCCTTCCTTCACACAGCTCCTGACCCTTGGAGCAACGCATACTGCCATTGCAAGAACTCACATCCACTCTGGATTCACTGAATTTTTGTCTTCCAGCTTTCAGTGCTGAGACCATTTCACTTTCTCCATGCGCTCACTCAAGCTAAGGGATTCCTTCGCGTAGCTTCAGAGGCTGGTTTGGGGCATTTTGGATCATATAGGAATTGAGGTGCATGAATGCTGAATCAGAATCAAAAACAAAAAGACCAAAATAAATGAAAAAAGGATAACACGAAGAAGTGCGGTGTAATGCAGAGATTACAGAGAGCAGCTGCTAAAGGAAAAAAATGTGAAGTGGTGTAAAACAGTGTAAAAGCACAATCTGACCACGAGGAGGGTGCAACCAAGTTCTTTGCTCCTACCGTCCTCCAAGTGTTGCAAACGAAGTGCGTAAACAATCGGAGACAGAACCTCATTGTAGCAACACCAGCTTCCTTATGTCTTTAGGTTGCGGTTGTAGCAAGTTATAGGTTTCTGAGCATGTGTGTGTGTGTTTCAGTTCTCTCCACTGATAAACCACCCAAGTAAGATCCTTGCGTACTGGTCATCCAACAACAGCCTGGTCATGTTAAATTCTCAATGCAGGTGTCAAGGTACAGCTGGTACAGGAGATTTGAGCTGATTGGAAGTGATTGGCAGTGATTGGTGATTGGAGCTGAGCTCGGCCCCTGGCCATTCGTAGTTCACAAGCGTTGTGGGGCCTTCACTCTGCACATCTCTGCACAATCTGTGGACAGGCAGGGCTGGTGTGAAGACGGCCTCCTGGAGGGAAGTAGGTCACCAACTCCTGCGAACCGAACGTCACCGAACCGCCCACTCCAACGACTCCAACTTGATGCTAAAACCTTTATATATGATATAAGCACATATAGATATAAGCATATACTATACAAGCTTAGTGTGCTAAAATGTGCTGAAATGTGCTAAAATGTGCTGAAATGTGCTAAAAAGTCGTATGACTGCTCTACCTGTGTGATAGGCCCGATAGGCATGGGGCAACTTAGTTACATTGAAAGATCTTGCAACAGCGCTTTCTGGGCCAAAAGTCCCGATGATGCAAAAGTATACAAGAGTATGTTTGAGCTTAGTTGAAGAATTCCCAGGTGTTCTTTTCTCTCTCGTCCGCTCGCAGCTTCGAGGGGATCCCTGACAGTCTCGTTGCCAGGTCCACATTGCCACGTTGGCAGGCTCGCATTGAGTTCAGTTTTGTCAGATCTTCGGGGTGAACTCAAACCTATCGGGACGACTTGGGACGCATGTGAGAGGTCTGACAGTCCAACATTGAGGATCGGCAGCATAGCAGCAGCACCGTTGTGCGGTTGCCAGTGTGGATCTACAACACGGTAGTCTTGATGGCGTCCTTGATGCTGACCAAAATGGCCTAAGCTGAAGGTTGCCTTTATCATCTGTGATTGATTTGACTGTCGCACAGCCAAGGCAAGGAACCGTTTCAAATTTCCCACCTTCTCCTTCACATTTGACCTCCGCACATGGCAAAATGGTGCTCAAAATTACGCTGCCTGCATCCATTCTCTGCCCGTAGCAAGTCAGGATATGCAAGGGCGAACCCTGCCTTTGCCGAAGCTGCAGCAAGCCCAAAATGCACAGCCTCCTTGAATGAGCAAGACTCAACCACCCATAGGTCCTTCTGGTTTCTTTCTTTCTCCGTTGTTTTTTCCGTTGTTTTGCCAGCCTTTGACTTGCCAAAAAAGACTGGGCATAAGTTTCAGAAAGAGCCCGAACCGAACGAGCCCCATCTAAAGAACTTCCGACTCGTCCCAACACTGCAACCCAGTCTTTGTTCCACATACTGTTGCAAGCAGCGCTCCTCAACGTCCTTGGCAATATCAGAGCACAAAGAAGCCATCAAAACGCCCGCCATTGTGTCACCTGCACCAATTGGATTGAAGCCTGGGTTCGAGCAAGGTGCGGCAACTTCTGATACGAGTTCCTGGCAAAATATCTGTCATAAAGACTTCAAACTCTGACCATAACACGTGCCGCAATGTGTTAGGTCTATGCCACGCAAGGCAAAAAGCAAATGAACAACGGGTGCAAAAGGCAGCGTCCTTTTGCTGCAATGGCTCGAGCTCAGGTGATCACTGCGTCGCACGCAGTTCAGTGCAAAACGTGCATGACAATGGAAATGTCTGATCATGTGCTCACAGAATCAAGTTGCTGGTGAAAACTCACACTCGTCTTTCTTTGTTGATTGACATTTCCTCTCTCATGCAACTGTATCCAGGGTTTCCGCAACCAACATGCAAAGCTTTCCATAAGCTTGCAGCAGACCTTCGTGAGTCCATCGGCCCACTGCAGATTTGTTGGCACCCAGAATACATTCTCTCTAGTCAAAAACTGCTGCGCTGAACGGATCGAAACTATCGTCCGCTTCTCCTCAGTTCTGGGATTTTCAGAAACCAAAACATCATAAAGAGAACGGCAGTCAGTGACCTGTATCTGTCGCAACAGTTCTTTTGAGGAGATGTGGAAAGCAGGACGATTCAGCAACAGTTCACTCAATTGGTAATTCAGAAAGGATGCCCTATCTACCGATGCATCTGCTGCTGAAGCTTCCGCAGCAAGAGTGCTTCTGCAAACTCGGCTACTCCTAGAACTCTTCCAATCTAAAAGCAAACCAGGTGAAACCACATCTGTAGCCCTTGGATCAGCTAAAAGGATAAGTGATCCATGTTGGCTCGCATGCCCCTCAGCATTCGCCCATGACGAGTCAGCGAAAGTCACAAGCATGGTGGCATAGTTGATGGGCACCGGCCGCAGGACAATGCCATGCTCCTTCGTCGCATGGAGGTGGTCCACTGCTGAGTACATGTTCTGCAGATCTTCATATGTTGACTTGGCCCCTTTGCTGCAAAGGCTGACAACTGCAGCAACATCTGGTCTCGTTTGACCAGCAAGCCACTGAAGACATCCTGCAACTGATCTGAACTCACCGAGGTCCTTCTGATCGATGGTCTCTTTCAGCAGCTTTCGGTTCACCTTGCCGCTCTTCATCTCAGAGATGAACTTCTGCTGATTCAGGTGAATCTCGTACTCGCCAGTGGCAGGGTTTTGCTTCAGGGTTATTTGCTTACCTTTGAACTCTAAGGGGTTATCTAAAGTTAACTCATTTTGGCTTCCCCATTTGAACAACTGGAGCAAATGATTTCGGTCGTACCTTGAACCATGTGCCAGCAAAAAGTCATCCACATACACAATGGCAACTGCGCAGAGGACTGGATGCTTGCAGCCATCGAACTTCTTGTGCAAGAAGAACAGCATCTTGTCCAAAGAGCCCTGCACATAGCCAGCTCGCAAAAGAGTCGCGATCACATGCCGACACCATGTTCTCGGGGCATTTGCAAGTCCATAGATGTTCCCCTTCACAAGGTAAAGCATTGCCTGAAAGGTCTTTGCCAACTTGGTGATCCCGTCTTGGGGTGGTAAAAGATAGAGCGGTTGCTCTCGCTCTTCTGGATCACCTTGAAGAAATGCTGTTTTCACGTCACCGCCCCACAACAGCCAAGTTCCAGAGTTGCCACCAAAAAGAATACCATTCTTACCGGCAAGGAAGATGGCATAGAGGACAAACTCTGACTGTCGAGTTGGAGTTGCAGCTTCGCGTTGAAGGGTCCATAGATCTGGATCAAGGCAGCCAATTGCCACGACCCTGCATTTGGCTCGCAAGGCCTCAGCTCCCTTCGACTTGTCTCGGTAGGCCGCTCTCGACCGCAAAATGCGGCGTCTTAGCTTCTTGTCATTCAGGATCGCTCTGGCCTCACTGTTGGTCAAAGGTCTGACTGATCCAAATTGTTGCCAGGACTTCTCTTCTGCTTGGGCTGCTTCGACATAGGCTTGAATTGAGGACTGGTCCATCTTCAAAATGGTTTGCCATGGGATCTCCTTGTCAAGGGCCTTTCGTTCTTGACGTGTCAAAGTTGGTGCGATGGGTGTCTTCTCACCTCTGAAGTCTGCAACGTCAGCATCAGACTCGTCGCTAGGCCCTGTCCCATGGTAGTTCTTGTCCTTTCTATAGGCATTCATGTAGATCTTGTGGGCATACGGCATGTAGATGTCATTGGAGCCGTCAAAGCCCTCAGGAAGGAGGTGAATGCCGTCCACATCATCCAAAACAAAATCAAAAGAGCGCTCATCACGACGCGAACTTGCATTGAAAGTTGAATTTGAATTCTCCTCATGTTGAGGTTCTTCATGAAGTGAAACATTGTGCACCTGATGCTCGCTGGACACTCGTTGTTCAGCTGGGCTCTCAACATCGTCAATGGTGCGCTTTGCAGGAGTCATCTTCAGGCCCTCAGGTGTCGTTGGAGCAATGTCGCCAACCTCTGGTGCAATGGCCGGCTCAGCTGGAGGTTGATCGGCAAGTCCAATGGGCAGCTGTGGCACTGAAGGTTGTTCAGCATCATCGTCAGGAATGGTGATGACTGCACTTGGAGGAGCGTCAGGAAGAACTGGAGTCGCATCACCAGGAACCTGACTCTCTTGTCGTTGATCTTGCCGAGAACCACCAGGTCTTGAAGGCAATGATGGCAATGGATCATTGCTACCACGTGGTCGGTCACGAAGAGACCTTTGCGGTACTGGAGTGGTGGATCTCGATCGATGGGTTTTTCTCACAGGGATGTTCACTTTGAGCTGAGCTCGTTGACCTTCCGTCATCCCAAAAGACTGGTTCTGGATGATCGTATTGCGATAGGTCGGAGAGCTCATGTTGAAGTTGATGGGCTGCTGGACATATGGATCTGTCTGGACTGCTTCTTCTTGCAGTGTAGCTTGGTCTTGGAGAACCATTGGAGGAGGAGTTGATGGAACTGGCTCTGATGGAATTGGAACAAACTCAGCACCACTGAACTCTTGTTGAGGCACTGCGATTTGAGGCTGGAGCTCGTCAAATCCAGGATGCTCCTGTCCAGGTGCTGGAGGAGGAATCTGCTCATCGGCCAGTTCACCATGTTGAAGGTTCTCAACTGCAGACCGCAGCGACTTAATGTCCTCATAACTTGGAGCCCACTGCTCAAATCCAAGAGCTGGACGAATCTGGTGAGGGGCAACCTTGATGGTGTTGGTGCCAGCTTGAAGCCATAAGCTTTTGCCATCAGGATCTCTTCCAAGAATTCTGGCAAGCTTGTAGCCACCGCGCTTTTTACCGGACTTAGCTGTCCAGCGCCAGTAAGCAGCAATAGAGCCAACGGGAAGATCTTGAGGACCTGTCGTAGTTGATTTTCTCAAGAGGGCTCTTCTGAGATTGCTGTCGATGCTCATGGCAGCGAGGTGCTGTTGGGCTTCAATCCTCAGCAGATCGGCTTCCTTCTGAAGCTCATCTCGAGTCTGGCCAGTCACAAGTCCACGACTGTCAGACAGGAGATTTGTCCCCATTCTTGGGATTCGGCCAAAGGCGGCTATGAAAGGAGGACGACCAGAGGACCAAGTGCAAGAATTCTTTGCGAAGCATGCTGCAACCACGGCCTGCTCCATCATGGCTTCATTGGAGACTGCTCTGGAGTCGATGATGCGCTCCATCAGGTCTCTCAGCACAGAGTTGTGGCGCTCAATGAGACCAATGCGATGATGGGACTCGGCTGGGTTAAAGTCCACAAAGACACCAGCCTGATCCATGGAAGCTTCAAAGTAGCCCCTGAAGGATCCATCTGGATCAGCTTTCATGCGAAGTGGAAATCCAAAAACACGTGCCCAGTGGGACACGAATTGAAACTCAACTTCTTCAGGGCTACGGTCTCGCAAGAGCAAAGCCATGTGAAAGTGGGTGCATTCATCAATAATGCCTAGAAAAACATAGTTCACAGCTCGAATGTCCCTGACATAGAACAAATCGATCTGAACCGCATCAGCAAACTGAAGACAAACATCATGGGGAATGCCCGAAGGTTCAGGGCGAGATGGCCCCTTCACTCTCAAACATGACTCGCAAGTCAAGGCCTCGACCGCATCATAGAGCTTCTGGTCTTTGATGCCATTCATGGCCAACATCTTCTTGAGCTCATTGGCGTGAGGATGCCCAAGATTTCGATGGAGTCGTGAGAGAATGGTCTTCAGTTGCTGCGAAAGTCCAGGCAGCTTGGGAAAAGAAATGCCGTCGACATTGTGTGCGATGATGCTTTGAGGATCATCATCTATAGTCACCACATCTTGTTGTGGAGCTCGCTCTTGTTGCGGTGCTTGCTGTGGAGCCTCTGCATGTCCAAAGAAGAAAATTCCAAGATTGACAGGCTTCCGGAAGCGAGCTCTGGGATGTCGCACATCGGAGAGGTCCTCCACAACAACGTCGATCTCACCATCGTTGTAGAGCAATGCAAATCCACGATGGGTGTGTGGGATATGAGCTGGAAGTCGTAGCATAGCAGGCTGCACAGCGATCTGAACTCGCTCAAGCTTGTGCCATTTCACCATGTCACTGACCGACTTCCAAAGAGGATCAGAAGTTGCAAGCACGTAGCTCTTCATGCGAGTTGTGTCGAAAGTCCGCTGGGCAAATTCAAAAAGCGGCTTCCAATCTTCAGGATTGTCATTGTGCTGGGCTACCCAAACTGAGTGTTGAGAAGACCTTGGCATCATGAAGCGTTGAGGATCCAGCTCCATAGCAGTCTGCTTGATGCCAATGAGCATCTCTTTGACCATCTCATCGGGGTAGTGCTGAGACAAAGTGGTCTCCTTGCCTTCCAGCTTGACACATTGGCGAAGTTGCTCAGGGCTCAAACGGCGCGTCAGCCGAGCCAAAACATGAGGACAATTGCCCAGGAACTTGAAGGTCTTGCGGATCATCTGGTGCTTGGAATTCACCGCACCGTAGGCTCCTGAATGGCAAATTGAAAAACTCACGCCAGGCAACTTCGACAACTTCAGAATCAAAGGCTCCACCCAAAGTCTACTGGTCACAGGGTTTTCGATGAGGAAGAAACGACCAGCATTGGATTGTTTGATACACCAATCCACAATCTTCTTCAGCAGCTTCCTTGCCTTGGCACGGCGCATCAAAAGAAGGATTTTGCGTCTGATGTAGTTGACATTGTCCTGAAGCAGACACCAGTCTGTGCAATCAATGCCCTGAACAAGAAACAGTGGCCTGTAAAAGTCCAACAGGTGATCCACGTGGGCCTGGTGTTCTGCCTTGCTCAGGTCATAGCCTGTATTGAGGTCAATTGGCCCCAGAGCTTTAAGTCCAAAGCTCTTGGCACGGAAGGAAAGTCCAGCCCTTCCTGCAAAGGTCTCAAGCAAATCCACACGAGACCGATGCTTGTGCCGTTGGAGAGGGTTTGGATTTGAACTTGAGGTGGAAGTCAAAACCTCATGTTCAAGCTGGGCCAAATTCACAAGCTGTCGCACTGAATGACGCAAAGTCTTTCGGCCAAGGTTGGAAATCAAAGCTGCATGTGGTGGAGGCTTCAACTTGAAAACTGTTTTGCCAGTCCATGCACTTTTCATTTGGAATGCCCCGGAACTGTCACCCCATTCATAGGTGAGTGATTGGTTCCTGCCATCCTCATACTGCATCTCAACAACGCACTCCGGGCATAGTTGATGGAGGTGAATTGGGCATGGATCTGGCACTTCAAAAAAATCAGCCTCACAAAACAACATCTTCCTGGGAACGTGGTGAACTCGAGTGACATATTGAGAGTCCACCTGCCACTCATCGCTCAAGCAAAGTCCTCGGGCGTCATGTTCACGTCCCAGCCATGAAAGCCGTCCGGGCCTCCGTCCGAACTCGGTGGGTATGCATCCGAGTCGTAGGGAATCTCCGACTCCATCTCTGGCAAATAGACCTGCAGAGCTTCCACCGGTTGATGGTCGGTGGCACGGGCTCTCGGCTTCGCTTTGGCTTTCGAAGATGTCCCTTTCTTGCCACTCCTGCCCTTGCCCTTGGTTGGCATGTCCGTGATCGGCAGGATGGTGGATGAGGAGGGAGGCGGCAAGTGCGAAGAAGGTTGCAACTGAGGACTTCCATGAACCACCCAACCTTCTCTTTCCAGATCCCACTTGTACCGCTGGTGGCACCTCTTGCACTTGCTGAAGGACCCGTGCACGTTGCCGTATCGATGAAAGGCTGGATGGAGGCAAGTTGCAGGATTGACCGCCTTCATCTTTGGCGCCAGCTCCTTCTTCTGCCTTTCCAGTTCCTGTTGGTGCTCCCATGTGGTCATCCACTGTCGTGGCATCAGGCCGAATTTCACCAGCGTGGACATGGCCTTGTAGGCCCGAAAATACAACATCATCACTTTGATCACCACATTCTCCCATCGAAAGGAAGCTTCTGAGCGCCCTGCACGAAGCATTGCCGAGCGATCCGATCTGTTGGGGTGGCTGATCTCGAATTGAGCCCTTGTTGAGGATTCCGGGCGCGCATAGCAGCTCAGGATCCGGATCATGCCAAAGATCAAGATTCGACAGCTTTTTCCAACATGACATCTTTGAAACTCCATCTGAAAAATGAACAATGCTGACAGCAAGATGCCCATGACGACTAGTGAGTGGCATGCTCAACCCCAAATTGGTAAATGTCAAAGTCATGGTATGCATATCGATGACACATCCAAGTCGTTGCAAAAGAGTACGACTTGCCAAAAAAGGAATACCAGTCTTCAAAACACTTGCACCGAAGATCACTCCCTGGGATTCCTGGCCTGGCATCGAAGCTGGGAAGTAGGCTCTTCTCGAAGACACCACTGGAGCTCCTGAGCCAAACTGGAAGTGGTCGGTGCAGTCAAACATCTTGACCCGGAGATCGTGGCGATGGAGGATTTCTGAATGGGTCTTCAACCAATGCTCACCACAACATGAACGCTGACATGCAGTATCCAAAACCATAAAACCACCCAGGTCAATTGCTTCGGTCACCCATGCTGTCGAAAGATCTGCCCCAAGAACCAAATTGGTGGTGAAGGTGAAATAACTGGATTGGGGATCTACTTCATGGTGTTCTGGGTCATCGTGTTGATGGTCATCATGAGATAGTCCAACCACATAGCTCTCCGCTCTTCTTGATGCCTTTGCCCCCAAAGTTGCCAGAAGACTTCGGGGTAGCTACACTCGAACCACCAGTTTGATGCCCTTTTCCATCTCGCTTGCCACCACGCTCAGCTGAAACAGGACAGACACTATCGCCTGCCCAATGTCCAATCTGTCCGCAGGCACTGCATGACGAGGACTTCTTGCGCTCCTCAATGCTTTTACGGCCAGAAAACTTGCGACCAAGCACTGAAGCCTGCAACTTCTTGGACGTAACTGTGAGAACCTGGGCAAGCTCTGCAATATCATCAGGATTCAAAGCTGCATCATCGGCGTCAGCCTCGTCTCCATCAGCACACTCGGCATTTTCATCTTCTTCTGCAATGGGGCCAAGTTCACTCTCATCCCCAACTGCCTCTTCAAATTCCTCATTGTCGCCAGCAGTCTGGTCACCGTCTGCAAGTTCCGTTTGGAATGCACGCTTTGGATAACCCTTCCCCTTTGAGGATGACTTGCCCGAAAAACTACTTGAAGAGGATCTTTGGGAGGACGCTGAAGTGCTAGTCATGGACCCCGTTGAACTTGATGGTGAACCCTTATTGCTACCCTTGCCACTGTTTCCCCATTGGTTTCCAGGAAAAAACAAGGGAGGGCTCGGCTTGAAATCAGGAAACTGAAGGCACAGGCTCTCATAGATCTTCTCATAGTGAAGGTCATTGCCAGCGCCGATGAGGACTAAGCGCTGAAGCTCAGGAGAGAGAAGGCACCGCTCGAGCACCCGATTGCCACGTGACTCAGCATCGTACATAGCAGATGACTGAATGCCCACATTGTCCAAATCGCGTTCAATCCGTCGATATCTGTTCAGATATTGGCGCACGGTTTCATGAGCAGTCCGCTTGACAGTCTCGAAATCACTCAGCAGTTTCCGTTTTTGGAAAAGAATGCGCTGTTGGAGAGGACCGCGCAATTCATCCAAAATATACTTCACGCCATCCTTGGCGTTCACCTTCTTCAGGTCGAAGTGCTCAGCCTCTGACTCAGCCTCGCCAGTCAAAGAAACATAAAGCGCAAGACCCATCCCGCTCGAAGTCATATAGTTCCTGGATTGCATGACCCACGTCTCAACCTTGCGCTCGTATTTGCTAAAGGCACGAAGGTCATTCTGCTGGTACTGCCATCTGGGTGGCTGAGGAGGAGTGCCACCGCGCCATCTGACTCCGCGGGCAGGACCACGCGCACTGTTCCAGGAGCTCTCACTGTCTGTATCTTTCTTCTTTCGATCATTCAACAATTGTCGCATCACATTCAGCAGTTCACCATTGGCACTAAGTCTTTCACCAGAGTCCGCTGAACCTCCATGATGAAGAGCTGGTGCAATTGGGGCTTGAACAACTGAGGATGAACTGGAACCTCTACGACGTCGGCGTCTGTGGGAAGCAACATCATCTAGATCAACCACAGGATCCGTCGTAGGCGTCTTTGACTCGGCACGCTCTGCATGGCTTCCAACTGATGGCTCATCAGGAAACTTTGCATGAGCAGCTGCAGGACTTTTCGAAGTCTTCACAGGGGATCCTTCCACAGAACCATGTGAAGAACCACCAGAAACTGACCTTGAAGTGGAACGATGAGGCACATACAACCAAGTTCCAGTGGCTGTCTCTAACTTGGCCGGCTCTCCAACGTTAAAGAACTCGCATCCACCACATTGCATGCATCGATACATCCCATCTTCATCAACACTCCAGTCGTCAGTTCTACACTTCAGGCACATCCATTGGGCTCGTTGGCTAGCTGGATCCAAAGGAAGAGGATCTACAGGGGCTGGAGCAGGTCTGCCAGGCATATATCTACGTTCTTCAGCTGCAACCTCTGAAGGAGTCCAACTATATGAGGAACCATCATCAGATCCATCGCCAAAAAGGTCAGACATGCCAAGCCCGCCATGGCTCCGCGGCCAACTGACCATAACACGTGCCGCAATGTGTTAGGTCTATGCCACGCAAGGCAAAAAGCAAATGAACAACGGGTGCAAAAGGCAGCGTCCTTTTGCTGCAATGGCTTGAGCTCAGGTGATCACTGCGTCGCACGCAGTTCAGTGCAAAACGTGCATGACAATGGAAATGTCTGATCATGTGCTCACAGAATCAAGTTGCTGGTGAAAACTCACACAAACATCTTCAAACAGAATTCTCCCTCTTAAACATGCATGACGTCATTTATGATATGACCTATTCATACGAAGTCTGGACCCAGCTCTGAGTCTGCGACATTCCACTTCTGGGAGATCATAACGGATGCAGCGAATGTTGCCAGACTCTCGAGAGTAGAGGAATGCAGATTTTGCGCCATCCTTAAGCCAAAAAAAACATGGACAGTTAAAGCAGGGAACATATGAATTGATCACAATGGTGGGAAAACATGGGAAAACTGGGAAAATGGTTCATTCCTTCAATTAGGCCTCATAAAGTGGCTAAGCAATATGGATCCATCGGTATGTGTACATGTCATGACCCTGAAGGATCCTAAAGGTCTGTAGGTGCGAGCAGCTTGAACAATTTCTGAACAATCCTCTTATGTTCTTATGATTCTTATGATTCTTATGATTCTTATGGATTGCCTTTACCCATCTTAGGTCCGGCAGGTCAACATGGACAGATGATGACAGGTGCAAACGCAGCTGAGCATCAGTGATCGCAAGATGGCTCAGCCCCCCAAAGCGCTCCAGCCTCTCAAGTATCATGTCTGAACGGTCTGAACATGTCTGCACTGTCTGCACCCAACCAAACGAAGAGTAACGTGCAGCATCTGTCAGCACGTAACATGAACCGATGTAGAAAGTTTCTCCCTTGTCTCTATTCCTAGTCTATACAGGTTGCTTCCATGCTATTACATGCTATTACTATATGGAATCTAATATAGACTATACAGTATATGATGCATGATGTTGGTTACAATTTGGTGTGGTCTACTCACTCTAGTCTAGTGAGACCTGGCTGGCCAGGTGGCCAGACTGCATACAAGAAACGTCTTGTTCGCCGCTTCATTGATTTGCTCTGCGGAGATCTGCCCCTCCTTGCATTCAAAGCCCATCAGGGCACAAATCTCCATCGCATTGACCTGGCAGTAATGGACTTCTGTCTTGGAACACAGGAAGGTACAATGTTATACATATATCATATACCTGGATTTTCACTTAGCACTTTTTCTGCTCATAGCAGTTTTCACTTGGATTTACGCTCGTTCTGACATTTTATGCTCACTTGAACTAGAAAAAGCGCATTTATTTCTTGACGGACGGGCATTTATGCTTTTTTCCCGGCTTATTTCCCGGAAAAATACGCTCATAATTTGGGCTTCAAAATGCACAAAGTGCAAAAATGCCAGAAGTGGTGGAATTTCGCTCATGTGGAGAAAAACCGCTCAAAAAGCGGAAATCTCTGAAATGAGCATTTCTTTGTGCTTTTTCGAGGATACAGGTATATATATATATTTATATTTATTTATTTATTTATATATTCATTTATTTATATTTATGTCAAGCATGTGAAAGACTGAACACGAATTGCGCTTTCGTAGCTCTATCCCATGTGCCATCCCTAGCGGAGAATTCGTCACGCCCATTCCACAAGAATGCGATGAGCCTTGTAGATATCAACGTCACCAGCGTCAAGGATATCAATCACATCCTCATGCCACTCAGACGCAGTTTCAACCCAGGAAAAAAGGAGATGAGAAACATCGCTATGAAGCAGTGGGCCACATTTGCATACTGTATCCGTTGGGCATCTGAGCATCGTGTCCCCATCAATGAAAAATGTATCAACGTCTGAGTCTAAGTCTACACTGGGCTATCCTTTCAGTTTGATAGGCCCTATATGTAGGCACATGTGGGCAGTATGTCGGTGTCCCCTTGTGTCAGATGCTGTCAGAATATGTCAGAACGCAGCCACCAATCTCCCACGACCCCAGACTGCATCCCACCGCATCCCACCGCATTCCCATTCACCTGCACAGGCTTGGCAACATCCAGAAGTACCCACGCTCCACGCGCTCCATCCGTTTTGGCTTTAGCAGCTTTAGCAGCTTTAGCAGCTTTAGCAGCTTTCAGATAGAAGTCTCGGCTGGTTCCGTTCCTGATGCGGTCTCTGCCAAATATAAGTTGCAAAGCTCAAATCCTTGTTTTTGCCGTGCACTCAGATAAAGGAAACGAAGTAGAGTGATTTGAATTACCAAAGCAACCAAGACTCGGCCAGGTCCCCATCAGAAGTATGCCTTTGAATGTTGGTGCTGCAGCCTCACAATTTCCGAAAGAGCTCCGGAACAAAAAGGCACGGCAAAACAGCCCAGCCTTTGATCTCTGCAGGCACAGGCACTTTGCAAAAGCACGGCTTGAAAAAAGTTACACATGCTATCATAAGTTCAAAGCTTTGCCTGTTGCACTGATTTGGTCAAGTTGCGACAATCTTTGCAAGCAGCTCATCTGCAGCGGCTGAGCTTACAGGTTCCGAAGGAGTGATAAGCTCCGAGATGGTTGGGAGGCCGGTTCTCGGATAATCCACCAAAGTCATAAACTGCCTGGTGGTTGCACCCATCACCGTGATATCCTCGATTCCTTGTTGCATCTGCAGCTGACGAATCTGTTCTCCAGTGTAACCACCCAAGAACTGTGCCACAGTTACACGGCAGGGGCTTGCGCCGCTTGCACCAAATGCGGCGGATGCAAAAGCGCCAAAAGCGCATGCAGCTTTGGCAGCATTCTGGCCTTTTCCCCCCACGCCAAGCGTGTGAGCTTCTGCTCGGTTCACCTGCCAGATTAACTTCAACGGATGTCCAAGCTAGACCGCACCCCCAATTGGCAAACCATGGCAAACATCCAAAAGCATCCAAAAGCCACCCAGAAAGTACGTGACTGATTGCTCGATATTGCTCGATTGTCTTAGATGGCAGGGCTTTGAAAACAAATTACACATCTGTCCTGACCAAGATCAAGCACACGAAGCCGAAGGATGTGTTGCAGCCCAGGGTTCAAGCCCAACACGAGTACACCCGAAGGATTAGGCCCTTCCAGCTCCATTTGGTGCCATGTGCCAGCACCAGGGACCGCACGATAAGGAGCCACTGGAGCCAATGCGCTCCAAATGCACAAATGGATTGTGCGCCGGGAATTGAACTCAGCTGATTTGTTTAGACGCGATAGAAGCTTGAATTTTTGGACTTCTGACTGACCTCACTATTTGGCCTTTCAGCCTTGATAAATTAGCTGGCAAATTGCACGGCCATTGTCTTCAGCCAAAGTCAGTCGTAATCAAGTTGTAATCGCTCACAGCCGTCCTGGCAATGTTCCTTCTCCTTGTGAGGCAAGACCTGTCCAAAGCACTGTATAACGTTGGTCGGAAAAGAGTTGTCACATCATGATGTTCCATGATGGTACTTTAATGATTTTAAAATATTTATATAAAAGGTAGTGACAAGGCAATCATCATCTACCGCAAATGTTTACGAATGATGACTCACGGTTCTTGTACATCCAATCTATTCACAGGATTTTACAGGTGGTCTGAAGCCTGCATTGCCTGGTACGCGATCACATTTACAAATGACTTCAAATGCATGCATGCGCCTTCAGTTCCTGCTGATATTGCAATCTCTCTGCGGATCATGAGAATCATAGCTGCACTTGTCCAGTACACACGTGCAGCGGCTTGCCTCTCGCAAAGCTTTAAAGAACTTCTCCTTGCTGACTCGAGTTGACCTTTACTTTGGCAGACCCGATTTCCAAAACAAGAGCTAGGCCCAGCTAGGCCCAGCTAGGCCCAGCTTGGCCCAGCTAGGCCCAGCTAGGCCCAGCTAGGCCCAGCTAGGCTGTGGTGTATCAAACGGTTTGAGTCAATGACAGACCGCTGACAAATCTACCTTGACAACTGTGACTCCAACCCATCGCTTTCAAAATATGTGCGGAAAATCCTGGCCAGACACTCGAGACACTCAAGCTCCGCCATATGGCAAGTTTGACCACTTCAGGACAGAAACTCTGATATTTCTGATCAATGGCGGCAATCACTGACAGCCAAACATCAGATGTGATGCCTGAGAATCTCTGGGCACAAAGTCCGGTTGTCTCGAACCTGGCTTCGCGCAAACTCAAAATGACATCTATTTGTATCGCATCGGTAAGGTTTGAAGATAAACACGAATGTTATGCCAGTTATGCCAGTTATGCCAGTTGTGCCAGTTGTGCCAGTTATGCTTTGTGTTTTCAGATATTTTCAGAGGCATCCCGGCAGCCAACAGATCCAACAAAAGCCCAGAGCACGACGAGGTCAGACACGTGGCCACGGAGAAGGAGCCTGGGAAACAGCACCAGGTGAACAGCTCAGGACAGCATAATACAAGGCACATAGAAATGTACAGGACAGGTAAACAATGGTGTAAACAACAAGGAAACGTGTGAAATCATCGTAGCTGTAGCATGCTGTAGCTGGATGTCCACAGATGAAACTGGGAGAACAGAACATACATTTCCAGATTCATGGAGGTTTGTACCGGAATCCGGCGAAAACTGCTTTGGGAGTCCAATGAAGATATGAAGGCCTTCCAGCAGTAAATGATCTCAGCCACTTGAGGTCACTGGGGTCATGGCAGGAAGCTCAAGAAGTCCGGCTCTGCTGCGTACCGTCGCACACTGGCCAGAATATTGATCCCAAAGCATGATGCTTCTTCTCCAAGCTCCTGGTCCAACATATGACTCAGAGATCCAACCGAGCTTGGCTAAATACATGGTGACCTTGGGTGTTCCCTGGGTGGTTGGACCAAATTTGATAGGGAATGCTGGCCATGTGAGACCGAACAAACTTTCAGCAAGTCCGTCTACTGACTTGGTGGTTGTTTGATATGTTTGATGTTTTTCAGAAATCCTCACTCCCAGTCACAACTGCTCTAAGTACTCTTTTCACCTCACCGAGGGGAAGAATAAACAGCATCTGCAGACCAAAACCAGCCTGATTGAGAACCTCCATCATGGTCTCCAAATACGGTCTGCCAGCAATCCAAACACTCACACAAAACAACGGTGCTTCCATGTTGTCATGTTGTCATATGTTGTCTGGTAATGATTCCTCTATCATCCTCTGTCCATAGTCTCTGTATAGTTTCATAGGTCAAGCCCGCCCACCTGCTCAGCACATTGTCCTTGGCTTACGAAACTCATGGCACATCGAACGCATCGTAAATGAAAACCCCTCACTGCCAGTGCAGCCAGGCATCTCCCTCTCGCATCCGCATTTGTAGCACTCTCCTGGGATGTGCAAAGTGTGCTTTATTAAGTGCAGAGTTAGTGAAGCTTGGCGAGTCTGCTTTGTACATTCACTGCCCTTTACAATCACGGCACTCCGAGATCACTCCAGATTTCTCATGTCTCCATGTGACAGTCACATAGTGTGATTGGACTCGAAAGGATCTTTGACACCTTGGACATCCTTAGGCAACTTTGGGGGTCGGACTCCAGGAAGTCCAAGGTCTTTTTCCGACTGAAGCGTTGGTGCCGTACTTTCTCTTGGTGCCTCCAGCAAGAACATCTAGCCTTCAAACTGTGCTTCCTGTATGGTCAGAAAATAAGGCACGATAGTTGAATGAATCTACAACAGGATTGAATTCATCTGGGCCTGGTGAAGAAAGATCTCTGTCAAGGATCTCGGACAGCACTTTGCTCATGTACACCATTGTACACCGGTATTATCCCCGTCGCCCTTCGCAGATCAAAGTTTGCGCCTCAATAGCATTGGAGTTGTGGCTTCCATATCAGGCGGAAGCCATTTCTCGTCCTCCTGGCGAGCTGCTGCAAGCTGTTTCAGTGCACTTCACTCGCGACTCGCATCGACTCGCTATCACTTACTTCACTTACTTTATGAGATCTTATGAGACTTGTATAGACTTGTCACATCGCATCACCAAATTGCACCTTGAAGCTATCGTTCTTGTCCACTCCTGTGAGATTGAGAGATTGAGAACGACGGGTGGGCCCGTCTCGTCTGAGCAACAAAGCACATCTGAAAGTTCGGGTTCCCCTGCCTGCAGACCCAATGGCCTGCCAAACGTTTGCCATCACGTCACATGGAACGTCGTGTACGTCGTACTTCGTGTGTTCATTGACTCCTCATAATAAAAAATATTTAATGACATATAGCGCGAGTCATCGTAAAATCTTGAGGCTCCCCCAACACCCTCAGATGCTTCAATCTTTTTGTAGGTGTGGTCAGTCAGAACTTGACAAACACATGAGGATGGGGGTGAGACTTTCTGTAGCAGTTGTCCAGCTTCAAATTTCCCAACTTGCTAGTCACTGGCTATGAATCGAGAATTAGACAGAATGATTGTTGCAACAAATGGCGCAGGGGCCAACGCCCATCAAATTTCTGTATTTTTCTATGTACAGAGTCGGATGCCGAGCAAATCATACAGCCTCTTGCCAGTGCATCAGCAGAAATTGGGCCCCACTTTCGTCTCCACCACATTGGGCAATGTATCAGGGGGCATTGGTGGACAAGTCGGCTCAAAGGCCGCAAAAGGCATACACAATGGCACTGCTGTGATTCCATAGATTGGCGGATGCCGAACTCGTGGATGGACTGTCAGCTGAAATGTCATGGGGCAGCTTCCCATCTGCTGAGCAAGCAGCAGCTTCAGCCTGTCTTCTGCCAGCAAAGCTGCCAACGTCAGACGCTTCTGCAAGTAGAACAAGCCAAGGGCTACTATGCCAGTACCACAAAGAACCATGCATACTTCGATGATGTATAGACCAATCCATCTCTCCTCCAAGAAGAAAATGTCTACTATTGCCATGACCACAATGGCCAAAATGATGCACAGCTGTGCGCCATAGAGTATTAGTCTCATGGGATTGAGTTGAACTGATGCTGCAGCAAGACTTCGGAACTCTCCATCGATACGAGTCTTCAGAATTTGGTACTCTGCAAACGGCAGGTGCCCGTACAGCTCTTCAGGCATCTTTTCAGCCAATGCTCGTGGCACCCCAGGTGATGCAAATTGGTGCTCTATATGAAGATGAATTGCCATGGCGCCGGCTCTAAATGTGGCAATCTCAGTCTACCAGGTCTACCAGCACAACAGGTTGCAATAGTGAAACGATGCGGCATGTGTATATACTCTCTCGGACATTCGTCTCATAGTCACGCAAGCGTGTGAGACCGGTGCACACGCCGACGAGTATAATCATATGTATTTTTGCGTATGTATGTGTAATATGAGTATCTAGGTCTCTATATATATATACAAATATATATATACATATCTGTGTGTGTGTGTATCCGTGTGTGTTGGGGGGGAGAAATGTTATACCGTTATATGGTGTGTATGAAATTCGTACTCCATGCTGTGTAAGCTTGCATTTCGTGACTGAGAGGACTGCGGGCCCTGCAAAGGATGTCGATTTGTTTTTGATCAAGTCTTGCTGCAAGTCTTGCTGTTTGCTTCATGTCTGCGCAAGGGAAACGTTCCGGGAAAACATGTTCTTTCGAGGTCAATTTCCGGAAATGATACCAGGGCAACCCGTCGTCTGTGCATGAATAGGAAATTTGGAAATTGCGTGTCGTCGCATTCGCTTCGTGTCAAAAAGATCTTGCCTGCTCGTTCCATGCATCAGTTGCTGTGCTCGCTTCCTGTGGGGTCTTCAGCCTGCAAGCGCTTCAAGATGTTCACATGAGCTGTGTCAACATTGCACTGCGCTAGAGTTCATTCTCCATAGCTACAATGAGCTGTAGTCGCACCTGTCAGCAGCGCTGCCAGATGTTTCCACCACCTCAATGATGAAACAACAAGGCTCATCATCCATGCCTTTTTCCACGGGATACACTTCAACTGCTTTTAAGTCCTTTAGTTTGCACCTGCAGACTGTGGTGACCAAAACCTGCTCTGAATCCGGAACCTTTCGGGACAAGTTTCTTGCTCCAAGCCGCTTTTTCATGGTCAGAGTCGTTGAAAAGAAATCATTGGACATGAAATTCAGCTATTGCCACTGATCTATTGCCATGCTAAGGTTCTTGCAAGCGGAATGGTGAGTGTATGCCTCACAAGTGGGTTGAACATGGATATTCAAACATGTTCAAACCAAAACATGAAGAAACATGAACAATCTCCCTGAGGCGTAATTGCAAGTGTGGCCTTGCAAACTTCCCCAGCACACTTGACCTGAACACTCCAATGAATGACACTGTTCCTCACTCTTCAACATGAAACATCACACTTGAAGTCAGCAATGACTGTTGTTCCAGAATCGTTTCGCTCGAATCAAGAATTTAACTTGAAGCTTCGAAAGCGAGGCCAATTGCATGCTACCCTACCTTGAATCTGCACAATTGTTGAGCCCCAGAAATTGAAATGCGTGTATAAAAGAAGAAGAATGACGCAGGGGCCTTGCTGTAAAGTTTGTTACTCTGGTTGCGAGGACAAGCGGCTTTTGCGAGGCAGACTGCAAACCATAGGCAGCCAGCAAGGTCCTGATAAGGATCTCCCCGGTCAGGAGAAAAACACGTCACTGCATTGAGATCATTTTGCTGATTTTGTGGCCGGCCAGCAAGGCTGGCGCAAGAACAAGAAAGACAAGATCAAACCAAACATGTTTGCAGGAAAGCACCATGGGAACAGCTGGCAATGAGCTTGCAAGCCGCATCACTTGGCTACTTTTTTTAATGTCTTTCTTTGGTCTGATCGCATGGGAGGCCAAATTTAGGCCTGCGATCTGGGCCAGCAAAAGCCTAAGCACTGTGTGCACAGATTAGATGATGTCTGTGCTAGTTCTGCTGCTTTTATGATCTCGTTTAGATTCAACAGTCGAGCTGATTGGTTCAGGTGCGTTCCAAAGGAAAAGCAGTTGCCTCCTCCCCCAATGACGAGAAGGTACCCCGTGCCTTCCAACAAGACTGATGCCAAGTTGTGCCACATAAAGATCTCCGGCTCACCATCTTTCATTGCGTCACACTGGATGTCCAGAGGCTTTCCATAGGCACAAACAGGAGCAGGGCCATATCTTGCTTCTATGCCCCCAACCACGATGAAATGACTCAAATGTTCGTGTAAACTGTGGCCATACCTGGGCTGGGGCAAAGGAGACAAAGCCCGTCGCCATGCAAGTTTGAAGCAGCCATCAAACACGGCATGCAACGTCCATGCATCGCCCAAAATTTGCTCCTCGGCATCAAGGCCTCCACAAACCAAAACACCTCCAGACCCAAGTGCAGCTGCATGTGAGTGCCGAGGGGCCGGAAAACTACCATCCAATGCAGGTTCTACTGAGAAATGTTGCCAAGTCAAGGACTCAGTGTCCAAGAACCAGGCTTCCTCCAAGCTGAGGACAGTCTCCCCAATTCCGCCGAGGATCAGCAAACCAGGTCCTCCAATGTTGATCTTCGTAGCAGTGTGACGCCACCGGGCTGTTGGCCATGGATTGCTTTGAGGGACTTGCTTCACAACCGGAGAGTTTTCACAGCTTTCTGCAATTGTGCACATGGACAATGCTGCGGTAGGTCGTTGTGGAGCGAGTCGGCCGCCGAAGAAAAAGATCTGAGAGTCTACGACGGTAGATGTACAGTACATTGCAGAAGAATGCTCACCAACTTCTTGGAATATCTTGTCCTTGCATCTCAAGTTCCCATCAAATGGGGTCTCAAGTTTCAGGTGCATGATTGACTGTTGACGTCCATGGGGAGCATCAGATGCTGTGGTGTTGAAAGTTCCTTGCCCTCCACATATCACTAAATGCCCATTAGAGTACGAAGCCGCAAGGCCAAACCTTGGAATGCCCACTTCAGAGGCCGAAATGGATACAGACTTTCCAAGAGTGTGACTTGACTCGGAGTCTTCCCACTGTCGCTTCGCTCGGGTGCAGGTTCCAGACATGGCAGCGAGGCAAAAATAGTGCACACATTTCAAGTGAAACTCCTCAAATTCATCGAATGCTTCCAATTGAAAGGCTCGAGCGAGTTCGTCTCTTGGTGCTGCTGCAAGTATGGAAGTCATGTTTGCAGCATCCACACGGTCGAACGAGCGGAAGCGCGATCTTTGAGCCTCTAGGTCCGGAGCGAAAAGCAAGGCTCGCAAGGGACATTGGCGCTGAATGAAGTGCCTGCGCATGAATCTCCCGAAGGGATCATGTGGGCCGATTTGCTCGTAGACACCAAACAGGCAGTTTGGAAAAGACTTTGCGACCCATTCAATGAGTGCGTTGCCCTCTTTGTATTCCATGTATGCTAGAACCACTTCAGCAATCAAAAGGGTAGGCACTTGGAAATCAACACCTGCATGTTTCAGAGATGCTTCCACTTCAGCAGTGTCTCGCAAATCCGCTCCACAGCTGTGCAACCAGTCAGGTCTCAGGACCTGCGCCTGCCGCAGCAGAGCTGCTTTTCGGGACAGCACCGCTGGAAAGTCGACTTCAAAGTAACCACGAAGTCCTTGAGGCCAGCCACGCCTCAAAGCACCGGTGTCAAAGCCAGCCCCTAAAACCACCACGTTGTAAGGATCTCCTGGAGAGATACAACTGCGAAGAAATGTCTCCTGCATCTGGAAGACTCCCAAGTGACGAACATAGTAACATCTATGCACCAACGGCGACCTTCGAATGAGGCGTCCTTTGGGCCCACGCACTGCCACATGACCAACAAAAGCATCCTCAAAGTATCCTGCAGCTGCTGTGCTTGCCTTACTCACAATGGAGCTGTCATTTGTTGCCTGAACAGTTGCATCCGCTCCAGAATAGTCTGCCATGAGCGCTCGGCGAACACAGCGAACACAAGAGTTACACGGGCATTCTGTTACTGTTTGGTGGAAAATGACAAATTGGACAAATTGTCTCTTAGTACAGTACTCTCAAGAAATCACTGTATATGTGTATGTATGTATATATATATATCATAATGGGACTTGCAAAACTCTGAGTGCTCTGGGCACACGCTTTCTACAGCCCTGTTTTAATGTCATGACTCCTTCATGAGGGCTCTCTGTGGGCACGTTTGATTCTGCTGATTGTATCAGTATGAGATTTCTAAGCCAAAATCTGGATTCATGTCAAAAGTCAAAATGCGCACCAGAGTCTGTCAGCCTTCCTGGCACTGACGCGTATCCAATCCTCTGGAAGCATCACATGGCTAAAATATGCTAAAATATCTCAAATGCTGTTGGGAAGGCCAACCTATGTATCCATAGTCCTCTTTGGTTTGTCCAAAGTGGCTCTGTTCTCCGACCACATGGCAGCAAACTCCTCGAAGAGTACATTATCCGCACCACCAGGTCCTCCACAGCGACTGTTGGAGGACCCCCCCTCTCTCTCGTGCGGTCTTTTCAATCAGAAATCCTTTGGAAACTTTATGAAACTTTGATATCTTTACATATCTATATATCTTTGATGTCGTCTGACGCAGAATGCGCCTGCAGCAGTTCGCCCTGCTGCATGGATCGGAGGCTTTCTGGGTCCAGTAGCCCTCCGCACATCTCAGCACTACACGCTCGGCACCTTGAAGATCCTTGAAGATCTTGCATCTCATCACTACTTTATGCCACTTTAAGACACAGCGATGCGGAGCGCGCCTCTGCAAGCCGTCCAAATGGGTCTTGGCGTCAAGGGCCTCGCCTGACACAACCCGTTCTATATATATACATATACATATGTATAAACATATATATATATATCCCAAATAATCCGCCATGAAGCTATACAACAGGTGCGCAGCCAACGCCCAGGTTGAGCTGTGGCCACGCAAACATTGCTGAAGAGTCCTCCAAGGTCGCCCTTTTTCCAGGCCTCCATACCGCTGGTGTCATGGCCATGACCGCTGACACTCTTGTAGGCTTCAACGATGTTTTGGTAATCCTGGGCAGGAACAGTGACAGCCGGAACATCTGCAGTAACTTAGCTACCATAGAATTCGCTTAAAATGGCTCATGCCAGTCACAGAAGCGCAGCAGCATAAAGTGCTCCTTCTCTTTTGCGGCGTGCCTTAGCCCACCAAATGGTAGCGGAAGCCACATGGCACTTTGATCACTTTGCGAGGTTCCCTGCCCTTCGTGCCAGTTCGTGTCGCTTCGTAACCTGTGATCCTGACTTATCCCATCTTACTGTTTTGTTTTTCTGCTTCCTCTGAGTGCACAGCATCTCTTCCAGCTCCAGACCTAGGTCACGCACCAGTACAGGCAGAGCGGGAATCCAAGATACAGCGATAAAACTACAACTACAACCTATAAAATGAATTTGCTCCAGAAATCTATATACATAATATAATATTTTATATATATATTGATGTTACTGCCATTTTAAATTTTAAACAAACTCATTCTCAAGTCGATTCAAAATTCGCGCTCTGTGCAAATTGTTGAAGTCTGCTCACTGCATTCTCTCCCAAGGGCCACGCACCGGTGACGTGCCGCCTGCAATTGCTCCTTCAGAGCCTGGAGTCTCAAGGTCACCAACATTCACCAACTACTGCCCCTGGGTGAAGGATCTCAGGATTTTTGATGGCATTTGACTATAGTATTTGATGGCATTTGTTCGTCATTGCTACAAACAGTCACCCTTACTCAGCGTCAATTTCGTGGCATTGAAGATCAAGTCCGCTATGACATTCGCACCCTGTAGGAGCCTCGTGCTCTTCACGCGGCACCAAGCTGGTGTGCTTCAACTCAGCTTTTGGGCAAGCAAGATAACAAAGCAAAGACTCAAAGAAAGCTTCTGGGAAAGCAAAGACTTGTAATTTGCGTTAGAATACAGCCCTGGATCAGCCCTGGAGAACTGACCTTCGACACTTCACAGCCCTGGTATATTTTCTGAGCTGAGCTTTCAGACCCGTTCGGCATTGAGCTGAGCCTGGCACGCATCAAGATCCGAAACAATCGAGGATCGAGGCGCGATGGCAATGCGATGGCGCAAGGCACCTCCACCATCTTGTTGCGCTGATCTTGTTCCTTTACTTGATGTTGCCTCACAAAATGTACAAAGAACAGAATATCTAAAATCGAAAAAAAATCAAATGCGACAAACATCTCAAGGCCTAAGCCATCCGACAACCTTGCTAAGTAGTTGGCAATTTTGCTATTTCACCGTAGCTTTCCCTCTCCTGTTTCCGCAAGGCCTCAACCTGAAAACACCAACGATTCTTGCACATGTTGCAGCCCAGGCCAAGCTTTCATGGTATGCTTCCCACCTGCTTCTCTGATCTTTCCAGGTTGCTGAGGATGTCTAAGTTCCTCCAGGATCCATATGATAGTCCATATGTAACATATGTATACATATTATATATATATATACATATGTAACAACATGTAACAACATGTAACACACAAAATCTGCAAAGTAACAACAGTGTCCACTGCGTCCAAGTCGCTGTTTGTGCGACTCCTCTGCGAGCCATTTGTCCTGGACAGGTTGAACACAACTTGTGGTGCCAACGTCGTAACGTGGGAGTCTCAGAATGCACTGCCGGTTGCCCCGGTTGCCGGTCCCTGTCAGACCGGTGCTTCATGTTAGTGAAGTTCCCCTGCATGGTGGCCTGGCGCTTCTGACTCTTTTCGGCATGGACGCTGCCAATGAATACCAATGCAGAATATACATCATGTTACTCTCTATGCATATATCATATATAGGTAAATAGAAAGATAGATAGAGATAGAGATATTAGATTAGACTAGATTAGATTAGATTTAGATAGACAAACAGACAGATAGATAGATAGATGGATGGATGGATAGATAGATTGGTTTTATACACATACCTAACAAACTGGGTATGTATATTCATATATATATATATAACTGTATATATAACTATAATATGTATATATATATATGCATATATACCAATACAAATAGTACGTAGATGTATGCACATTACGATAAATCAATAAAACGTGTCAGATTGTGCCATGCCTTAATCCCTTAGAATCCATTAGAACCTGTGAAGGATGAAGAAACGGCCTTCTCCTGAGCCAATTGGTCTCGGCTCTTCTCGCACTCCTCAAGACTTTTGCCTCGAGCAATGCTAAGTTTTCATGTCCGGCCAAACATGATCCAAGATGAATTCAACATGACTCACATGAAAAATCATGAAAAGACGGTAAAGATGTCTCAAGATGTCGCAAAATGTCTCAAGCAACAGCTACACAGCTAGATACACAACGCGAAGTTGAGCTCCAGGCGGAGGCAGCGCACCTGCGCAGAGTCACTTCCCATCCCCCCGGCCGAAACATGCCGAAACATGCCGAATCTGATAGAAACTGATGGAAACGGTGAAGTTCGACTGTAAAGATTCACCTTCCCAGACTTCTCAGACTTCTCAGACTTCTCAGACCTCCTCTTGGAAACGAAGCGTTGACTCCCCGACGAAGGCAATGGTTTCCATCTGAACAAGAAAGGCGGCGCAAATTGGACTGTTTTTCGTGCTGGATTCACAAAAGATTTTGCAAAATCAAAGCAGGGAAAGTCTGCGCACGCCGCAAGATGAAACGACGCAATGGCACCACCCGGACAAACTCCTACCTTTTCCACCAGAGCATTGAAGTACAAACTTTGGCACCCGAAACTATGTGCGCTTCAGAAGTGCCCGTGCTAGACCGGCAGAGGGGCCTTGAAATCAGAAACTGTGGCCCCCATGCGCGCACAATCCCAAAAACCAGCATCGTGCAATTGCACACTTTGAGCTGGAGTCTGGTTGGAACAAAATAAGCTGGGAAATTGACATAAATAAATATGTATTTATATCTATCTATCTATCTATCTATCTATCTATCATAAATTGACTCCAGTACTTCTTGAAAGTGGGCTGCCTTCAGAAAGGCCGAAATGCGGGAGGTAGCTCAGACTCTTGTAGGAACTGCCATGATCCAAGACAGTTTCACAACGTGCTTGAGGAGCCAAGCAGCGCACCAAAAATCTCAAGGCAATCTCAAGATCTCAAATGAATTGCCTACGAAGCGGAGGTGTGGACTGAAAGCTCCGGAAGGAGTTCAATGAAGAGTCGAATAATGGCATCAACTGGCTCAGAACGACATCTCGATTCGCAGGGTCAGAAATTGTCAGGGCCACCTCCTGCACAAGATGCCCATAATTCTCAAAATTGGCGAAAAAGCCAATGCTCAATTCGGAGCAAATGTTGATGATGTTCAGCGTCACATCGCGGCCACCTTGGATGCCAAAAAACTTGTTCTCAGCTGTTGTCGCCTGTATCTTGCCAAAGGCAATCACTTTTAAATAGCTACTGTTGTGGAGCTTCAGAGTTTCAAATTCTGTAAAAGCTGTCTGCACAGCTGACGCACTTGGAGACTGAAAGACTGGAAACAATTCCTTTGGCACGGCAGGCTTCACGACCGTACCACCTTGAAAGAGCTGTGCCACATACTCGGGCTGATTTGTGGAGAAGCTGTTCAGCACAACAACCACTTCAGAGGCACCTGCTGACACTGCTTGAGCAATTCCTGTGCCGTCACTAAAGCCGCCATCGATCAAAGCGTGGAATGCAGTCTTACCAAGTTCAGACATCAAGTCGGCATCCACATGTGACTGAAGGGTGTCATACAACTCATCCGCAGCTTCAAAACCCTTGGTCCCAATCCACACTGCGACTTCTGCTGTCAGTTGTGCTGCAATCTCCGAGAAGACAAAGCCACCAATAGCAGAGCCAAAGACAGCTGAGGAAGCTGCAACAGTCTGAACCACGGGAAACGCCCCAGTGGAGTTTATCAGGCTACCGTTCGCCATATCGACGTAAAGCGCGCCAGAAGATGCCGAGCCGCAACCAAGACAGAGGCCCCGAAAGTTGAACCTTAAGCCGGACAAGCCGAACAAGCCGTACTGAATTTTCCGCTACCAAAAAACACACCAAGCACAGCCTTCAGATCTCTTGTTGAACCGAACTTCACAAAGCATGAAACTATGGCACTGCATGGTTTGTCTGCTTCAGTCTTGGCATCTTCCTTCACCAAGTTCTATTTACCGATGGCTCTGCCCTTCCGGGCAAAATGATAGCGCATAAGAATGCATAAGAAACATCTCTATCTTCAGGACACCCAAGGGGAGAAAAAAAGAAAAAAAACTTATCCGAGATATTAAATACTATGACAGAATTTCAACACACAAAAGAAGATTCCATGTCTTGTTCTGGGACCAACTGGAGGGTTGGAAAGTAGTTGAATGGACACAGTAGGTGTCGTATGATGTACAGTTACTCAGTTACTCTTGATAAATCTACGTGTAGTGTCACACATTCGCAAAGCCACAAAACTGCAAAAAATGCAATCGAGTTGCTGGATTGGTTCCTCTGGTTGCGCAATGTATGAAAGTGGTGCGGAGCTGTTGCCTGCAAACCCCAACCAACCTACTGAAAAGCGCTGGGAATCAATCCAGGCGACACAAGTTGCCAAGGTCTACCAGGATTTGAAATGTGCTTCTGATGTTGATCCTTTTGGAGGCATGCAGTTCTTCAACGCCTGCTTGCTTCAGTCAGGATTTTCAACAACAGAATAGCTTGGCACTCTGCAAATCTCTCCACCGCACTATATACCCCTGATTACCCCTGCCTGAGCCAAGTTTGATGCTGAATTTGGCTGGCAAATACGCTGGCAATACACCATCGGCAGCAGCACCGTAAGTGACCCGTGGGAAGATCAACTTTCCTGGCCGGGCAGCATCAGCGTTCCAAGATAATCTTGTTTTCTGCGCCGTCTGGGCTTGAAGACCCCCGCGACCATGTCAAGCGTGAACCTAAAATGAATTCGGTCCGATGCTCTAAATTTGCCCTGGCCTTGTCTGATGCAAGCTCCTGAAGTTGGCAGAAGCACTGTGTGGTCCACAAGCCAAGTGTGAGATGCACCAGACACAGGTGTCGATCCCATCCTTGGATCAACAAGTCTCGGTAATTGGATGACAGCTCAGCATGCGTGACCGCCTGGTGAACAAACGTGAACAAAAAGAAAATACCTTGAAAAAGCTGCTAAATACAACAGTTCAGAAGGGGTCGTGCTAGTCTCCCTCTGACCACTCAGAGCCTCACAGCAAGTACGGAGACAACAAGGCATTTGTGTCGATAGTAAGCAAATAAAAAAAAATGTCTATGTGCTGTTCTGCAGGCTGCTCGTGGGCATGCCACATCAAATTAGCCTAGCATCTGCCTATTGACGGAAATTCCTGCCGTGGACTTCAACAGGACATCCACAAAGTGGTTCCAAGAAAGGCCAGAGGCAAAGAAAAACTGCGCCAGGAAGATTGTGTCTTCATCACCGGTGCCAAGCAAAAGTTTCACCCAAAGCCGAACGAGAGATTGTATGCCATCGAACCTTGGAACTGACAAGGGCAAATTGGGAGGTTTCTTTCAGCTTTGATATGTTACAAGCTTTTGTCAGGACCATTCAGGACCATACCTCCATTTCAACGGTTGAACCGTTACTCCGACTTCTTGCCCTAGTTCTATCCTAGTTCCTGTTCCTGGTAACTGATTCCATCTATATACTGTAATTACAAATGAATGCCAACACGCTCATGATCCCCTGTCTAGATGACGTTGGGCCCCCACTACAGACAAAAGCTGGACTGAGGTAGTTATGCCTCAAATTTTCTGGAGGGTTTCAGGGCCTGGGGAGCACATCCAGCTATTGAGGGCCCCAAAACAAGCTAAAGCAAACCATTACGTGCTTAAGCTTGGAAGGCGTAAGCGATCCAGACCAAACAAAAACACTTTCACTGTGTCATGCTTTGACGTGCTGTGTTTATCCATCTACACTCGTTCCGAAGATCTCTAGTGCCCAAGCCCACTCAGAAAGCACAACAGCCTCTTCCGGTCTGGAAAGCCAAGCTGCTTTGGCTCTTGCACGTCGGTTGCGAGGAGCCAGGGTTGAATCCACTGCTGGTCAAACTGCACAGAAGCTGTGAACGGTGAGGATGCTATACCTGGTGGCACAGGCACAGGAAACCAAATGCAAACTGTAGCATAAACAACGCAAACACATATGCAAGGCCAATGCTAGCACAAGATTAATGTGGGAAAACATGGACTGGTCCAATCTGGCATTTGGGGATAGATGGGACATGTTCAACGGATGTGAAAGAGAGTAAAGACAACACAGCGACAACACGCCTTTGAGCAATTCCACAAAGCTGTTCGAGAAGAAGAGCTCAGCAGCAAACCACGAGGAGCCACTCACACTGGAGACTGTGTCGAAGTTTTGCAGCACTCGCATCACATTCAGAGTGTCCATCTTGGTCTGGTCACTGTCGCCACTCTGTTTGTAAATAGACTCATTGTGGCTTAGGTGGCTCAGGTGGCTCACCCTGGCTATTCCAGCCACAAGCCCTGCATCTGATGCCAAAGCGCGGATGCCACCACCCTGTAACGCTAATGTGACCGCTCCTGTTGGCCGCAGAAGAGCCAACAGGGCCAATCTCACGAGCAAAGCCATCAGAATCAAGATCCAGACAATGCACACGTCGTTTGGGGATGCTTCCTGCAAACATGGTTGCAATGCGCTTCTCTGGCTTTGTGGTCTTTCCGAATGTTGCTCAAAGTAAAAATAGTTTCCCTCCTATACCGCACTCTGAAAAATCTTTGCCGTGGTGTGGTTGGAGCCATGTTCCAAACCGAGATCATTCTGCGCAAATGACTACACTTTTGCATCCAAAGGCGGGTCATGTCTGTCAGGTCCAACTTTTTCTCCAGTTTTCATATCCTGCATGTTTTTGCTGTGGGAAAACGGCTGCCGCATTGGTGTTGATTTCATTTGTGCGAGTTCTCTCGGCCGACTGAACAAATCCAACATCAAAGTGACGTTAGAACACCTACATTTTCAGGCAAACGTTTGAAACGTCCAACTCTTCATGGGTCTTCCGTTCTGCTCTGGCAGACCTTTTTTTTCTTCAACACGCGCTGCCTGATGAAGACAGGAATTGAAGGCCACAGCTCGCATGAACCACTGAAATGCACGTCTAAGGAATTGTCAGGCTGAATTCTGCCTTCAAATGTCGACTCACGAGTGTGGAAACAACGCAACAATTAGCTAACCCAGTGGACCACCCTCCGTCTCCAGATTTATATACGTCCACTTTTGGGATGGCACATGCCGATGAACAATGGGCCTTGGAGACATGCAGCTGCCAAATGGCGCTCATAGTTGTCGACACAAACATAAATGTGCACATGTATACTTATGCCTGTGCGCATGCACTCAAAATGTACACACATGTACGTATGTATAACACATGCATGCACAAAGACGCACATGCATATAATATACAATAATAAATGAACTTATCATGTGCCTATGTTTAATGTATTCATAACACATCGTGTTGCAAATCTTGACACGTATAATTGTGAGATTGCATCTCCGCATATGTCATTATGTATGCATATTATTTCATCGTATACAAATACATATTTCATATATGTATATTACGTACCCATGGGTTTGTTTTCATACTCATTCATGTCCTTTCGTTTCGTTTCATTTCATTTCATTTCATTCATTCCATTTCATTATTTCGTTCATTCATTCCTTCCTTCATTCAGTCAGTCGGTCAGTCATTAATTTCATTCATTCCATTCACTCCATTCATGTCATTCACTTCATTCATGTCATTAATTTCATTCATTCATTTATTTCAGTTCATTAATTTCATTTCATCATTTAATTTCATCATTTCATTTCATGTCATTTCATTCCATTTCATTTCATTTTGTTCATTTCATGTTTTCGTGTCATTTTTTCATTTCATTGTGTTCCTTTCATTGTTTCATTTCATTACATTCATTCTTTGAATTCATTCATTCATTCATGCATTCATTCATTCATTCGTTCGTTCGTTCATTTCATTCATTCATTCATTCATTCATTTCTTTCTTTCTTTCTTTCTTTCATTCATTCATTCATTCATTCAATCATTAAATTTATCAAATCATTGACTCATTCATTTGTTTCATTCATTCCTTTCATTCAATTCATTCATTTCATTCATTTCACTCATGTCATTTTACTTCATTCATTTCCTTTTGTTCGTTCCATTTTATTTGTTCATTCATTCATTCCTTCGCTCATGGGCACAGGCCGTCATCTGCTGAACGGCTATAAAACCTCAAGGTTGGACTCGGTTTGACAAACAAATGTCGAGATTTAAATCTAAGCTAGCCATGTAGCTACTTGAGGCACACCCCCTAGCCAAATGGCACACACGTTTCGGCATACCGCAGGACTGTTCATGGGACTCAATCAAAAGGTAAGAAGCGGACTGTGCTTCAGTGGATGGCCCCATGGCAACCCTGCATTTTAGCCAACTTCATCTCCATACTACCAGTGTATTCGCCAAAAATTGTCCTATCATGTCCTATCCTCTCGTGGCACCGCTGTTCGAGTGGTCGCCATGGAAGACCATTCTTGAGTTTGCTGCCAGGGCACATCAGTCCACGACCACTTTCGTGACGGAACACAGTGTATCAGGAAATCACGGTCAGCTAAGCGCGGTGCCTGAGTGCAAGTCTGCAGTGCATTTCCTTGCAAGCGTCAAAAACGCTCAACATTTGATTTTCCCTTTTCCTCTTTAAACTAGGTTTTAATATGTTTAAAGTTCAAAGTTTACATTGTGGTTCATTATGAGTATTGTAGCAGCTATAGTATATATATATATACACTTTTCCATTTCTATTGCCCATCCGAGGACACATGAGCAATCATGCAACACTGCTTGACAACGTCTAGACTCCAGACTCCAGATCAAAATCTACAAATTGCTACCTGCACATAGATCACATAGTTTGGCAAGAAAATGACCTACCAAGGAAGGGATTGACGGCCTCCATGGTGTGGCCCTGTTAAGCTTGGGCGGCACTCAGTAGGTACTACGTACAACAAGCGGCATGGATTACAGAATAAAGAAGGTCGTTGCCTTCTGTGTGGTGCCTCAGACCGCTGCAGCACTGGGTGCTGTGAGGAAAATTAGTAGATTGAAATGTCGCACTTTTAAAAAGACACCTCTCAATCCTCTCATCGTGCAGCACAGGGGCAGAACTTTGAATCAATCCATTTGATTGTCCCGTTGAGCGCGGTCCGCAAAATTCATGTGGCAATGAGCAACCTCATCAAGCATCACCAATGCTTTGTGATTGTTCCGCTTTCCAGAAAGTCAGCCTTCACCAAATGGGCTAGTACCAATCAGGAAAGAAGCCTGAGGTGCAGTTGCATTTGCCACATGTCCTGAAAGCTTCACAAATACACAGCCGCCAAAAAGGCCAGTGTCTCGATGCCTGGGCACCCAAGAGTCAAAACTCGAGGACAAAAATACAACAACAATACAGGAAATCAATGGAAATCACAGGAAAACAAAACGAATTTGATGCGGAAATAGATCGCGATTGAACCTTTTAAGTGGTGGTTGGACCAAAATATATTGAAATATCAAGATCGTTGCAGCATCCCAGCCGAGGTTCATGAATCGTGTCATCTACTTGAATCGTCTCCCAGGCCTCATCACCAGCACCTGTCAGTGTAAGAAGCCTCAGGTCCCCGATGATTTCATTGAGACTCCATATGACAACACCAAACAGTTGCAGGGAACAATTAGGGAACAGGGAAAATGAAGGTTCAAGGAAAGCTTACACAGGTCGATCAAATCAGATAGAAATAGTGAGAAGATGTGAGAAGAAAGCGATGCTGTACTTGATACATTTGACTGACACAAGGCTACTTCATCCAGATTGTTGTCGGAGTCAGGGTCCCATAAGTGAACATGATCAAAATGAGTGTACATGAATCATCATCACTTGGCAGATAAAATTAAGATGATCAAAATGTGTCAAGAATGTCAAAGCACAGTTTAGAAAACTGGTTCGGGGCAGCGACGAAGAGTTGATCCAAGGTGCTGCTCCACTTCACAAGCAAAAAGGTTTGGATGTTTCTGATCTGCTGGAATGTCATATACTTATACATTAACTGGGGATCAAATCTGATCAAAGAGAAGTCGACTTGGCACGAGTTACCAGTAGAACACATTTCAACACATCACAAAGCAAAAGACCCCGGCGTGCTGCAAAGCATCATCACAGGAGGATGACAGGCGGGATACAAAGTCCGTCTCTTCCCCCTGCGTGCAAAGGAAATAAAGAAAGTTCTCGCGAACCAAACAGTTTGTTCAATGTGTGTAAAGTTTCAATATTTGGCATCAATACTCAAGCTCTCCATCCTCAGCCTCAAGTTTCACCTGGATGCTCTCTGATTTCTGGGCATCTAGACATTCCAAGTATCCACTCCTGCACAGTCAAAGCTTTGAAGGGCAGCACATGCCCAAGATCAAACTGTTTGCATGCTACGTGAATACTGATTGTAGCGCACAGCGTGTAAATGCATGCGATGATATGTTTTGTGTTTCGTGTCTGGGGTCTGCAAATATCATCATTCCTCTCCTCTTGTTACCCATTGAGGCAAGGCCATTTCAGACCAATTGCCAAGGCCCTGCCTGAAGCCAATTGTCAAGTCGGCTAAAACCATCAAATTGGGTCAAGAAGATTCAAAAGTTGCAAAAGCTCATGATTTCATATGATTTCATGCCAGTAGTACCGCACAAGACGGTGGCGGAAGTTTCAAAAATAGGAAACCTATAGGAGCGGTTGGTTGCTGTGAATCACGGTTGGCAGAGCGAATCCACTGATGGACCGAAAGCTGGTTGGAATGTCGAACTGCTCGTTCTCTCCGCAAACGCACGGTAAAAAAGGTTGAGTTGTTTGAGCCCAAGGGATCGTGCTAGAGCGATGTCTCACATTTTTAAGTTTTGTAAGTTACACCACAACCAAGGGTCTGTTTGCTCTGTGTCTTGTCTGTGCAAGCGTTGCCTGCTTGCTTGCTGTTGAACTGTCTAGATTCTAGATGGAAAGATGAAGAAGTAGATGGATGGGTGAAATGCTTCGGTGCTTATACAAATGAATAGAAAGGATAGCTGTATGGAGCTAGATAGATGGATAGACCACAAGACGGCAGACAGATAGAGAGACAAGGAAATGGACAGATCTCGAAAGAGAGAAGTAGAGAGAAAGATAGACAGATGGACACATAGATAGAAATAGGATGGTGGATGGACGGCTGCATAGACAGATAGAGAGCTAAGCAGATGGATGGAAAGACAGAAGAAAGAGAGATGGATAGGTTGACAGGCAGATAGATCAGCAGACAGAAAAGAAGGATAGATGGATGGATGGATAGATAGATAGATAGACAGAACCGACATCTTCAAGCAGACCGTTCGGTGACGTCAGAAAAGACAGACACGGCACGGCACAAACACGACAACACAGCTAGGAAGAACGTCTGGCATGCCGGGGTGCCGTCAGACGATTGCGAAGGAGCCAAAGCAAAATCATCTCAGCAAACCTGAAGATCTGATGCTTCAAAATGCAACCCATCTCAGGAAATCAGCGCCCGGACCTCCGAACAGCTCTGATGAACATATCTCTTGTACTGCGCCTGCCACGCGAAAGATATCTTGCCAGATCCTCTGCATATGTCCCACGCCTGCCATACCTTTAGGAAATGCTACAAACCCTCACGTTTTGCTCACTTTTGACAAGGTGCATAATCCCTGACGCCTAGCCACAAATCATTGGAAAAACACTGTGTTTCGCGGCTTTCCTACCTTTTCGCGCACCTGCATCTTCTTTCTTCTGACTCTTTTGCTTTCTCTGACTCTTCCCACCTTTGCTTTTCCATCTGTCCATATTGTCGGAAGTTTGACTTCTAAACTTCCTTGGATGATTTCTACGATTCCTATGGTTTTAGGTGGCAGCTTCTGCATGCTCTCTACGAACCCATCAAGTCAGCTGGTTTCGGCCTGCCAGGAGTCCTTAGAGGTCATCGAAGGCGGGATCTTTGGCCTCCGGCGCAGGGCCGCAGGGCTTGCGAGAACAGGACACGAACCCCAGCCATGTCCTGTGATGTCCTGCCTTGAACAAGGAGAGATAGGAGAGGAACACGGACTAGAGTGACTGGAGGATTGAGCTATGTGTGCTTGAGCCGACCAAGCTACGTGAAAGGAATGAAGACCTCACGTGACCTCACCCAACATTATGAGACGGCAGGCTGCAACTCTTGGGAGCAATTCCATCAAATTTAAATCATTCCTGAAATTCCACCAAAAAAACACTTGTAGTCTCGTAGTATTGTATTATCACAGGTCTGCTCTGCCTCTATTGTGCAGCCACGGAACAGAATGGAATTTCGTAGGCTGAATGATACAAGCCACAATACTTCGGAAAGCCGAGAAACTGCAGACACAATGCGCGCAAGATTCTGAAGGCTCTTTACGCTCCTTTTTGCAGCGCTTCAAATAGCTTATGGACAGGAAAAGGAAGGAACGACTATATAAAGTTAAAGCACGTTCTGCTTCAAAATGTGTCCATCAGAGCTTAGGACTGCCAGGTCCAAAGGAAGCATCAAAGGTTGTCATGGCTCTAATGGCTCGAACGGCTCTGGCTCTTCCTTAAGGCGACGACAATCATGACGACAGTGACCATCAGCAACCCATCAGCGACCCAAGATCAAAAGAGACATGACTGACATGACTGACATGACCCAAATGTCCACAGAACTGATATCTGCAGCGAAGGTGCGAGGTCATCAGGTTTCCCGACTTGCTGCCGGCACATTGGGCAGTCTACCTAATGGCACACGGACTTCAGCCCAGGCATGCACCACAGCTGTCCCTAGCCAATCTATGCGAACCAAATATAGATCACAAAAGATTTGCTCCCAAACACGTCCTTTCCCACAACGGTGCTGTTCCCACAGGTTGAGAGCAAGGAGCATGGTTCTTGCACCAGGTCAGGAGGCATTCCTGGAGTCATGAAATTCAATTCATGGGTTCTTTGACGCGATGTAATGGATTGCTGTGGCTCAATAGCTCGGCAGAGATAGAATGGCTGGGTCCAGTGATAGAGCCAAGAGCCAAGAGCTCTTTCTGTTTTTTCGGCAACTTCAGCAACTTGGACTATGCCTAGGGGCCTAACCCTCCGGTGGGCCTGATGGAAGTAGTGCTTGCAGGGTGCCCGCACAATCTCACCACCAGGCTCTCCAAGAACCTCTCGAAACGCCGAAAATGCTTCGAAGAAGTCGAAGCCCGAAGAAGTTGCGTTTTCTAGTCTGCCCCAGCTTTGCGCACACAAGCGCATGCCAACCTACGCCAATCTATGCCCACCTACGCCGATTCATAATGCATTGACTGCTCTATTCTTTCTTACACTTTCCAACGCGGAGTGACCTCCATACAAATGGAGCATTCCATGACCTGGCCATCTTCAGCATCAATCCTCGAATGAGATTCGTTTGGACGGAGGGAAAACATGAATGAAAAAACAACACAAAAAATATTGGAGTGCTGCGCAGCTGCCTCATTGTATCTTTTGCCAAAATCAAGCAAACACATTATGTCACATTCCGGGATTTGCTGGGCATCTGAAGGCTTTGAAGCGACTCTCCAACCCCTCTTTGTTTTTCCCTCTGAGTTTCAGCTCTTCAGAGCCCTTCTCCACTATCGGCAGCTCCTTGACCTGGACATGGAGAAGTTTGTACTGCCAAATGTGGACAACATAACTTCAGTATGTTGATGACTTTGGGTTATGTACATCAGTGTCAGCCTATGGTAAACCGGTGTTTCTCCTTACAGTTCTACAAAAATTGGGATCCCAAACCATCCCGAACATTGCTTCGAGGGGGGACATTACCAGAGGATTTGGAGCGTGACCAGCTGCTGAAGGTTGACACACTTGACACCCACAATGTGCTTCCAAGTTGCTGCTTTTGTGCACCCGGGCTGCTCATTCAGCTGGTTGACCACCAGCAGAAGATATCGCAAGCTAAACAAGCCTCATGATGATGAGCATGATTGAAAGAGTATTGAAAGAGTATTTCAAGGAGCCAAGGCAGAAGGAATGCGCTCTCATTTTCTTTTCAACCAAGTGGCCCAGAATGGAAAGAAAACATGTCACCACTGCAACCGCAATCCTCAGCGTCAGAAAGCCACCGCAATCAACTTCTGTGAAGGATTGCCGGCACTTCTTTAAGTGTTTCTTCCGGTCCAGCTGAGTCTAATTCAACCAAGTTCAACCAAGTTGCTGAGCGTAAACAAACCGCTCCAACGGAAAGAATAAATCTGGGTTCCTTAAAACTTCATGGTTGGCCAGTGCCAAAAATCGAACACTCCAAGAATCTCCAAGCAATAGCACTGCAAATGTGCAAATGTATCAACAATATCTTTCTAGATAATGGATCCTGGCTTGGGGTGTCATAGAGGTCATACTCTAGCCATTCTAGTTGCCAAGTCGCGTCTCTCGACATGTCTTGGCACTTTGCACCATGTATACCTTGGTGCGAGCACCGCAAATCATCTGCATAAGATGTCTACAGGGGCCTTCTGCTTTTCGACAAGCCACGCCATATACCAAAATTCCCCATCCTCCAGGGGTGAGCGTCTGAGGTGCAGTGAACAGAAGATAGAAAAATCAAGCACGCAAATTCTGCAAAGCGATTGGCTGATGACAAGCCTGTGACACAGATTCTGGAGTCAAAGCATTGATCGTTTTTTCTTACAGTAATCTTTGCCAGTTTTGGACCGTTTTGGACTGTTCGGAACAGCCCCGTCCTGGCAGGCTAAAAACTATGCTAACCTCGCAATGTGGGAAGACAGCATCTTCCAAGGCCACTTGGAATCTACTGGGATCCAGCTCTGTTAATTATGTTCCTCATTGTTCCTCATTGTTCCTCATTGTTCCTCATTATGTTCTGTTCAGTTGTTGCAAGCCTTCTTGTATTCTTGCATTTGCGTTTCTCACACCTGTTTCTCATCACGCTTCTATTATCTTCTATTCATGTCTGAGGTTTATTTGGCAACAGCTGCTTTTCATCCAAATAGTTCAAACAGCGACAGGGGACCAGCAGCGACAAGCCAGGCCCTCGCTCCGGCAGCCAGTAGCTGGCAAAGGAAGAACCCCAGGAAGGCACCTGCAGCCAGGTGATTTGGGAAACCCATGTGAATCATGTGACTGAAAGATTTTGAGACAATGGCTTTGGCTGCTCGAACCTCGCAAATTATTGCATATACAATCTCCGGCGCATATGATTTTGCAGCATTGAACCGAGAACGGAGTCCCGGGAACCAGAACAACAAAATTACGCGTGTGTGACGAAACAAAGTGCAATAGCAAAGCCCACCTGGCTCCATAACAATGTGGCAATCATGTAGTATTTCAACGGCTGATCACACGGCTTGTCCTCGCCCATTCCAAGAGCAATGATCGTTGGACACAAAATATGGAGCACCGCTGCGTCATGAACAAAACATGTTTCATGGATCTCATGGCATACATTTCAAGGTGCATGCCCTACGCCGTATATGAGATTTGACGATATGAGTTCTGACTAGTCATGACCTCACATCTAATTTGTTATACATGACCCACGCATAAAATTCCTCCAAATGGTCAGTAAGGTCATTACGACCCATGTTTGCCAAGTAAGATCAAGTAAGGTCCATGTCATGTACTTTTTGCAGGCATATGGTGTGTATATATATATATGTGTGTGTGTGTATCTATGTCCTCATATTCTTGCCAATAGAAGTTCCTTACAAAAGAATGGCGCTTGGAGTGTTTGTCTCTGGGATCTCCTGGTTGAAGATAGTGGCTATAATTGCTTGCACCTTAGGCAATGACAGGCACACATCAGAGTACTGATGATCCATATTTTTTGGAAAAAAAACTGTCAATGACTGATCTTCACTCTAGAAAAACCGAGGCCTTGCACGAACAGAATTGTGACTGCCAATGCAGCTGCAATCATCAGCATCACCAAAAGGACCAACCAAACCTGCACAGGCACCAACTCCGCACCAAGCTCCCAAGATGTGGTAAACAAGACTTGTACCGCACAGCCACGTTCCACACCACCTGGCCTTGCACAAGCTTACGATGCTCATAAACCTAGGCAAACATATCTCCATGTTTGTCTCCCTCTATTTCGATTACTTTCGATTACTGATTACTGTTTCTCTACAGTTCCAGGCAACTCGCAACATGACTTGCATTAGCCCTCTACAAAGGAAAGGACACAACTTAACACACAAAAAAATGATCTTCCCATACCTTGTCCAATTTTTTCATCAACTCACTACATTAATACCGCCCGAATGCTGCAACAACTTTGTTGAATCCAAGCAGCTCCATCACCAAACGCTGCTGCACTTGTTCTGCCGCATCCTCGGGTGTTATTGATTTTCAATGACTTTCATTCAACATAGATAAACATAAATAAACATGTTCTAACGATTCTGGCCGCTTGACTGCGACATCCCTTTGTCTGCCATGCTGGGTGCCTAAAAATGCATCGGCTGGCTGCATAGCCTTGTGCCAAGCAACCTGTCGACGCCTTCTGTCTTGGAGCAGCGGCGTCTGTTCTGTGACTTCCGCTTGCACTGGAGGCAAAACAGCAGCGCCGCCAGTGAATGCAGCAGAAGTGGCTTGCAGCAACCTGACAGAGCTGACAGCTACCACCAGCATGAAACAAAATTGGGTGTTGTGGGTGTGCAATGCCTGACATTTCTACCGTCTCCAGGGATGACTAAGTCGAGATCCTTGTGGAGCTGGTTGAGTTGACAGAGTTTGAACGCAGCAGCTGGGGACCACTTGGAGGCGCTGGAGGCATACCGGGTCCACCTGACCTCAGTTGCTCGTGGTACGGTAAGGAAGACAAGAAGCTACAAGAAGACATGGCCAAAGCGGCATGACTCACATGAGGATATCGATATTTGACTCTTTGTGATTTTGTCTCACTTCCCAGGGTGCGCAACCACCAGTTGCGATCCAGTCACATGCTCCGCACCTACCGCCTTGCTAGCGCTACATTCGGTTCACTACCGGCTATCTACTTGGATCTACTTGATGCTCAAGATTTGTTCTGCGGAAAGGAACCTTCAGGCTCCGCTCGAAGCACTGTAGACAGAAATGGAACCAGAAAGAAAGTCCGAGTTCAAAACTCACAACATATCTGAGAAAAAAACATAAACAACACTTATGCTCGGATTACCTGCCTTTGTAGTTTTTAACCGCCCTTCCGCATTCAGCAGGTCTCTGACTTGTTCCTGGCAAGTTGCCACGAGACTGCAAGCTTCGAGCACCATGCGAACAAAGTATAATGCAAAGCACAAACATTGTCATTTCCTGCGCTTTTCGTGCAGTCCTGCAATTTGTCGATGAAATCATCTACCCTGCCGCCAGTTATCTGTGGCGTGCAACTCGACATGTCAAAGAGAATATTGGTATAAAATTAAAAACCTTCGCATGCAAAATCTACCAAGGGTGGTGCTCTCGCTGGTAGGAATAGAACAACCTGGCAAAAATCGCAAAGCTTTCCCTGACAAACCCGTCCCGTGTCGTTTGATGGCTCACTCAACATGCACCCTGATGTCAGCCGGGTCATTGCAGTTCACTAATACAGAGCCAGTTTTTCGGACGGTACTCCGGAAGCAATTCTATGGCCCTGCCTGGATGGGCACAAAGCTTTTACATCTGACATCATCTGATACCATCTCACACACTGCACAATTTGAGTTGCTTAGATGGTCTTCAATGAGGCTGAGATCAGATTGTCGTAGAAGTTCAGATGGCAAGTTTACAGACCTCCCCACTTCTGCTCTGAGGCCAATGCCAAATGCTTCAGTCAATATTCGCACCCTGTCCTGCTGAGGGACCTCATTGCACTATGCGTCATGAGTCATAAATATAAATATAAATATAAATATAAATACAAATATAAATATAAATATAAATACAAATAAATATATATATATATATGTGCGTGTACACGATAGAAATTCATCAGCGCTGACTTTTTATCTGATCCGGCTGTGTCACCGCTTCCTTTCATTTGCAGGTTAAAGGGTTGTGTGATATGCCACAAGACGATGCCCCAAGCAGTACACATGTTGAAGCTGCAGCCCTCCTTCCGTGAATAGGTGCCAGCATCAAAGTTTGATCAAATCTGATATCACTGATATCAACTGATATCCAAGTTTGTGACAGGCCCAGCTTGACCCAAAGTTTGCAATTCTCGTTCGACCTCATACGTTTCGGGTCTTTACGAGGAGAGCGAAAGCTGAAAGAGAAGTTGAGAACGAATAAGGCAGCTGCCCAAGCGGTAATCCTTGTCAAAGCAAACGACATAAAGAACAAAATTCGTTCATGAATATGGAATGTCACGACAGTATACGGCAGTTGCAAAAGCCCCCATCAGTAATTCAATTCACAATATTTATATAACAATATGAGTCGGCTGACAACCATGGCAACTTGGTCAAAACCGAAAAACCGTCATAAAGGAATACGGGGATCAAGCAGGAATGAAGATTAACAGAGGATCTGGCTGCGCCGCTCCCGACCTTGCCAGATCCACAAGGCCCGTTCATCATGCGATTTCTTTGCCCAGGAGCGGTTTGCGCTCACAGCCGAGCCCCAGACCACAGTCTGCTTTGTGCCTCACCGATTTCACATAATGACAACATGACAACTTGGCAATATATATATATAATTGTATATACATACCGTATATATGTGATAAGGATGGGGCATTATTCAACAACAACATTCGACACAAGCCTCTGCAGGAGTCCTTTCGCCCCTGGTCATTGCATGTTTTTGCCGTCATGTTGCATGTTCGTTCGTTTAAAGTTGTGCAGCAGAAGTGTCCACCCCGCTGTGCTATTTATGGCCGCACCTTGCTGATCCAAGCTGAGATCCTGCTACCTCATGTGCCACTGGAGGTTTCGAGTGCATAAACAAAATCGAGCGAAACAAAGTAAGAGCTTCATAATTTAATAAAAATACTAAGAACCCTTGCCTGTGCAAATGGACTGCGACCGGACCTTGCACTTAAATTGTTGCGTTTCTGTGGCCTCACCGCTTCAAGTTTCGTGACAGTTCTCTCAAGCACGTCAAAACAAATGCAAAGCGAAGAACAAAATCAAACGCTGAGAAAGAGACACATGGCACACCTTCAGAACCAACCAAGGTTCCAAAAATATGTTCCATCTTGTCAGATCTTGTCAGTTTCTTTTTGGTACCAGTTTCCACTGAGTTCCCTGCGCCAGGATTTGACGACCAACAGGCATCACCAGGTCCTCATGGGAAGCATAGTACGCACCACCACGATCCATGCCATATAGGGCCATATCATATCGTCGAATTTTCCAGCGATTTCGTTTACAGTAATTTCATCAACATGGACCCGCGGACCCGTGGGGATGCTGAGGCCAAAACCTAATGACATGGCCGTTTCCCAGGGCCGGTCCTGCAATGCAAAAGCAAAGAAAAAGTAGTTGCCTTTAGTGAGCGCCAACGCCAGCAAAGGAACCAATTTGCAGCCTGCGGCACCACCCCAACAACGTCGGCCAAAGTCTTTCGGACAGGTATTTTGCCTCAATCCCACAATATGTAAAAAATAAAATGAAGGCAAACACGATTCAATTTCGGCAAATTTCATTTTGCACGTATGGAGAAAACCACTATTTGAGCCGGAGCACATGCCATGAAGGTTGGAGCACCAAGACCTTCGACAACACAAAAACCGGGAATCAAAAGTTTGAAGAAAATGATTTCGCCTGACGTAATCGGAGCATCGCGTCCCGACCATTCCACCCTAAGCTGAAATGCAGCAGAATGCACAAGGAATTTTTGACCATGCGCGCTTGCAATCGCAAACGTCAACATTATATCCTCGCAATGCCCACCATCCGCATCAACCCATCACCACATTACACAAAGTTTGAAGGCGCTTCGCACACATCTATGCACCGGCATTTTTGTTTCAATGACGGGAGTTCTGGTCTTGGGACATGTCCGTCTCTAATGCTCGGGATTTGGGTCCAAATACGAGAAATTGAAATCAAGGTTGCTCGCGCTCAGTCAATTTATTTTTCCCTCCTTCAATGTGTCCAGTTTGCGCAGCATAAGTTTTTTGTGCAGCACAATTATCGATCGAATTTGACATTGCTGTTTTTTGGCGTTTCGCCAAAATAAAAAAATATGTTGTTTAATTTCGCTCTGTCATGTTCTTCCCTGTTCCGTCACCCTGTTTTGATTGGATACCCCGCAGCTTTCACTAAGTCCAAAAAGATTAGGTGAAAGAAAACAGAAACGCTTGATTGATGTTTTTTTTCTCGCACTCCTTTTTCCGCGCAAGTCTATGGTCCCCCAAAAAGTTTGAGGGGTGGACTGTTTTTATACTGGCCAGTCTCCAGATGCGCAAAGTCAAGAGAAGTCCAAGGGGATGGGCCACAAGTCCAGGCCACTGGGGGCCCCTAAGGGGCGAGCCTGGACGCGTCCGCCAGGACTTCACTGATGGGGGGAGCCTCCCCATCTGGTGGACAGGTGTCGGTGTGTACATCCATGTCCAATGATGCCGCGAAGGCGATGTGCCGCGTGGGCGAGAAGAGCCGACCAACGAGAAACAAGGGCTGGGGCCGCTGTTTGCTGGAGGGTGGCCGGGGCAGCACGTGCTCGCGCACGAGCTAGGAGGCGCAGGAATGTGGCCGCTTCACTGCTGAATCTGCCTCCGATTTCTATGGCCAGCACAATGAGCCGGCATCTTTGTGCATTGACCAGCTCTGGGTAGTTGCGCTCCTTGGATCGGCGGGCCTGGGCCAGGGCCGCGCCGGTGAAAACTCCCTGTCGACGGCGGGGTTGGCTGCTGGAAGTGAGGGGTGAAACCAATGTGGTGTCGACTGCGAGTTGGGCTCCTTGGAAGAGGGGAAGCCCATTGACGATGACCTCTATGCGCCGATTGTCAACACGGCTCACCGAAGGGATGTTCAGGTGTGAGAGGTGGTGACCCGTGCGCCCGCTTCTCGGCACAACCCAACGGACTTCCTCTTTCACGAAGTGCTCCAGACCGAGGGCATGCTGCACGGTGGTCGCCTAGAGGGCCGAGGACGCGACGGCACCGGCAGTGACGCTCTGTGAGGGGCAGCGGCAAACGGAGACGGCGAAGGAGCAAAAGCCGAAACAGATGGGAAGGGTAATGAAACTCAGGTGAAAATAGAATTGTTGTGAAAGTACGGCTAGTGAAGGGTCCAGACTGGGACGCCATCATGGCTTGACTGGCACTGTCGAGCGTAGCGAGGAATTCCGCTGTCATGGCGTTGTGGGTGGCTGTGACCGCGGGTTGTTGCCATCCTCTGCGGGTGGTGGGTGGGCCCTCCTCATGTGGTGCTGGGGGTGGCAATTGGTTGTTGTGGGGGAGGTCCGCCAGCTGTGGGGGTGACCAACCCTGTTGGTGCAAGTCGTGTGCTGCTTGGAGGGACGGCGGGGTTTGGGTGGGGTCATGGAGCCCCGCTTCGAGTCTGGCGGCTATGTGGGTGGCTTGGCGGGTGATGGTCGGGAGTGTGCCGGCCCATGATGCCCAAAAGGCTGCTGTGGCAGATAGCAAGCCGAGGCCTCCCTGTGCCAAAGGTAAGTGTGCTCGTGCGAGCGCTGGAGCAGGGAGCGGTCCACATTGCAGCAGTGCTGTGAGAGCCAGGGAAACGGCCAGATCATGGTCTTGCGCAAATGCCGTCACTGAGGGCGGAGGCAAATTTCGAAGGAGATAGTTGGCCCGGGGGAGGCACAAAAGAGCAAGAGTAGCCAAGATGCTTGCAAATCCTCCAGGTCAGGGAGGCGTTGGAGCAGGGTGGTGTGGGTTGCCGTGACGTCTTGAAGTTGGCAGCGGACATATTCCGGATTTGATGCCTCGACTGGCTGGCGCGACTGCAATGTCTCCGGCCCACGTGTTTGGGGGGAAGTCACAGCTGTTGGGTGGCGGGAGGCCGCTGGCATTCCAAATGCGGGTTTTGCCCTGGTGAAGTTGGATGTGCGCATGGGTGGCCAAATTGTGGGTCAGGGAATTCAGCACTGGCACGACTCTGGAAGCAGGAACTACTGCATAGACATCGTCGAGGAACTGGAGTTGCTGCTGCACTGCGGACAATGCGGAATGTTGACCCAAACAGAACAAGGCCGGCATTAACGGATCACCTTGCTCGCCCCCTTCTCCTTGGTGTACGAGATGGGCGTGCCCCGGGCGAGGCACTCGGCAACTTGGACAAAGCGTGTGGTGGCTTCTTCATCATCGAGAACGAAGCGCAAGGCTTCCTCTGTTAAGCCGGATGGGCCTGGGGCCGCCCCCCGGCGGGTCCTACGAAGGAGGGAAATGAGAAGGTGCCGCTGGATGTGAAGTGGGTCATCCGGTTCGAAATTGGTGATGGCTGGGTCTGGCTCGTGGTATGGTTGTTGTGGGCGGCGGTCAGGATTGTGGAGTTCAGCAAGGGTGTGCTCCGTGCCGGGTGCCAAGGGGCCTGAGAGCAGGGCCTGGCGTGCCGCTGATAACTCGCCAAGGTGAACAAGGCCTCGGGCTCGACTGGCTTGCTGTTGGGGGGTTGGCGGCGTCATGGGGGGGGGGCGGGGCGGAACTGGCTTGGGTGGCTGCCTGGTGCAGAAGTGCTGTCCACTGTCCGGCTTCGAACTGCGCGAAGCGCGCTCGCCAGACCGGTTTGGGGAGGGTCCGGACGCCACACTGCCAGTGTAGGAGCATGCGAGGGAGGAGGCACCAGAGTTTCCAAGCTCGAAGGTTGTCTTCCTCGGTGTTGGCCGCTAGGATGGTTCCTAGAGCCGTGGACAAAGCTGTTCTGAAGAGACCTCGTAGGAAAGAAGGTGGCTGTTTGTATTTGAAGCACTTTTGCTGGAGCACGGCGTGGGCATCAATGGAATCCAAGGAGGCGAGTGCTTGACGATGCCGCCGTTCGATTGTGCTTGGGTTTGCTTGCATGCCGGGCTGGGGTGCATCCTCTGCTGGACGGTCGGCGGTAGGGATGGAGCTGGAGCTGGCTGTGGCGGACGTGGTGGTGCTTGACGAGTCACTTTCACTTGCGTTGCTGCGGGGCGTTGGCGGGGGTGATGCCGGCGGCCCCTCGGCGGCGACTCCGTTGGCTGGATGGGGGGTAGGTTCCGCAGGGCCTGGATTCCGTGCGAGAGAGTGCCATTGCTGTGCCAAAGTTGCCGCGGCGGAAGCCTGTTGTTCGCCCAAGAACGCTTGCAGGAGTGCTTCTTGGGCGGTTGCTGGGATGTACCCACCTGGTTGTTGGCAAAGCTCGACTGCCCATGGTAGGTGCACGAGAGTGCCACTGGGTTGGGTGGAGCCGGCGGCTCGTAGGGCGGCTGGGAGATTGTTTTCCGCGGCCGCAAGGCGTTGGCCCGAGGCTGTGGCGATGTCTTGCAGTGTGGCGAGTATGTGCTGCAGCAATTGCCATGGGATAGGCGCTGCTGTTTGTAGCTGCATCACCAGGCGATGCCATGCCTGCCCTGTGTTGGTGGTTTGTTGCCATGCAGCGGTTGCCTCGGGCTGCAAGCGGTTGGTGCCGGCCAGGAGCAGGAGGACGTAGAACCAACTGTGGGTCGGGTGCACGGTGTGTCGCCCTTCGGGGGGCCCTTGGTGAGTCCATAGTTGATTGGTGCTGGCAGTGTGCTGGCCGTTGGCTGGACACTGCCGGGTTGTGTCGGCAAGGGCGTCGGGCTGCATGTGGCACTTGGATGCACTTGGGTGGCTGCACGCCCACCAACGGGTATGGTTTGGCAAATTGAGGTGTAGTGTTCGGCCACCGTGGTCTGGGCAGTGTGGTTGCTCGGGCACGTGTTGGAGCAATGGGTGGTCAGGCCGGACCGTGGCAGAGCACCGGAGGCACACCCATTTGGGGAGCCATGTGTTGGAGGGCGGGTGGTGGACGGGTGCCCATGCCATCTGGCGGTCTGGGAGTTCTTGCCATGCTGTGTCCTCTTCGGGCCGGCTTGGGTTGACGAGGAGGAGGCGGGGTCAGCATCCCGGGTGGATGTGAGCAGGGGCTGGCGGGGGTTGCCGGTGTCGGCTTTGTGTGTCCACCGTTGGCAAGCGGGCTGGAAGATCTACCCCGTGATGTTGGCATTGGCCAGTGAACTCGAGGTCCGAGGTATGCTCCCACGGGTGTCGGCAAGTGGGGCATGGGGGGCGAGACTGCTGGACAACCAGGTGTGCGGCACAGCCGGTGTGCTGTTCTACGTGACTGCCACTAAGACTAACGCTAGCGCGCGGGGAGACAGGGAGAGCGGCAGGATGCGATCGCGGGGCCTACGCGGAAACTTAACCAAAGAGACGCGGACCAAACCACACAACTCAAACTGAGAAAGTGCAAGCCAGGTTCAAACGACCAAAGTTGAAACACATCTCACAAGACATCACTGAAATGCAAAGACCACATGCGGAAATGAATGAATCGGTCTCCAGGCATTTTCTGCGACGCATGGATTGGATCTCGATATTGTCTGAAGCAGGTGCCTGGAAATGATTCCCTGGCATTCGGCCATAATGTCCCATGTAAGCATGGCAGCGAGTCAAAAGTCCCCCTCAGCAGTTGCGTACCATTGTCATTGCCCAACGATGCAATGATTTCAAACCATGAGTTGCCCAAGTAATCCAGCTATCCAACGGCGCCCGCGTAGTTGCAAATACAACAGCGGGAAATGGAACATCGTGCTCCTCGAGCTAGTAATCCAGCATACAAGTCACAATGTCCTCAGGGTGAATAAAGAAACCAGAGCTCAAACAGAAAACATCGTCTCCTTAAAATCAAACTTGGCTCATCTAGTTCTGTGAGGTTTCAGTACATGCAGTCGTGCACATCACAGCCACTGACATGATAAACTGATACCTGATGCACTGAGTTCTGTGTAATGTCACCGACTGCCATCATAAACGAAACCGTCACTGACGTGACTCCAGCTGTGCTTGCACTAAAACTGACGCTGAATGCTCCCATAATGGGTGGGAGGGTGTGGTATCAGAAAATTTGACAACTCCTAGGTCCTCAGCCTTATCTGCACATGGATGGGAAATGACGGACCGGTACAGCTGAGCGATGTGAGAGTGCTGAAGCCCAGCAAAAATTTGAATACATTGATCTGACAAGATCCCCTGGAAAATGATTTCTCATCTCTGAAGATTGTTCAATAAAATTTTGACATGCCTCGACTGAACATGTCCGCATCTCCAAATGATTCTGCTCAAATGAAATCACTGAAATTGGAAACTGAAAATAAACGCCGACGAAAAGGAAGTCATTCCGAGTCCGCCACTCAAACTGAAACTTCCGCAAAGCAAGAAGAGAGACAATTGACCAGAGAGACAAGCAACCAGGAAGGGCCCCGAAAAGGAAGCCAGCCAGAAGCAGGCAGTAGGAGACACAGACGCTGACACCGAAAGAGGGGAAGCACCAGCACCCTGGGGAAAGAAGCGGGCAACAAGCACCCGGCCCTCCCTCCCAGCAGCCCCTGCGAACAGTCACCAAAAGGGGACCTTTAGGACCCTGTTCTACGTGACTGCCACTAAGACTAACGCTAGCGCGCGGGGAGACAGGGAGAGCGGCAGGATGCGATCGCGGGGCCTACGCGGAAACTTAACCAAAGAGACGCGAACCAAACCACACAACTCAAACTGAGAAAGCGCAAGCCAGGTTCAAACGACCAAAGTTGAAACACATCTCACAAGACATCACTGAAATGCAAAGACCACATGCGGAAATGAATGAATCGGTCTCCAGGCATTTTCTGCGACGCATGGATTGGATCTCGATATTGTCTGAAGCAGGTGCCTGGAAATGATTCCCTGGCATTCGGCCATAATGTCCCATGTAAGCATGGCAGCGAGTCAAAAGTCCCCATGCAAAGCCGAGCTGACACTTACTGTCTCACCATTTCGTTTTCTCCTTGTTGGTTCTGACCTCCTCCGGCCTCAACGGCCAGCTTTTCAAACCATCGCGGTCCAGGAACTCATCTCTGACCGCCCACAACTGAAGTAGCAAATTTAAATCTAAATCACCAAACGAAATACACCTTTGTTTCTCTGCCGGAAATCTCTCAGTCCTATGGTTCGTGAGGTCATCCGCCTCCTGATTCTCATCCCTGGGCCTCCAACGGAGCGTCAACTGAAGATTGGCCCGGCACAAGTGGTGCGACAGCCGCATATTGATCAACATGAGCGGCCACGCTGTCGATGAACGCTTGAGAGATAAGTGTTGGTTGGACTTGTTGTCCGTTCCAGCAGCAATTGCAATTGGAAAAACCTTACGCGTCTTCCCTGCAGCAAAGTATCCAAAAATTTGCAAAGCAGCCATAGAGGCCATGAGTTCGGCCGACGCTGACGCCCAGCTTGACTCCCCTTTCTCATCAAATAGGAAGGGGGCTTCATGTGGGCCCAAGTCCAAAATGAACCATTCCTGAGTCTTCAAATGATGACCAGCCAAAACCACCCGCCCAGGTTCGCACTTCGCATCAGTGCGGAACTCCTCATGCCAACTCCTGAGCGGTTTGGAGCTGCTCAGGTGCCTCGAAAGGGCCCCCAGCTGAGAAAGCAAGTGTTTGACGACCAGCTTCACCATACGAGGGGCCTTGGCAACGCAGGACTTGTCAAGGGCCGCACTCCAACTGTAAAGAGGCGCAAGGTGCGGCTTGATCCAAATCAAAATTCTTGCCACGAAGCCCAAACGGCCCAGGAACTCATGAAAATCTCGCATTGCAACCGTGTAATTCTTCCTCTCCAAATCCTCCATGAATTCTCTGAGCCAAGACGCCCTCTTCTGAGAGATTCCAATAGTCTTGTCAAAGTAGTTCAGCTCATAGCCGACGAAGGGCATTTCCACACCGCCCTTGAACTTGTGATATCCAAACGGCGTGCCCAAAATCTCGTATGTGGCCACCATCATCCACAGCCAAACAAATTTGTCACGGCCCCATACCAGCATGTGTAAATCATCCACGTAAACAATCTGAAGATTGGGAGCCCGCCGTAGTACCCAAGTGACCATTCGGCCAACTAATCCAAAAAGCCTTGTCCACCAATAAGACGCAGAGCTAACTCCAAACGTCCCAACGCGATTGACCCATAGAACAGGCGACTGCGAATGCGCCCGGCAGCAAAGCAGTCTCCAATCTGCCTTGCGAATTTTCACCAACCTGTGAGCCGATGCAATGTCGGCTGACATAGCGAAGCGTGCCTCGCCAGACAACCTTGCTGATTCCACCAGCGCTGCAGCATCACCTGGGCCAGGGTACTGTAACTGATCCTGCTACCTTATGGCATTGTTGACCTGCACGTGGTGTGCAGCATCATGCAACGGCCGCACTCCGCCGTTCGGCTTTTCAAGCGCCCCCATTGGTGCGATGAGGATCTTTTCTCCAGGGTATTGTGATTGCAATGCCCCCAAAGTTGTAGGGAACATTCTACCAAGCGCTTCCTCTTCACGAAACTGCTGCTCCAACTTGTCAGCCAGCGCATCAGCAGATTTGTAGTTAGCCGAATCCTCCATGAATATGGATTCGTCAAGGCGCTTGTTCCTCTCTTTTGGGGGGAAGACAGCCGCTACCCGTGGCAAAGGAGTATTGTAACCCACAGGCACCCCGGTGGCAAAGCACTCCTGATCTTCTGTCAAGATGCGCCAATCTGGATCACCCAGCAACTGCAATGTCTGGGACAAAAGCTCCAAGAAAAATGGTTGACCCTCTGCCTTCTCCAGTGCCTTTTCCGGTCTTGGTAAGCATGCCGCCCATTTCCGTCTGACTTCCAGAAGCGCGTCCTCACCGAAAGGGGACTTGTCCAGTCTGCCAAGTGCCAATTGGAAAGCTGATGACCTAACATCAGGAATATTCTCTGCCACAATTTCGCACCATCACATGCAAGCGCTCGGCCAATGCTCCAGCTTCGGGCTCCTCGAAGACAAAGCGGTCCGAAGGCCACCAACGGTTTGGTGAGCAAAGTCCCAGCCCGTCGACCAGGTAAGATTGGTTTAAATCCCAGTCTGCAACGATCGGCCTGCCAGAGCAAATTGTTGAACAGCCATCTTCCATAGCCTGTTGTTGTTCCAGGCAGACAGGGGAAGCCATTGAACTTGAGCACGAGGAGGAACCAGAACAAGTTGAGGCGGAAGTGCCGGGGGCTCAAAGAAGGGGAGCCCATGGCCACTTCAACCTGTCTGTTGTTGTCGAGTGTCTCCCCCTTTCGAAGCGAGACAGCATCAAGGAGGCCAGATACCGGCACAGTTTGGAAGGGTAAGCCGCAGAAGGTGATGTATTCCAAATCCCATTGGTTTTGCCTACCAGTTTCTTGACATGAAATCGGTGACCGCAAGAATTTGGCAGTGGGCCTGAATAGAAACCTGCATCGTCAAAAGACGGCCAAGCTGAATGCGGGAAGTCCTCGCTGATATTCGCCAAGAATCTAGTGGGCTTTTGAGAATCACCGCCAAAATGGCATTGGTAGATAGCCCATGTCATTGCCATCGTCTTTTTGCAGAGGTCCTGAATTTCTTCCCACTGCCAGATGCTACCTGGTGAGTCTTCTGTGTCGCGCACCCTTCCCAAATCTTCTGGATGTTCCCAAAAATAAAACTTTCCAGCCTTGTACGCAGTCAGTGCCATGCGTTTGCATTGTAAAATAAAGAAATTGTGCTGCTTCAGGGTCTCTTTATTCAAATTGGATGCCCAAGGAAAACCATAGGGCCATTGTCGTGACCTGATTGGTCTTGGTCCTGGTGATTTCCGCCACAAGTGTCGTGCCCGGCTAAAAGTGTTGCAAGGTAGGGAGAGGAAAACACAATCCCATTCGCCTTCTGCCACTTCAGTGAAAAATTTGTTCCAGATGTCTTCACCTGAAAGATCGTCCTCGCTGCTTCGAGCGATATCCACTTCTCTTACATGCACTGTACATCCAAACCTGGGCGCCAAACGCAACAGCCAAGCTTTGAGGTCTGCCTTCCTTGGCACACCACAAAAGAGGTATAGAACTCGGAAAACTTTGGTCTTGTGACCTTCGGTCTGGCTTGGCGGTGGTAGTCACTCAGCACCACCTCCAACCGGCTTGTTCGGTGACTTGGAGCGGCTTTTGGACTGGAGGTGATGTTCTCTTGCACTATGCTGACCGAAGCATCCCTTGACTCTGCAACAATGTACTCTGCCACACTTGCTCGAGCATCCCTGAGCATTGAATGCATAGCAGATGTCACGGCCGCCTGGCGTCTGTGAGACCAAAGCTGTTTCGCCCTTAAAGCCAGATTTGCCCTTCCCCTTGCGGTTGCTCTTCCCTTTGCCAAACTTGCCTTTGCCATTTCCATAGGTGAAGGAAGGTGTGTTCTGGCCCTTTCCTCCGATCCTCTGGAACTTGGATGGCGTTTCGTGGGATGCCAATGTCAAAGGTGTGACAAAGAAGGATTCCTTGAGTTCTGAATCCTTCACAACCGCTGCCAGCGCCTCCTTCAATGTGGCCTCACCTTGTGCGACCTTCTTGAACGCCTCTCTCCGCAGCTTGTACTCGTAGTCCAGAACTATGCTCCAAGGGGGGCGCAAAGGCTGTTGTGAACCATTGATGGAGGTCTTGATTCCAAGCACTCGTTCCCCCAACACATATTCCACAAAGTGGGTAAAATCAGACAGTTTCAAATCTTGGAGCCATGACTTGCTCTTGAACTTCGCCGCCAAGCATAGCCAAGTGATGCCTTCGATCTTCATCAATCGGCGCTAGTCTTCGGTTGATTCAGGGAGTTGGCGTATGCATTCTGCACCGCCTTCAACATCGCTTGCCTCTCTGAGTGCTGGAGGATACGTGGTGTCCCTAAGACTTTGGATTCAGCAAACAGTTCTTTCGCTTTTGCCGCTAAATCCTTTGCCAAGTTCCAAGCTGAGACCAGTTTAGCCACGTTGGCACGGGCTTCGGCTGAAGCTGAAGGGTCTAAGGCAAAATCTGACTGTGCAGCTGTTCTGATATCCCCTGCAAAATCACCCATGGCAGCAAAAACTTTCAACGAAGTGTAATGTCTAACCAATCGGTATTGGACATCTAAGGGGGCGGAGCTGTCGTCCAACACATATTGCAGGTCAGCCGCAGCATGAGAAGAGATGTACTCACGCTTGGCAACATCGTCCAAAACTGCCATGTGACTCTCAGACTGCTGAGTCTGAAGTCCCGCAATCAGCGAGGTGTTATGCAACCTAAAACCCGTGTGCCTTTTCCCAAAAGGACTGAAACAAGAAGTGAGGTAAAACCAGAAACTGACAAATTCCGTGCAAAATCAAATCCATTCAAGCAGAAATGCAAAATACAAGCAACTGAAACCAAACACTCGCAGCTGAAACTGAAACTGGCTCTGAATGGCCTTGCGGCCCTGCGCCTGTCGCTTGAGCATTCCATGCAAGCGTGGCACTGATACTGACTCTGAATGTGCTGGTTCAAACTAAAATGACTGACGTTTCTGAAACTCAAAAGATCAGCACCATTTCAAGAAGAAACTGTGCGCTCTCCTACCTGCAAACTGTGTCGGATGCCCCATGGTTCAAACTGCCTGACCTGTGCCTAAGGAGCCTCAAAGAAAACTTAGAAATCAAATTACAAAAGTTAAGCACAAATCCGAATTGTTCCCAGACCCCCGTCGTCCTACGTTGCATTTTTGTCCAAGGCCTGGCAACCACTCAATGTCTTAGGGGTCTTGATGTTCTTCTTCGTCACACTTTCCTGCATCCGTTGAAGATGAATCAGCATCTGACTCACTGTCCTCGTCGAGGTCCTCCTGGCCCTCGCTCTGCTGTATGCGCCGTTTGCAATGGAGGCAAACTGCGTCGAAAGCCCCCAGCGCCACGTCCGTCACGGGTTCCATCTCTTGACACCTCCATGATTGCACCGGGCAGGCTCCTGTCAAATGCAAGCGTCTGAATCCGTTTCGCCTGGAAATCGTCACAAAGTATGTGGGGCCTTCCTTTGAATCAGGATGGGCCGCTCCAGACATCGTCCCGGATTCAGCTTCCAAATTCCGTTGGTGGCGATCCTCATTCTCAACTTCCGCATCAGTGTCTTCCGCAATGGTGAAGCGAGGGTCCAACCTGTCAATTGGCAAGATGCGATGTCGCCTGACCAACCGGTATCCGATCAAACCCTGTCGGTCAGCGAAGTCCTTGATGTCTTCAAGGAGCTCTTGTTCATCATATCCACCAGCGCCGACCTGTTTGTAGAGTGCTTCCAAGATCTCTCTCTGAATTGCCTCCACTACCTGTCTGGAAGTGTGGAGATATGCATTGCTCCCTACTCGTCCGATTGCCCAGCGACCCAAATAGTCACGCTTCTCTTTGTCGACGCCAATCGCAGCTGCAGTTTGCGTGGCAAAATGCCTCGCACTGTGTCCCGTCCAGAAAAGGTTCAATGTCTGGGGCACCAAAAGCAGCTGTTCACTGAGCGTCCATCGTCCCTCCGCAAAACGTGGGGTGCAGAGGCGCGACAAGACCATCCTGAAATAGTTCGCCAACCCTGGAGGTGCCACAATCTTGGGTATGAAGCCTGAAAAATCTTTGGGCGGTCCCGGAGTCAAATAATCTCGGGGATACTTCATGTCATCCCGCTGCATCGACAGCATGCCAACCACCATCCAGTCTTCTCCGGTAATGGAGACCTCTCTGCAAACAAAACCATGCACAGCACCATGATTTTTTCCTGGTCCAGTGGTTTTCGTTCTCGCCAACTTGAAGCTCAGTCCTCTGTTACTCAAACGCAAGGACTCCGGCTGAATGCTTTGTATGTCATCAACACGCAGTGAAGTCCAACCAGCCAGCAACATGAGCCACCCTACAAACCTAAAGTAATGGTCGGTCCCTTCATTGACAACCAAGAGCTCCAGTGATGTCATGATGGCCACGGCGTATGGCCTTGCAGGTCCCCTCTCCTTTCCCCTTCCACCCAAAGCCACCTTCCAGCTTTTCAAGTGTTCCTGCAAGAAGGGATCTCCTGCAATGCGCCTGGAAGGGCACTTTCCCAACCTGCTCCAACAAGGACAAAGCAGCCAGGAGCTCGTTGGGGTAGCTCACAGGACACCCATAGTCAATCAACTCTTCTATGAAGTTCACCACTTGCGTAGCGTCCTTTGGCCACACAACCCCATATGTTGCATTGAGCCAGGAGCGAAACTTGTTCCAGGCCCTAAAGCGGTTCCGCAAGGTTTTTGCCCTACGGCTTCCCCAGACTCTCAACCAAGCAATCTCCGGTTTGTCCAGAGCAACGATCTGCAGGGCAACCGGCAAACATGACTCCTCAATGATGCTAGCAAACTCCAACGCATACCTTCTGCGATCCCTGTTTTCCTTCTCTGCGCGGCTGCCAAGTCCTCCAAGATCTTTGGTTCCCTTTTGTGCGCGCCGAGCTGCTTCAAGGAAAGCCTTGGGGTCGTTGTGCACAATCTCCTCAAATTCCAGTGTGGGCTTCGATGGGGCCGGTTTGCCCGGCAACAACAGAGTTCCAGCAATCCTTTCCAGATGCAAACGACGTCTGCGCTTCATGCTAGGTCCAGCTGAAATCCTCCACTGCAGCAAGTTCTCAACAGCTGATTCCAGAAATGCATCAGAAATCGAATCAGAATCAGAGCACAAAAGTTTGACCAGTGAACGCGCTTCTTCTGCAGTGTCAAACGCCTCGTAGAAATGTCTGACCTCCCCAAACGTCTTTGCAACCAGCCTCAAGCTATTTGCACCAAGAAAAGCCAGATCATCCATTGCTGAGACTTCCTCATTCATACTCCAGGAAGAATCCTGCTCAGCAATCAAAAGCACGTGTTTGTCTCCAAAGTGTTGCCCAGCAAATTGGGTAAGATAGTCATCCCACCGTTGTGCTGGTCGTCCTCATTTGCGATCTAGTTTGGTGTCAAAATTTTGGCCCCGATCTGGGCGAGGATGCCATAATACAGTTCTGGCTGGCCAAGCTGGCATATTTTGTGCCACATAAATTGCAAATTTAAGGTGGCGAAAAAAAAAAAACTGACCACTTACGAACCAGACGCAACGCCATCGCAATTCAAACCTACCGTTCATTTTTCGCATGGTATCTTGCCATTGCTCGTTGTGGGTACGAACCCATCCAACAATGGAGCGTAGCATCCTTCGCTGCATTACATCCAATTTGTCTATTTGCACTTTTGTCAACGGTAGAATTGCAAGGCCAAACATTGCCGTGGGGGACACCACCGAATCGAAACGTTTCAATTTCAATTTCAGGGACACCTGCTTGTTTAAAATGATGCGTTTGTACGTCAAAAACTTCGCCCACACAGTGTGAAGTCAATGATCAAATTCCACATGTGTTCCCAACCCGTTAAATTGTTTCCCAAAAATCTTTATTGGCCTGTGTCAAAAGGTCAATGAATTCTTGCAGACAAACATTGGTCAAAATTTGTGTTTTTGAAACGTTCACAATTCCACGTCCACAAGTTCGTCCATACATTTCGCATGGATCATGATGTCATCAGCGTGCCTAACATTTGTCAATTTTTGAACGGCACCAATTTGAAACCCATTGGTTTTCGATGTTCGTTTCCATTGCCGTAGTGCGTGTTCCAGGTTTGCGTTGAAAAAAAGTAGGCTGATCACATCACTTTTTCGGGCACCACGTGCAATGTCAAAAATTTCCCGGCCGGAAATGCATCCTTGTTGGTTCCGGTACCAATTCCACAACAGAGCGCAATGAGATGTTGGCACATGTTGTTGTCGCAATGCTCCCAAATGGGATTTGGATGCGGTCAAACGCCTTCTTCAAATCAAGGCTTGCAAACTCAACGGGGCAATTCCACTCCTTCGTTTTGCGACAGGCGCTCCCGAGAATACCCATGTGTGGTGTGAAACCTGTACTGCAGCGTCGAACTGGTTGGGATCAACAAATTCCACCAAAATGGCCGTCTCTCTTTTGTTACTCCTTGCTCGAATGTACCTTCTGATGTGTGATCGAATCTGTTGTGACAAATTTGTTCGCTCGGAACGGCATTTTGCGGCGTGACATTCTTCCAACATTTTTTGGAAGGAAGCACGTTTCCCGGGGGAAAATCTCAGTTTCAATTTTTTTCCGTGCTTTGTGAGCCGGTCATGTTTTCAACAGTTTCAAGGACTCACTCACTTTTGCAAATCTAACACCGTCACAGGGCTATGGTTGCACACGTTGATAGCTTTCTGCAAATCCATCGTCCGATTTTTTCAGGTTCCAACCCTTGTTTTTTTTGAATCGTTGTTTTGTATCCCGCTTTTGCGCGTCAGCAGTCACAACACGATGGTCCGAACACGTGTCGATGCAATCAGTGGCACATGCCGATGACAATGGCTAACAAGCACTAAACAACAAAAAATCAATTCGCCGTACGCACACAGACCTCTCAAATGTCCATGCGTCCATTTGAACATCATGATTGTTATCACCATTGCCGATCTGCAGCTCGAAAGCGCCCACCAAATCGTTTAAGAAACTTCCCCCAAAACAAACATGCATTTGTGTATGGAAATCATCCCCGACGTCAGCACCGAATTGAAACCTCTGATTTTTTTCCATGCAGCCATGCAGCAAATCGTAACATTTTTCCACTGCTGCACGTGAATATCGAGCATGCGGTGCATATGCTCAAATAAATCCGACCGTTCCTCTCCTTACCAATTGTTTTCCAAAGCATAATCAGCTGCCAACACGCTCCAGTTTTACAATATCACGCGTATGCCGAAACTGTATGAAAACAACCGCTCCAGCGGCCATAGTGGGTCATTAGTTGTGCACAACCAGTGCCCCGCTTCGAGAGTCACTTTGCCTTCCACACTACGCATCTCTGAGAGCAGTATGACATCCCATTCTGTACAACATTTTTTTCCGCGCAATCCTTCCTAACGATTGTTGAACCCAGCATTTTTGGTGAAAACTGTGAAAGTACACGCCGCAACATCCCTAATTTTTTCATGCGAAATGTCAGTGCCCGGTTTATTCATATTCGCATCCAAGGTGGAAAAATTTGTGTTTGCGAACAGGCATGGTAAAACTTGACCTGGGCGGCGCTGGCCCCTGAGAGGCAATTGCCGGTTTTTTGCCTTTGTTTTTGCCTGCGCCTTTACCCATGTGACTCAATTTTTTTGCTGCCCGCTTTCCCAATTGCTGCACTTCAGGGTTTGCTGACCATGTGTCACTCCAAAAATGCTGTAACGAACGATTCTCGGTTATTTGTGGTTATTTGTGGTTCCGTTCACTGCTCTATTCACGAGGAAATTTTGGATCGCCGTTGCTCGCGGGTGATTGCTCCGGATTATGCTACGCCCCCTTGAAACATGTTGGTAAGGTTTGTACAGAGCGACACAAACATATTGTTACAAAAATTTTGTCACAAAGTCAAAAGATGTTGTCGCGTCATATTTTTTTAGCGCTAAATGTCCAAGATTTGTTTTCATTTCGATTTTGCACGGATGCGATCCCAATTAATGTCAGGCAAGAACGCGTTGTCTAGCACAGTGGTGGCTAGTCGCCAACATTTAAAACCAAGCAGGCCTGTAAGTACACATGGTTGTTGGGAGAACGCTTCTCATAGCCGATGACCTTGTCGGAAAATTTTATCGTTTTCTGTTTTTGATGTTGTCGCCGCACTTATTCATTGTTCTATCGCCCGCCATTGTTTTCGTAATTTATTTCGCCATAAAAAAAACGTCTGCCTATTGGCACGCATGATCAGTTTCAGCCTGGCACCCGTGATTCCTTGATGCTGAAAGCATCCCCCAACAAATTTCAGGAAAATGTTGTGGCCCTAACTCTTTACGTTACAAGGTGTTCACAAGCTTAGGGCTGCAGTGGTCCATGGACCGTCGGCTTGGCGGCGGTGCATGCGCTGAAAGACCTACTACTATAGAATGAGGTTGCTGGGCTCCATTTTTTCCCAGAATGGCCTTAGCTACACAATGCCCCTTCGTTGCAACAACCTTGACATAGAGGATTTTGTTGTTATAAAACGCCCCTTCGTTTTCAACAACCGCACATACACGGACATACCCTTCTCTACAAAATTCCAATGTCGTCATCAAAGCTGCACATGCCAAGGAACCTGTTTGCTACAAACTGCCCCGTTGCTTTCAACAAGACTTGCATCCACCAATATCCATCAAGCATCATCTTTCATGATTCACCCGGGATCAATACAAATCACGCATCATCATGCAACATTGTCCTTTTGATTTTTTTTAAGCCGCCCAGGCCCGATCCCACAGGTTGTTTCCTTACAAAATGCCCCTGTTGTTTTTCAATGCCAAGGTTCGGACCATATGTTTTGCTACAAAACGCCCATTTGATTTTGATTGGCTCTGATGAACTCATCATGTCATGGTACAAAAAACCATTGCGATTTTCCATAACAAGTTCACACGTTTTTTTTCGGATGAAATTCACAAATTTACAGTAAGCTACAAAATCTGAGCCCGGATTTCATGTCACAGTTAGCCTGACTAAAATGTAAAACCCTGTAAGCGGCACAACGCCACAAAATTTGCAGCTCCCGCCTTCACAAAATATATTCTCACTGTGTCGAAAAAACATATCATCGGCACGCAATTGCCTCCATTGGTTTCATGCACACACGGTGGTTCCACAGCGCGTCGAAACCACAAATTGTATCATAAAAAAAAAAAACTACGGCCCGCAGTTTGCAGATCTACGGCACGTGGAACCGTCCAGCGAACAATGGCGGATTCATGATACAGTTTCGGGTGCGTGTCGTCAGTGCTCAGGTGTCTTCTTCGGTGTCTTGCCGCTCCCCTCACCCTCACTGTCAACCCATATTTTCTCAATGATTTTGTAGTTGTTTTTGGTTTTTGTGTCAAGCCGATGGTGACGTGGTTACGGTCCTCCGTGCCTCTGCTCGTTTTTTTCCTTTTTTTTGTTGAAAATATATATTGCAACAACTGGAACTGACATCCGGAAAGGGCGCCCGATGGCCGTATGTATTTTTTTTTTTTGCATCAAGCAATTGGAACGCATGTGGCTGGCAAAGGCTTGGCATGGAACCATGTGGCACGTCAAACATGTTGAAAATCCGTGAGCCTGGGGTGGGCAATGAACAAATCAAAACGGCAACGTTATAAAATTATATAAAATTTACATGAGGACCCGTGTTGTGCGTCAATGTTTTTCGTTTCAAACATGTTCACTGTTTCATGTTGTTGCAAGTAAGTAACACAAAGCGGAGGAAATCGAACACAAAAACAAACACGTTTTGCTTTTGGAAAATTATTGGTTCCAGGTGCGTAAACCCACGCAGTTGAGGCCAAAAAGGGAACCCCAGTTCCAGTTGAATCCGTGTCCGGTTTTGGCGATTGCAAAGTGTGAAATGGTTCCATGTTTGGACACCCCCGTTTCTTTGGCAAATTTGTTTTGGTTTTCCGTGCGGTTTTGAACAAGACCTGGTTCCCAAGGTTCAATGTTGATAAAATGCTGAAAAGTACAATCATTGATTTTTCTCTGAAACCATTCAATTTCCTTTTTTTGTGGACGAATAGAAAAATGAATGCCCCACACTGCAATGGGTTTCGGGGTACCGCCGCAATGTTTATGGGGCATACTGTTTGGGTGCACACAAATATATATGTCTTCGGAGGAGCGCCTTTTAATTTCATTTTTGAATCTGTGACACCTTTCCGGCGCAGACGTGTGACATTGATTTCAACGCAAATAAACAGAGCAACCCGCCGCACAGTCACAATGAATACAAATTGATATATCCATAGCTCATAGCTGCACCCAACAATCCCTCATTTTTTGAGTCCAGAAACAATCAAATCGAAACATGTTGGCTCCTGCCTTTGCATTTATTGCGCCCAGTCTTTGCGCTGGCTAAATTGACACTGCTCATGGCATGCAAAATCATGCCACGCCCGCCCACGGGCGGCAGAACTTTTCATCACAGTGCTTCAATAATATGCGCGCGACCAATTTTGATAATCATGGGAAAGAGGTACCAAGAGACACTGTGACAGCCCGGGGTACGTTTCATGACTTTTTGCAGTCTAGTTGCTGGCTAGCTGGCTTAGTTAGTCAGTGGTATTTTTGTAAGCAAGTGTGGCAAAGCCCCTTACTTGCTCGAAACAACTACTTATAGGCATGTGTTGTTTGTTTGGTCGGTGTTGGGTTCCGGCCACTTTCTTGCCGTTTTTGGTGTTTGTTTGGATTGCGTGAACAAAGATTCACTGCTCTGGCCGAGGGAGCTGTGAGTCGATCCACTGGACGGTTCTGTTTTTACTTTGGCCTCGTCAGATCAATCGCTATTGATTACTTGTGAATAATTGCAGATATGGTTGTTGTATATTTCAATCATACAGCTAATTGCTAAATTGTATCACTTGGGAGGGGGAACACGAATTAGGCGATCAAGAAGGGGAAGCAAAGCCTCTCTGTGCAAAAGTTGGTTGTGTGTAAAAGCGTGTTGTGTGCACAAATTTCTGTGTGTGAAAGATTTTTTGTGTAAGGGCATCTGTGTGTGAAAGCGTCCGTGTAAAAACTGCAGTGCACAAAGGTTTCTGTGCGGAAAAGTTTCTAGTGTAAAAGTTGTTCTGGGTAAAGTTTCTGCATGTAGAAGTTTCGGTGTGTAATTTTTTTTGTGCAGTCTCTGTGGACACGTTTTTCTGTGTCAACGTTTTTTGTGTAATTTTTTTGTGCAAAAGTTGTTCTGTCCAAAGGTTTCTCTGCGTAAAGGGTTCTGTGTGTAAAAGCGCCTGCGTGCCTTTTTTGTTGCGCAAAGGCATCTTTGTGCAAAACACTGGCAATTTTTTGCGTAAAAACATCTGTGTGTAAAGGCGTCTGCGTGTAAGAGTTTCTCTGTGCACAAACCTCCCTGTGTAAAGGTATCTGCGCAGATAAATTGTTCAGTGTAAAAGTTTCTGTGCGTACCGTCGTCTGTTTGTAGAAACATATCGGTGCCAAATGCGTCACCAAAGCAAAATCGCAAAAAAAAACATTGAAACAAAAGAATCCAAACTCAAATGTTTGCTGCCGTTAGGTTGTTGATGATGGCGGTGATGCGTGCAGGGCCCACCCGCAAAGCGTCATTTTGGTTTTGTTAAAACAATTTCTAAAGTCCTTTCGGGCAAAAAACACCGCAAATTTCGATGTTTTTGGCGCCTCACAGGCCAAAAATCAAGGTTTTGTTACTGTTGTTGTTGTTGTTGTTGTTGGTGGTGGTGGTGGTGGTGGTGGTGTTGGTGTTGGTGTTGTTGTTGTTGGTTGTTGTTTGTTGTTTGTTGTTTGTTGTTTGTTGTTGGTTGTTGGTTGTTGGTTGTTGGTTGTTGGTTGTTGTTGTTGTTGTCTTTGTTGTTGTCTTTGTTGTTGTCTTTGTCTTTGTCTTTGTCTTTGTCTTTGTCTTTGTCTTTGTCTTTGTCTTTGTTGTTGTTGTTGTTGGAAGACACAAAAACAGAGCCCCCGTGGAAACAACCAGAAATAGCCTTGAAGACGAGATGACAAAGCCCCCGTGGACTAGTGTTGTTCGGGTGTGTTTTTGAAAAGCATTGTGGCAAAGCAGAGGATTTGATCCAAGCAAAATACAATGTGCCAAGCCATTGCATTTTTGTTTCTCTATTTCTTTCCTTTCTGTATCATGGAAGTACAACTATAGGAAGCAGAGCTTGTGTTTTCGACAGGAAGGCTGTGGTGAAGATGTTTTTCCATTTTCCACACTTTTCCTAATTTTATTCAACTTTCTTCACTATTGAAGAAGAATTTTCTATTTTCCAGATTCTGCCAGACTGCAGAACAAAATGTTTGGTCTTGGTGCTGGTTTCTGAGCATTGGGATCACTGGGGGCCAGCCTTTTGGATATTGTAGGCAAAAACACAAAGCCCGTGGTTGTTCTCGAGGAGGGGGTGCACGTGTGTGGTATTGTGTCACCGTAGAGTTGTGGTTCCAGGCAAGATGCAAGTCTCTGTTGTTTCATTCCCTTGTCTTGTATCTAGTCAAATTTCCATCTTCCAGATTCTTCGAGATAAAAGAACAATATGTATGTTCTTGGTGCTGGTTTCTGAGTATTGGGATCGCTGGGGGCCAGCCTCTTGCATATCCCGTGGTTGTTCTCGCGGGGGGGTTCCATGTGTGTGGTATTGTGTCACCCTAGAGTTCTGGTTCCAGGCAAGATGCAAGTCTCTGTTGTTTCATTCCCTTGCTTTGTATCCAGATGAATCAAATTTCCATCTTTCAGATTCTGCGAGATTGAAGAACAAAATGTTTGTTCTTTGCGCTGGTTTCTGAGCATTGGGATCACTGGGGGCCAGCCTCTTGAGTATCCTAGACAAAAAGACAAAGCCCCGTGGTTGTTTTCGAGGGGGGGTTCCATGTGTGTGGCATTGTGTCACCCTAGAGTTGTGGGTCCAGGCAAGATGCACGTCTCCGTTGTTTCATTCCCTTGCCTTGTATCTAGATGAGTCAAATTTCCATCTTCCAGATTCTTCGAGATTGAAGAAAACTATGAATGTTCTTGGTGCTGGTTTCTGAGTATTGGGATCACTGGGGGCCAGCCTCTTGAAATATTCTGGACAAAAAGACAAAGCCCCCGCGGTTGTTTTCTAGGGGTTCACGATGCTGTTTGTGTTGGAGCGATGAGTTTTGGTCGTCCGAAATACAGTCGGTTGTTCTTGGTGCTGGGTTCTTAGCACCTCTATCACTTTGGACCTGTTTCTCTGGAATATTCAAGAAACAAAACGGTCTGGATTTGGATCGACTTGCAAGCTGCTATTTTTTCATTGCTCAAGAGATGAAGAAGCCCGGTGTCAAGGTCACACGTGCTGGCAAAAAGGGTGTCAAGCCCGACAAAGGAAAGGCTGTTGCAAACGGAAGCTCGGCAATCGAGCTAAATTCTGCGAAACCTGCAGACAGATACGGCAAGACGGTCCCAGACACAAATTCTCGTTTCCGAAGCATGTTTTGAAGCCATTAACACCTGAGGAGAAAGAGGAATTTCCTCAAGATGCTGGGGCATATCGACTGGATTTTGGGAAACACAAAAAGAAGTCATTGTCATGGCTTCAGGAAAAGGTTCCTAGCTGCATTGCTTGGTTAGTGCGTGAACGTGTTTACGACCTGCGTCCAAACCTGAAGGACGCATTGATTTCGGAAGGTTTGTTCCTTGAATCTTTGTTGAATTTACAAGATGAAAAAGAGAGGTGCAAGAAAGCACTTGAAGTCATTCAGTCCTGGCATGCGTCGCAAGATGACAGAGATGTGAACAAGCAGTTTGACCCTGCTGTTAGGTCGACTGTAGAGGGAGCGCCGCAAAATGCTGATGCTGTTTCCGATGTTTTGAAGACTGGCAAGCAAACTGAAAAGAAAAGGATACATTTAAAATACATGCACCCTTCGCAGCAGACAGTTGCTTATGCACAATGCAACGTCACGCATTGGTTGGGCGTAAACATTCAGGCCAGGAGTTGGTCCGATTGTCTGCTTTGGACTTCACGAAAGTCATGCTAGAGCACGGTCTTTTTGAGCATCTCACTGGGAAACGTGCCAGAAGCCCGATTGTTCCACGGTCTCATCAGGATTTGAAGCTGAGGGCGGGTCTGTGCTCGGCTCACTGAGCGCATCGTCTGCAGGGCGGGTTCCTGGATCAGATATCACATTGAAAGATTGTTGCTATCGGTGCTTGAAACGTCGCGACAGAGTGGCTGTGACACATGGTAGTGTTTATTTTCTTCCAACGGCACGAGGAGCCTACGGCCCAACGCATCCTGACAAAGATGTTTTTTGAAACAGATATATTGATGTATATATCTAAATATTTAATCTTTTTTTATTTCGTTTAATATATATATATATATGTATGTATGTATTTATATGTATATGTGTATATATATATATGTAGACATATGACTATATGTAGAAACATGTATTTATATATATATATGTAGATACATGCATATATATATATATATTATATATATAGAGATATCTCATATAGTTTCGATTCTTCTTATTTTCTGACTTGGTTGTAACAAACACTAGTTTGAGTTCCCGCGGCTTACAGGGAGGGTGGAACGGTGAGACCCACTCAGCCGCGAGAAACCAAAATCTTCCATGATCAATCCGGGCAGGTGAGGCATGTGCAAGTGGAAGACATGATTCTGTAGCGTAGCATCAAGTACAGGTGCACGTGGAAGACATGACCTGTAGCGTAGCGTCAAGTATAGGCGCAAGTGCAAGAGATGATTCTGTAGCGTAGCATCCAGTACAGGTGCAAGTGCAAGAGGTGATTCTTTAACAGGACACGCCCCCTACTGACTGGTCGGTGCGGGCAAATACGTATATGATCATAAGTATTCATATATGGATACTTATTGTTCTGTATAGACATTGCAAATCGGACCAGAGAGACGACCTGCAGAGGTTCCTTCTCTTGGACTCATTGGAATAAACCACCATCCACCTACGTAGGGATACGCAGGGTATGTTGGTATCGGAAGATGTCACTCATGATGTCACTTTCTGTGGTGCACAGGGAGGGTGGAATGGTGAGACCCGCTCGGCCATGGAAAGTTGAAATCTTCTTGGGGTCGCGTTTTATGTTGGTATCAGAAGATGGCACTTTCTGTGGTCCACAGGGAGAGTGGAATATTTGCCTTGGCCCAATGTTTGATTTTTTTTTCCGTCCAACGCCATATGGCTCTCGCCAGGTCGTTAAGCAAGCCGGAAAGCTAGTTGCATATTTAAATTTCCCGAATTAATGCAATGGCAACATCATATCGACAATGTGCACCAAAAGTAGAACTGAGTAGGATCAACACATAATCCTTTTGGCCCAATGTTTGAATCAACAGAATGTGGAACCCAAGTCCGTGCGACAGAAGCTGCGCAATATGCACACGAAAGGATTGGCCAAAGTCACCCAGTCCAATTTCTTGACTGCAGAATTCCATTGGCACTCCATTCTCCAACTTTTTGGGTGCTGATTCCAAGGAACATACAGTGGTGGTGCTGAGTGATTCACGAATGCAAGGAGCATGTCATTGCCATGGCGGAACACAGATTGTTATCGAAAACTTGGGCAATCAACATTTCCAGCCCTTTCTGCGTTCTGTCCCAATGAAACGGCCTGGGTCCAAACTGAGCTCTGTCAACAAGAAAAATGAACGAAGTGCATTGCCAAGCTTTTGTGATAAACTTAGGGTCCAACATGTCCTTATTGTTGTTGTGTTGGTGTTGTTGTTGGGGGAGCCTTCAAGACACTACTATGACGCAGACCCTGGACAACATGGTTGTTCGGGGAGGGTGGGGGGTTGGAAACAACAACGGGGTCATTGTAATAGGGTCTAGAATATTGAAGACACAAGAGGACTTCACGGGGTAATTGTCTTTTTGTTTTTCTTCTTCTTCTTATTGTTGTTGTTGTTGTTATTGTGGTGATGGTGGTGTTGGCCCTGTCCGACTCCGCCCGACTCCGGCAAGACTTCGCAACTAAGGACATAAAAACCACAAAACTTTGGTAAAACCGAATTTTTCCATCTCAAGCCTTCCACGGAATCTGCTGGAGTCGTGAAATCCAATGTGAACAAAGGATTCATCCTTTGACTCCGGGCGACATACACAACCCGACCCGCAAAGTTGCCGCGTTAGGAGTCTGGGGCGAAGGGGGGGAGCCCAAAAACAAACAACGCATCAAGAGACCAAACCAACACTGAGCAGTGCGACCCCCAATCGTGACAAAACGATCCACTGCCAACGCAAACACAGAAGAAAGCATCCCACCAGCATGTCGCAGCGGAATCAGCATCTCACTCACGCCATGTTGCGAAAGCCTGCGACAACAACACCCAAACAATGCCAAGCAACATGGTGCTTTGGCAAAGATTGGCACATGCAGGCGGGGCCAGAGACCTTTAATCAGCAACCGTGTTCCCCGGAATCCTGCCATTCCGTTACACTTGCAAAAGTATTTTTTGTTATCACTGCAGCAATCTCTTTTCGGGCCGTAAACACATTGGCTTTTGGACTTCAAGTGGTCCTCCCTAGTAGGTGAGCTCCTGAGAGTCGTAGGTGCGCCTTTGCCCAGCGGGTTTGAAGATCGTAGGTGTGCGCTTTTCATCGGGAGGAAGAAAGAAACTTTTCCCGTTTGGTGTTTTGTACATAGCATCATGCTCCGCCGTCCTCATGTCCTACATAAAGCAGATCGTGTTTCAAGTCGGAATGACTTTATATTCTTTACAGCAAACAAGCTGCAAAGCGGGTTTTGACTTGGACTTTCAAGGTGGTAGGTTGGCCTGTGAGGGTCGTGGCTGCATTGCTGACAAGTGGGTTTGAAGAGCGTATAGGTGTGGACTTTAAAGGTCTTGGGGCTTCAGGGTGGCCTGTGAAGGGCATAGGCACCGTACCACAATTTTTTGCGCTGCTTCTCCCCAAAATCTTTGACTTATGTGGCCGATATGGCATTCCTGCGCACAATTTTCTACAGTTGAGGCCCATTGTTAGCCTTCAAAACAGCTCATATTTTGGTCGCGTTCATTTGGACCTCCTCAGTTTCAATTTTTTGGAGTCGCATTTCTTTCTTTTCGTTCGCGTCGCGCTTTTTATCGAAATTGTTCACAAAATGTGGCCCAAAAAATGGGTCCGCGAGACAGCCCCTGGGAACCTATGGGGGCCATTTCTGCGGCCGTTCTGAAACAAGTTTCAATGGATTTGGGGGGCCAAAATTGGGTCCCCCCAAAAACACAAATTGAGACCCAAAAATTGGTGCAAATTTTTGAACCCCTCTTTTGATACCATTTGCTTACCGCGTGATGCTGTTTCAAAATACATTAATCCAGCCTCCCAGGTTTAAACTTGGGAGGCTCACATAACGAGACCGCTTTTCCAACCTAAATCAAGCCACATTTCCAGGCCTATGAAACCACGCAGAAGTCAAAGCCACATCCCAAATTGCGCCTCGTGTTGTTCAAAAAGCTCAGAAAATACGCAGTGAGGAAAATACCTGATACGTGTGAGGGTGTAGTATTGCGTCAGTGTGATTTAATTACAAGGACGAGCGTCGTTCGGCGTTGGGAACCATTTGGTGCAAGGTGAACTTGTATTTTGTGAGGTCGCGCTTCATTTTGTATCGGATTCTTTGCATATGACACCTGCATGTTCATGGTGATCAGATTACTATGAACATATCTATGTACATTCTCTGCTGTTCTGTAAATTTTATGGCGTTGCCAATCGTTGTATATATTCGGCAGAGTGCGATGGATGCGCTTGTCGGGAGTGTCATATTCATTGTCCGACCCGATGGTGTGAGAGTTGCCATTGACAATGGTATCTATTGGAGCGCATTGCATTTGGAGGGGCGTTGAGCGAGAGAAGCTAGTCTTCGATTTTGGAAATATCTGCGTTGATGTATTCGACACCGACATGTCCATGGTGATTGGATCACCATGTCCCTGCAAACACCTGATGTTGCTTCTGTGTGGGGACCCACGCAATTCCTCTAGGCGGTACCGCGGCGGGAGGACAGCGAAACGTGGGGATTACCACGAAGTTGTCTGACGTTGCAGTAAACCTGACAGTGCTTTTGTGTGCGAAAGTACGCAATTCCTCTAGGCGGGACGGCAGCGGGACCGCGGCGGGACCGCAAAACGTGGGAATTCCCACGGTTCCAGGTTGCAGGCGGGACCGGTTCCGCCGTCGGGGGGGCCACTTTACTTGTAAATTTATAGGAGCGGGACCGCATACTCCGTTTGAGAATTATAATAATATACCAGGGGGGGTCAGGTTATGTTTTGGAGGGTGTGAGGATTTTTCTGAGGATGTCTTGTCTACCTAATTAGCGTTGTATCCCTGGTTGTCTTCTAAATGGGGTCTCTGGACTGCGTGTCTCTTCCAAGGTTTTGTCTTTGATATGGCGCTTGCAAGTCTGACGTTACCAGCTTTCTCCTACCGCTTCGCGCTGTGCTGACAAGCGGGTTTGAAGGTCGTAGGTGTGGCCTTTACGGGTCCTAGGTTGGCCTGTGAGGCTCGTAGCTGCGCTCCTGACAAGCAGGTTTGAGGGTCGTAGGTGTGACCTTGAAGGGTCGTAGGCCGTTGAGCTCCTGAGGGTCGTAGGTGCGCATTTGCCAAGCGGGTTTGAAGATCCTATAGGTGTGCCCTTTTCATCGGAAGGAAGAAAGAACTTTTTTCCCGTATGGTGTTTTGTACATAGCATCATGCTCCCCCGCCCTCATGTCCTGCGTGGCGGATCGTATTTCACGTCGGAATAAATTAACATTCTTTTACAGCAAACCAGCTGCTCCGCGATCCGCAATGACGCCATGTCATTCGTGTGCAACCTGTCAGGAGTCTAAGGGGAGGGGTTCGGAGTACCTAGTACCTAGTCAGGAGGAATGCGAAAATCCAACAGGACCTAATTACAAGCACTATTATCGTGCGCTTGCGTCGAATTGGGTCGGCTTAACTCCGCGTCGAGCGTTTAACAAGTTAAAACCCAAAAACACGACGGCTGTCACTGCAAAACTCAATTCCCTTTTCCACACAGGAAAACGACGAAAACAAAGTAAATTGTCTGTCGTGCACATGCAGCATGCTATAGTTGAACTTCTTCTGTTTCAGCTGCTTTGCCTTTGTAACATGCAACGGCGGCGGTCGAAAAACATCTTCATCATGTTGGTGAATTCATTGATGAATTCACCATCTCCTCAAAAATAAATCATCTCCATTTCCAAGTTCTCTTCAAACGCAACATTTGAACAAATTCCAAAAACATCCAAACTGTTGACAAAAACAGTTGGCAGCTTCCGAAAATAAAACGCATCATGCAGAAAACAAATCCAGTCAAGGTTGTGGTTGAAAACGCATGCACATGTGTTTGAAAAACAACGTTGATCTTGTCCAAAAAGTCGTCGACACCAAAATCATCTCCAAATTCATTTGCACTCCAGAAAACCTCGTTGCAAATGAATTTCAGTTCCAAAAACATTCTCCTTCTCCACCAAGTTGACGAAAAACATTCACATGCACATAAAACGCATCTTCACGGTATTGTAACCAATTCCAGTCGTTCTCAAACCATTCTGCATCAATTTCAGAGTTCTGCCCAAATAAACCATTGACAACATCCTGGCGTAGCCACCATCCAAGTTACATCCAGAAACGTAGCACATGCAGTCCATATGCACGGGAGTGTATATTTCCATACCCCTTTTGCTGCGTTTCCCACTTTGAGGAAACCCATTTGTGGCCCTTTGTCCAAACATCTCAGGTACACCTCTAGCCTGGCCAACCTGTTCACCTATCACCTGTCTGACTTGCATTAACTGCATCGGTTCTAAACCTCCCATCAGCCTCAGCACATCTTGCAACCTTTGATTTTGGGGTGTTACTCCGCCAATGTCTTGTCCCATGCACATGCCTCCAGTTTGACCTTGTCCTACCTGACCTTGTCCTCCTTGACCTGGGGCACCACCGCAATGACCTGACATCCATGGCATTCCATAACATGCACTCCCCCTGTCCTGGCTCCTGACTTCTACCTGTGCTGGCTTGGGCACTCTGACCTGCAGTCCCCATGCAACCTTGTCCTGGCATCCCTTGTCCGTGCAGACCTTGTCCTACCTGACCTTGTCCTGTCAGACCTTGTCCTCCTTGACCTTGTCCGAACTGACCTTGTCCTAACAGACCTTGTCCATGCACACCCTGACCTGGATACCCTTGACATGCAACATCCACTACATCCATGACCTTGGCATCCAAGAAAACTTTGGTTCAACCCATAATTTCTGGGGTCCATCAAACCTCCCCTCATGGGTCCATACATGCCAAACGCACTGTGTCGGAGGAAGTATGTGTCCAGCAGTTCCAACTAAGCTCCCTGCTCCAACTAAGCCCGGGGCTGGTGTTGTCATCGCGTTACCTACCGCTGCATTCGCTTGCATCGCGGCACCTGTTGGCGAATTACCTGCAACACCTGTGTTTCTTTCTACTCCTTCCTCACCTCCTCCTTCCATTCTATTCATCGTCGGTGACCCTACTGGTCCTACTTGCAGTGAGTTCATTCCTAGCGCACTACCTTGGCCATTAGGTCCTTGTCCCTGGTTACTTCCTGGCATCATCGCGTCTAATTACACTACGCGTGGGGCACAACCGCTCCGCTACCAAGCGAAAATCCAACAGGACCTAATTACAAGCACTATTATCGTGCGCTTGCGTCGAATTGGGTCGGCTTAACTCCGCGTCGAGCGTTTAACAAGTTAAAACCCAAAAACACGACGGCTGTCACTGCAAAACTCAATTCCCTTTTCCACACAGGAAAACGACGAAAACAAAGTAAATTGTCTGTCGCGCACATGCAGCATGCTATAGTTGAACTTCTTCTGTTTCAGCTGCTTTGCCTTTGTAACATGCAACGGCGGCGGTCGAAAAACATCTTCATCATGTTGGTGAATTCATTGATGAATTCACCATCTCCTCAAAAATAAATCATCTCCATTTCCAAGTTCTCTTCAAACGCACCATTTGAACAAATTCCAAAAACATCCAAACTGTTGACAAAAATAGTTGGCAGCTTCCGAAAATAAAACGCATCATGCAGAAAACAAATCCAGTCAAGGTTGTGGTTGAAAACGCATGCACATGTGTTTGAAAAACAACGTTGATCTTGTCCAAAAAGTCGTCGACATCAAAATCATCTCCAAATTCATTTGCACTCCAGAAAACCTCGTTGCAAATGAATTTCAATTCCAAAAACATTCTCCTTCTCCACCAAGTTGACGAAAAACATTCACATGCACATAAAACGCATCTTCACGGTATTGTAACCAATTCCAGTCGTTCTCAAACCATTCTGCATCAATTTCAGAGTTCTGCCCAAATAAACCATTGACAACATCCTGGCGTAGCCACCATCCAAGTTACATCCAGAAACGTAGCACATGCAGTCCAAATGCACGGGAGTGTATATTTCCATAGGAAGAACTTTTGTCTGGTGTTGTAAGGTTCAGGTTGGCCTGTGATCGTGGGTGGTGTGACCTTGAAGGGTCTTAGATCGGCGTGTAAAGGTTGCAGCTGCGCTTGTGGGTCGGAGTTGTTGACTTTCAGGTAGGGTGGCCTGTAAGGGTCATAGCTGCATTCCTGCACATTGTGCAAGCCGCACGGGCAACATTCTCACAGATTCATGGATACGATCCAAAAGCCAGCAATGACGCTGTCATGTCGCGTAGAAATCGAAAAGTGAAACGTGGTGTGAAAGCGGATCTGAGGTGAAACGACAAAGAAACTTGAGTTCTCTCACGTGTGCTTTGTCTATCATCAGCCTTGATGTGCGTTCTGGTGCTCTTGCAGGACATCTTCATGAGTGGGGTCCAGAAGATTCGCACAATGCTCTTTAGAAGATGTGCCCTTTTTCAGCAACGGGGCAGTAGCAAGAGAGCTTTCTGTGCTTGACTGACTTCATAGCTCGCTAGAATGCCCCGGAGTTTCTGGCACGCTCTGTGAAAGTTTGGTAAGAGGATGTGCAGTATACTGAACCACCTTTTGAACATCTTTAAACCTATCTTGGAACAATGCATGTGCATGTGAACAGTTAGGTAACCATTTTAAGTTTGTAGGAACCGATCTGTGAACTATAGAACCCATAGGAACCCATAGGAACCAGGTAGGAACCAATTTGGAACCAAATGGAACCAGTTTGTGCATGGAAGAGCTTGGAGATGGATGATTTTCGTTTGTTTTTGTGGTTTTTGGTTTTTGGATTGTTTGAAGTATGTCTTAGGAACTTGATGTTGTGAACTTATTTGTGAGTTTGAGCTGAAGACGTTTTTTTGGAGAAGCTGGAAGAACGTTTTTGAAGCTTGAGAACTCTTTTGAAGCAGTTTAAGAAGTTTGCACGACTCTTCTAAGAAGAAGAGAGACTGAGCTGTCAAACCTGTGTGGTTTGGCTCAAGTCCGAGCTGTGAAAAAGAGCTGCCACGCCGCTCTCGTGTTTTCACATGGCAGCGGAGCCCCAGTGATCCTGAGGGAGAGGGGCAGACGCAAAGAGAGGTTGCTGTGATCTGTGAAAGATCGACACTGGACAAGGAATGGTAATGATGGGGCTGTCCATGCAAGAACAACACCTGTGTACCACATGGGAGATCCTCCACAAGGAAGTGGTGACCCATGGGCAAGCACAACACCTTGGCTGAACTTTTCACCAGGCGTTTCCTCTGCTGCTTTACCAAGTACTCCAATTGGATTGCCAAGTCAATCCTGTCCTGGAGGGAGTGGGCAGAGTGGCAACACTGCCACATTTGGGATGCCACCAGGGTTTTTGGATCCTGGACGAACACAGGCACCCACTCCAGCAGTAGACCCGGTGATGGCACAGCTGCTGCGCCAACAGATGTTGCTCACCCAAGGGGTGATGGATTTCTCAATTGGTCAGGGCCTGGACTTTCTCGACAACAACAGCCAGTGCAGCAGACCCCAACAGTAGCACAAAGCTCTACTGCACAGTCTGAGCGGTTGACAATGGACACAAAGTGCATTCCAGCAGCACCACTTGACTGGAAGTCTTGGAACAACAGAGTAAAAGAGTTAGCTGGTTTCAAGGGTTGGTAGAGAAGTTTGCATCGTGGCTGTGTCTTGTCCATGATAACTATGGTCAAGAGTCAAGAGCTTAAGGAAGCCATGAACTTGCCATACCCTGTGGTGACAGTGAACCAAGACCAAGCAATTCGAAGCCGTCGATTGTTTCATTTACTTCAGTAGACTTTTTCTGGATTTTCAAAGTGGTGAAATCTCAGATTGCATTCTATGGCATTCAGGAGGCAAATGGTTTTGAGCTTTTGAGATTGCTGCGCAGGGAGTTCAGTTTTGATGAGCCGTCCAGAGGCGTTGCAATACAGAGAAGCCTGCCTGAAGTACACGGTGAAGAAGTCAGAGAGGCTTTCCTTATGGATGTACTGAGAGAGATTGGAGCTGAGATCGAAGGATTTCACTCTATGCTGGAAGCTTTACTGATCGCTAGTCATCTGACTGACTTGCACATCACTGAGAGGAATCAATACCTTCTCTACCTGAGAAACCTGCCAGACAAGGTAGCAGAGTTTGTGCAGCTTCACTGTGGTGCAACGACAGTGGCCAGAGTTTGGGAGTCTGTGGTGGCATACCACACACGTATGAGACTCACCAATGACCTGGACAGCAAGGTGCATGTGGCTACAGGGCCAAAGCTGGGTGGTTGTTTTTCGCGCAGGATCCGTGTCATTTCGCGAGTGAATGCGGCAGGGTCATCAATTAGTGCTTTCGCTTCCGCTAGTGGCCTATCAAGGACAATGGCAATGAGCATTTCGCCACCATCTTTATGGATTATGGTTGGTCGGCCGGCTTGCACCTCTGCGAGGATTGCCACTGCCTTGTTTTCACACAAGGTGCGTTCCCATTCCTCCAGGGCTCTTTGCGCTAGGGTGTCAGTTTGTGGTGGGGCCTGGAGGGCAGCTGTTGTCCCTAACGCTCTTAGGAAGGGGCTATCAGGTGGCGTGGGGGATGGGAGACGCTGAATGGCCGCTACTGCACGCAAAACGTCATTTGTTTGGATTTCATATGACGTGGGCGTTTTCTTGCTTATGATACTCGGAATCAGCCCATAGTTGCTTCAGTGTGTATCCTGGTTTCGGCTCCATGTACCGTCGATTCCATACTGCATGGTGGGACCATTGAGGTGCCACCTGAGCAGCACACTGGAGGGTTTTGTAGGTAGTGTAGGGATAGGAGATCCTAAGACCTGCTGGCTGGTGGACTCAGGGGCCACATGCCACATCGTTTCTGAGAAGTGGGTCAAGCACTACACTGTGAGTTTTGAGTATCCTGGTCCATCTCCAAGCTTGAAGGGTGCAGGAGACAATGATCTGCCTGTCAAAGGGGTTGTAGATCTGGAATTCAAGGTAGGTAAGACGAAGATTACCATGAAGCGTGTAGTAGTGTCAACTTACGCCCTTTTGGAAACTGGTTGGAAGACAGTCCTTGGCAATGCTGAGGAGAGTGGATTGTTTTTGAAGAAATTGAAACTTCCTTTGAAGATTTCTGAGAGAGCATGGTGGCTGAAAGTCAGTTTGCTTTCAAAGCACAAGAGTGGTGTGAAGGGTTCTGGACCAGCACCGATGGACTTGAGCACCATGAACACTGGAAACACTGTGAACACTGACAGCACTGAAACGAAACAAACCAAACGAAACACTTGGTGTGGTTGTAGTTCAGTTGCAGCAGTCCCTGAGGATGTTGTGGCTAAGGACCTGGTAACTAAGGGAACTAAGGACTCTTTGACTAAGGACCCTGTGAATCATGTTGCCACTCAGGAGGTTGCGCAGGTCACTAAGGGTAGGTCAGGAGGTTCTGCCAATGTCAAGGCCAAACGTCGGGAGCTTCAGATGAAGGGTGCAGACATGTTGCAGTCGTTTTCCTATGTTTGTAGGATGTTTCATTTTGGAAGCAGTTGCCTTTTTCAGCATGTTTTTGATGATCATGAGCCCAATACCATTGAAACAGACGTTTTGTTTAAGACAAACGTTGAAACAAACGATGAAACGTCAGACAGTGAAGATGATTTCATGTCATGTTGTGCATCTGAAACGTCAGACAGTGAAGATGATTTCATCTCATGTTGTGATGTTGCTGAGTTTTGTCAAGAAGATCATGGCACATCTGTACACATGGAGTGGAAAGACCATGAAGGGAGGACAGGTTCAGGTCAATCTGATCGGAAATGCAGGTGTGACTGGACGTTTATGGACCCTTGTTTTAGGATGATGCGTGGTTTTCCTCAGGTGGAGGACTTGACACAGGATGAAGTTGATGACAGTGATGTCATGGGTGATAGACCTCAGGCAGGTGAGGCTTCTGAAGTTGGTTCCCCATCACTTGCCAATTCAGAAGATTTGGAGGGTTGGGGTCCCCATGAACCTGGTTTGCCAGAACACCCAGACACACCAGATGGTCCAGAGGGATCAGATCTGGAGTGCGGTGTCCCTGAACTGGGTGATGGACGTCCCAGGCTGGAACATGAGTGCAGGGGCCATTGGCCTTATGACAGGGGATGTGATGATTGCGTGCAGTCAAGAGGACGCACACCTGCTAGGAGAGTAGGGCATAAGCATGAAACACCCCACAGTCTTGCTGCTGATTTCCTTTTTGTAGCAGGGAAACATTGGAAAGTTCTTGTCCTGTTGATGGTTCACACTGGGATGGTTGGCATGGTGGTTTGTGGTGGTGACAAAGAACGTGACGTGCAGTCCACTGCAGCAGTTCTCAATGAGATTGGTGTTGGAGGGTTGTCTGTAGAAGTAGCTACTGACAATGAGGCAGCACTAAAATCTTTGGTTGAAAGAGGCCTTGCAGCTAGTTCAGCAAGAGGCTATCACTGGAGAAACATTTCAGAGGCAAGACCCCAGGCAAAAGGCATCGAGAGAGCCGTTTGCATCATGAAAGAAGGGATCTATGCCAATTGGTTGGCACTTGAACGCCATTGCAATGCCAGGATTGCGTTGGAATCCCCCCTTTTGGGATATCTGGTGGGACATGTCTATAGGACGTACAACGCATACTGTGAGGGAAAGGCTGGGAGCACCCCCTTAGAACGTTTGAGAGAGAAACGGGGAGGTCAGGCACCTAGGTCTTATCCTTTTGGGGCAGTTGGGTTTTTGAAACCAATTCACCCTTCAAAATGGCCTGGTCAGCGTTTGGTGTTGTGCCATTTTCTCTGCATGAGATATGTGACTGGTGGAGGTTGTTTGGGGTACCCATTTTCTGTTGATGCTGAAGGGTATCGTGAGGTGATCAAAGGTCACTCTTTCAAACTGAAGGAACCTCTACCATCCAAGCCGTGCACAGTGCCGCCCGCACCCACACGCAAAGAAGCAAAGGCACGGTGGGACCTGCAGTTGACTATCGCCCACAAGGAGAAGCCCTCCCCGTCATCTCGGCGGACCTAACCTCCGAATTGTTGCATTGTCTGTCCACGCTCCCAGACCCATGGCCCCTAGCTAAGATCACCATAGACATGGAGAAACCGAGCCAATGGGTCTCAAAGTTGTGCAGACTTTATTTTGCTGACGAGTATGCCAAGCGAACAGTTGGGTTGCCCTCGCGTAGGCATGTTCCAGACATCGCGGGTGCACTACGAGCAGTTCAAGCCATCCTCCCTAAACTCGAAGTCAAAATGATTGAGTTCTTAGCTGAATGGATGGTAACTCTTCTAATGCCAGCCTCGCACGTATTGGAAGTGAGGGCACCTCACCTTTCCTTTATGATGCTTAAGGAATACTGGTTTAGAGAACTTTATCTAGGCCTGAAAGTCACGGCGTCCTTTGACCGCTCTGAATCATACACTAGAGTGATCGATGGTCAAGTAAGATGTATCACGCCTGAAGTCAAGCCGCAGAACCTACAGGTTATCTGGAATGTGCAGTTCATCACAGTCTTTGTGCCGGCATGGATGATCCCGCCCGTCTATCATAGCCTGCGCAGAGAAAGCATTAAAACTACAAGTTCTGCAAGTCCCATAGGAGTCCAGTCAGTCCGTCCCACCTGGTTTGAAGACACAACACCCAGGGACACTACATCCCAGCAACCTCAAGACCCTCAGAAAGAGCAACCCCAGCCACTGCATGGACTGAAGTTAGTCATCAAAGAAGAGGTGCTACCAGCGACTGACCAACCACAATTCCAGTCACTTGAGCTGCTGGCTGGCAGAGGTCTCTTAGCACCTGACACATGGAAGTGCAAACGTGCACAAGTCAGCCTTAAAGCAACTATTGATGTCCCAATGTTGGGTACAATCATAGAGGAAAATGGTGACGGACTCCTGTGTTTTTTTTTTTCCCTCTGGTTTGGCCGATTCGCACTAGGCACGGTCCTTACAATTGCGTAAGCAGTGAAAAGCAGTAGTGTACAGGACTCGTGTGGTCCAAAAATCTCCGGCAAATCATCACGAGAAACAAACCAAACAACAAGAACCACTACCAAAAACGACCCGCAAATCCCCCAGCCAGATTTGCGTTTCGCCACAAAGCAAGACAGCGAAGCAACAAAGAAAGGGGCAGGGCCCAACAAGAACCAAAACAAAAAACTCTCAGATTTGCCTTGGATACAGCGACCTTAGCCACTGTATCATCCTCAAAAACATGCAAACTAATTAATTGCGGCGGTGCATGAAGTGTTGTACCTGATTGCCCAGACCGTCTTACCTGAGAACAGCAAAGGGAGTCCAATATTGTAGGCAGACTGATGTGTGGTTCGACAGAGGCCGCCTGTATGGACGATTTGTCAATAAATCAACTTCCGCATCTCTGCTGTTCACCCTGTATTGTTCAGCGTATGCCAGGCAGTCTGTTCCTGTCAGTATACACCACCGCAAGGGACTGTAATCTATTTCCCCCCCAAAACGGGGAGGAGAGCACTGACAGCCTGCAACATGGCGTGAGCACTTGCAGAAACCGTCACGTGACTTGTGCCCAAGGCCCTAAGGCCGTGGGTGAAAAAGTGGCTAAAGGCCTGACCGGCTCAGTACGGCCATGACAGACAAATGATGTTTCGACCATAACATGGGCTCGTGAGCACTTCCAGTATGATACTGCAGGTAGGTATACAAAAGTCACATTCGCATTGCTGTAAGACTTGTGCACCAAAACGATCAAAGATAAGGTGGTTCGGTGCGCCAGCACCAGATACTCAGACAGGAGTCACTAGGCGTCATCGTCCCAGCAAGTTCTGCAAGAGGACCGGATGCACAGGAAGGCATCTGTATATTCCAGACAAAGCCACTCTCCCATCGAGTGGGCCATAGGCCATAGCAATACAGAAAATCCGCACAACGAACCATGTGGGCAGGCTTTGCTGCACTCGGGCGCTCCAGACTGAACTGCAGGAAGCACAACTGGACAGCGCCAGTAGAGCTCACTGCAGTGCAGCCTAGTCCATGGCTCTACCGGGAATCTACCGCCCCTCAAGAAAACACACAGGAAACAAAACACAGAGAGAGAAGGGCCCATCCCAATACAGCCAAAGAGGAAGCCACCAGACAAATTCACACAAACAAACAAACAAACAAACAAACGAATTCAAAAGGGGATCAACTCAACCAAAATGGGGGGGGACGGTGAGCAAAAGCTGTCCCACCTCGGATAAATCCTTAGTCACTACCGGATAAGATCAATGTAACCATGGTGAAAAAATGGGTGACTGTGCAGAGCTGTAACCTCGGTATCCAGGCAACAGAGGAAGCAAAAACAACACACGCCCAAACAAAACGAAACCTGCCATCAAGGGGGAAGCAAAGAGGGGGGAGCGGCCAAAGTACAACCCATGCAAAACAACAAGCCAACAGAGGAAACGAGGAGAGGAGCCAGGAGGCAGCAGAGGACAGAGAGAGAAAGGACACACACGCACTAGAAGGGGTACGAACGTGTCTTAGCGGAGTCCAGGAAGGGGACAAGGATCATACAATGATGAATACCTCAGTGAGGGAGCACACAGCACCCCAACAACACAGGAAGCATGGTGTAGAGGGAAAGATCCCCACACAGGGCCAAGGCCTTTGTTGCCATGAGACATGATGAGGAGGGGAAACAGTGCGCAACAAACACTCCACGCGCAGAGGCACGGCAACCAGGCCGTCGCCGGAAGCAACGATACCCAGAGGGAGGGACCAGTAAAACCTGGACCAAGGCGCCAACGAGGACCATCCGAGGGGGAGGGAGGGCTACGGCAGGCAGGGACCAAACAAACAAAAAACCAAAACAGAATCAACAACCGAGGCACTACGCCTACTGTAGCTCTGCAAATTGCAACAACTATGGGTAAAACGACGAATTCACGTACCTTAACTAGTGGGAAGGGTGGGAGAGGGGTAGTCTCGTCAGTATTACGTCAGGGGAAAACGAAAACAGTTACATCATCACCTATGATTGTCAGGCACCGGGTACGAGAGCATGCACTCATGCAGTGGGTTCATGGTGTGAGGAGGCCTTAGTATAATCTAAGCTCTCGACTGGACAACACATTCTAAGCACTAGTGCAAGGGGAAAGCATGCTGCTCGGCTTGTTATGCCTAGGCTATCACTCCCACATGAAAACACATGAGTGTGGATACTAGCTGTTGGAGGTCGGAATCAGTAGGGGCCAGGCATGTGGCAGAACATTTTTGACAAGTATGAATGAGGAAGAGCTGTGTCACCTACTGCATACCAGTGCACCTGTCACGTCTTTGGACAGACACACCAGTGTGGAAGTAGCCTCCCAGGCATGGGTCATGAGGAACCTGACAATTATAAATGAGGAAGAGCTGCGTCCCCGACTGCATACCAATGCACCTGTCACGTCTTTGGACAGACACACCAGGATGGACAGTAACCTGAAGTAGAAATGACGAAAGACCAAATAGTGATTAAAGTAAACTCCCACTTCCGTTGCTGATGAAACAAAAGCCAATGTTGTATGAGGGACAAAGCGGAGTGAAACAGAAATGAGACACGGGGGAAAGAAGAGACAAGGTGGACACAAATAGGGAAAAAGTGATGAGAATAGGTGTTGGAGTGATCATGTCGTACCTCTCAGGAAATGTTCCAAATGATGCTTCTTGTCCGATGTGATAGTGTCGTTCCATTCATTGGTGAGTGCAAACGAAACTGGGTTAGCTGCTTGCTGAGCAATAGCTCGCTGATGTAGCGCTCGAATCGCCCGTTGATGTTCATCCAGATCTTCCGGAGGAACCCTCTTGCGGACTTTCCTGTCTGGGAAGGTTCGTTCCCGCAAGTTGGCTTGCAAGGCATGTCCCGCTACATAAACTGCAGGTTGCTGGAATAAAACACGCTCTGCAAATCTGTTGAGATGCACTGTCCATTCAGCAAACATATGGCTGTGCGACAGTTGATTCCTGAGTCGCGCTACCGTTTGATGCAGGCTCCCATTGGTATGCCACAATCGCAACAGACTGTAGTTGGAAGGCCAATCAAGTGGGCACAGTGTGGCTGTTTCTTTCCATTTTTCAGGTGTAAGCCCTTCTTGAGAAGGTATGATCACTTCCAGAGTAGTGCGAGTCGGTCCCAGTGGTTGGAGACCTCGCATCATGCATGGTTCAACGAGCCCTGATGTGTATCCATGGATGAGCTCCTGGAAGCATCCAGCCATTTGAAAGTCTTCATCCAATCCAAGACGAAAACCAGGCATGGTTTTGGCAACAAATTTTACTGCTTGGAGCAGCTGTTTTGCTCCTTCCACTGGAGTCTCGTCACAGGAACGTTTCGGGCATGCGATGTTGATTTCTTGTGGTTTCTGCGCATTCTCAGGGGCATTCTCAAGAAGTTTGGGAGCAATTTTGCTAGCCCAGCTAGCCGGGAACCATGCCAATAGGGCAGAGGCACCACTCGTAAGGTCCACTAGCCCAGTAGTGCGTCGATGCGGCCGATCAGTGACCAGGACTTTTACTGGGCCACTCGGCGCTCGACTCCGGTTCACCTCAGAGCTCTCAAGGGCCGAGCCGATGAGCTCAGACAGGATGGGCCGAAACCAGTACGTGGCATACAGCAAGCATTCAGTTTCTGGAGTCACCATGGATTCAGCCAATCTCATCAACGAGCTCATCGCTTGGGCGAGCTTTTCTGCCAAACGAATTGTGAGAGCCCTTGCCGTCTGCAGGAGGACATCCTCCATCGTGGCGCTTTGCCCACGCAACCACAGTTCACAGGCCACACTCAGCAAGATGCGCGAAAACTTTTCTTGGATGGCAGTCAAAGACAACGTCAATCTCGCCTGTAGCCATAACTGTGGGAGAACTCCAAGGTTTTCGGGTATGCAAAAAGGGTTTCCGTTGGTTTGGACATTAGAAATCAGGATTTCTAGCTTGTCAGCTGCACTCGCGATCTCATCTTCAGAGGATCTTCAGCTGCATCAGGTATATTTTTTTTGTGGTCGGTGCCAGGTGCCTTTCGGCTGGTCACCACTTTGAGGCTTACCTGCGGACCAGCGGGGAATCGAACCACCACCGGTAGTCACCAACTACTCCACAGGGACGCCCTTCAGCTGCATCAGGTATAGGTGGGCACCATGCAACTGTAGGGTCCTCTGGATCACTCTCGTCATCGGTAGAGGCCGCTTCCTCATCCGAGGAGGGGTCATTCACTGTGTCTCCTGCACCCTCGGGGCTTGCAAAATTCATGGACCCTGGATCAATCTGGCGATCCAATGTGTCCAAGAGGTCCGGTTGCAACCGATGGGCATCGAAGTAGTGGATACCCGGTATTACGACAAGTTGCCGATCCTGTATACCCACGTGAAAGAAGACCTTGTGGCCTCGATGTCGATGAACAAGTGCTGGGGACCCATTATAGGCTGCACAGAGCCAGAGAGGAGATCTGTACCCATCAGCAGCATAACCATACAAGTATTCCCGATCAATCGAGCAGGGGAAAAACCCGCTGGTCGTCAGCACATGATCACGCGTGCGGGACTCTAACGCTGCAAGGACATCAGGGGGTAGCCGTAGCTTGTCTCTGCATGCCACAACCAACCGATATCGTCGCCACACTCGTGTGCCATTGGTGGTCACTATCATGGCAATAGCAAGGGGAGGTTTATCTTGGGAAATAAATGGATCCACTAATCCCCAGTCCAGTATGGCACTTTTGTCACTGGGGTATTTTGAAGGGCCATGGTACTGAATGTCTCGGCCTTTCAGCGTGAAGTAGCCATAATGGTACACTCCTAGTGTCTGAGCCATGCCAATCATGCCTGCCATATCAAGAGGCGAAACAATATAGGTATGTTCAATGGCTCTTGTGAGCGCTACAGTTGCTCTCCCATAGCAGTCTTCGCGCTCATCTGCTGTTGCATCCCGACGTCCTCCACTTAGAAACCCAACGCCTGTTTGAACAATGACCGCAATGCGTGCTGTTGCCCCCGCGGCAGAGGAAGTGGTGGAAACTCTCAGCCCACCATACCACGCGGACTGGAAGCCATGTTGGAGCAGCAAGTTGTGCACCGCCGTACGATTGCATAGGACAAGCAGCTGCGAGGTCGCTCCCTGTTGCAAGTTGCGATAATAATTCTTCAGATAAGTGCAGAAAGCAACGACGTCCTCGACTGCAGCTCTTAGATCTTTAGGTGCCTTCCACAGTACTGTCCGGAAGCCTCCTTGTGCCACAGTGGACTCATGTGGCACGAAGTGTCCAATGTAGATGTGATTGGGCTCGTGGAGGACTAACTCAGGATATCGAACTGCAACAATAGCTTGGTAAGTCAGCATTGAGACCCGTGAGCTGTTAGGGAGAATGATACCCCACCGGTGAGGACCACATAACCCTGCAGCCTCAAGGGTTGTGGTGCACTCAGGTACTCCAAATTCCTCTGGTGCTGTGGCAATTAGCAGGACTGCTAGAGCTGCTGCAACCAGGCTGCTGTGTGCGTCCAGCTGGCACGATATTCGGCAGTGAAGCACACGCCCCAGGGCAGCAGGCAGCTCGTAGTCTTGCGGAGTGGATGTCCATGGGCCACTATGCGACTTATTTGCGAGTCGCAGCAAACTGAAGAGATCAGACTCCGGATCTTGGCTCGCATCAGGCCAAAGCTGCGCTATAAGTGCTGTCATTCGTGCCGGCGGAAGATAGTCTCCTGACTTATCAAGTGCTCGGAGCCCTAACGGCCGTTGCAACAGTTTGCGACGATTGACAGCCGCTGCTCGGCCTTTTGACAATCCGCCTGGAGTTTGCCTATGATCACCAATGAAAACAGTAAGGGTTGGTTGTTGAATAGCAGCGAGAGCTGCAATTTCATGGTAGTTGCCATACTGTTGACTTTCATCCATGAAGGCAAGCCAGGTGCGAGAGATCCAATGGCCAAAGCTGGAGTAGCGCATCGCCATTTCCGCCGTGGCCGAGCCACCTGTTGCAATGAGTACATTCTTGTGAGCGATGATTCTATTGCGATCACTGCATCGGACGTCAATCTTGGAGGCATATGCTTCTCCTTTGCCTTCCTCCATGCGTCCAATTAGCCTACCAAAGCTCTTGATTGTGGGGGGCGCGAGATCACTTAGTTGATCCGCAAGTGCTTTGGCAGCTACATTTTCTTTCGTATAGATGATGGCAACAAATTCCTTGAGTTCGCAGCTCAGGGCAATGAGCAAGACCGCAAGGGACCGCGTTTTGCCAGCACCAAAAACCCCTGCAATACATAAGTCAGATCTTCCTGTCAGAATGGCCAGTAACAATGCAATGGAAACTGTCAAGACATGTCCATCACCGTGGGCTGCTAAAGGAAGGAGATACTCACAGTAGTAACTGTCATGGGCCCCATCCATTGATATTGTGGCTGGTGTCAAAAACCGTTTCAAAATTCTGACTAATGCATCCGTCAGCTGCGTTTTGCGCTCGCTGGCCATGCGGCGAACAGGTATATGCGGCTGCACGATGCCCATTGCCAATGGTAGGCGCGACTGGTTAGCCTGCGCAAACACTAAGAGTTCATGGCGGCTGCGTGTGTCTCCCAGAAAAGCTAGCTCCTCCCATACAACGGTCATGGACACGTAGTCTTCGATGGGTTTCGGCCAGTCCTTTGCAGGATCAAAGTAACTCATTGTTTTGAGATATTGGTCCAAAAGCCGCCCACAAAAGGTCCGAGCAATGGGTAGCGAGACGATAACGAGCTCCAGCAACTTCGGGGCAATGCGCTTGATCGCTCGCTGAGCAGGGTTCTTACTGGTTCCGCTAGACATCACCTTTTCATGTACAAGTAATATGACACACCGATGCTGAGTGTCTGGTAACTGGAGAACACCCAGTAATGCTCTGCCCGCCATCACATTGGCTTCCAAGTTGCCTAGATTCCCAGCCTCACAAAGTTCTCGCGGCGAGGTCATTGGAACATCCGACGGTGCACTGAAGAGCAGGAGCGGGGCACCATCAGTATGTAGGTGAACGACATGAAACCCAGCATAAGCCTCGTATTGGTAGGTGAGCTGCAAACGTGTTCCTGTTTGTCCTCGCTTCTTCTGCTGAGCAAGTTCCACACTGACCCAGGGCTGGAGATGCTGGAGCTGCCGTCCCACATGATAAGCGTCTAGTTGCGGAAGTACCATGTCCAGTAGGAAGATGAGGGTTCGTAATGAGAAACCACGCAGGAATTCCGCCAGTAGGTTGCGAACCAGCAACCCACCCTCATCGTGGGATCCTCCCGGTGTGGGGATCATCGCAATCAGAACTGCTTGTAGGTCAGCTTCCGTTTCAGGCTGACCATCCCGAATGTCCCGTCCACCAATGGGTATATTCTGTAGCTCCGTGTTCCCTTCTCCAGCTGCTACTAACAAATCACTTAGAGTCGTCTTGAGGTGCTCAGGAAGGTCAAAGCTAACCCATGAGAGTACACGCAGCAATCCCTCGCACCGTACCCCATGTGGAATAACTTGCGGGGTGGTGATTTGTAGCCTCTGGATTTCGTGGACTCCTTCGTCAAGGTCAATGAAGAGCAAGTGGCCATAGGAATGTTTGGCACGCCCACTCCAGGTGGGGTGCCCCTCTATAAGAACAACCTGATAGTTAAATTCTGTCAGAGAAGCAGGTCTCCACACACATAGCCGGTCCTCCAGGCAGTGCACCAGTGTGACTCGGCGTTCGCCTGTGGCAAGTCGCAGCATCTCTGGCGGCGTCGCAATCGCAGCAACTTTAGTGAGGCCAGGGAACGCAGCAAATTCACTCAGGATCTCGTGGACTGCTAAGCCCGTATAGGACCCTGCCGAGAAACCATACACGTTAATGTCCCTGCTCCCTCTGTTGTCCGCTGTAGTGACCAAGTGTGGAAAACATGACTTCAGAAAAAGCTGTTTCCCTTGTGGATGGTAACAACGGAAGATCTGCATAATTGCTGTTGACCAGGTCGGATGTGGTGGCCTGGCGTGGGCTGGCCGGATGTTCGCGGCCTCAATGAGGCGGATCGCTCTCGTGAGCAGCAGCTGTGGATCAGAGAACTGTTCAGGGAGGAAATCACGCCAAGCTGTCCATCCATCAGCAGTGGAAAGGAGCTGGTATACCGCATATTCGTGCACTGTTTTGGTAAGGCCCAATTGGGTGATATGTTCTTCCCAATTATCTGTCATCGCAAGCGATGGGCCATACACCTTTGTTTGCGCAAGATTTTGCAGGAAAATATCATATTCGTGTTCGCCACTAAGTAGGCCACCCCCTAATCCACTGCAATGCACTTCAAGGGGTCGGTCTTGCATTGGGGCGTCATCTTGCCAGACTTCTACGAGGGAAAAGACCCAGGATGCCCAGTCAACCGAGCCCTTGAGTGCAGCAGGCATCGCAGCTTCAGGTTGTCTTCCTATGTAGTTTTGTTTGGACAATTCTCCAACATCTATAGTCTGCTTATTGACAGTGATTTCCCACTTAGCCATTTCTCGGAAAGGTAACGGAAGACCAAACTTCAGGAGAGCTGCTTGCTGCAGCGACGTACATGAGGGTTCCGATTGTTCCTTTCGTTGCCACAATCCACACAGCAAGATCAGTTGAGCTTGGGAGAGAGGAGGAGGAGGCACTTTGGCATGCAACCGCAGTCCAACCACTGGAAGGAAATTGTGATGTAGCCATTGGGGCTTCCATTCATGCGTGCCAAATAAAGCAGCAGCCAGCGGCAACCAGCCGAATTGGGCGAGGTCAGCGAGACTGTTCGGCATTCTTTTCTTGGCACTGGTGCCAAATCCATGCAGGATAACAGGCCGCATGTAATGTGGCTCGATTGCCATGGCTTGGTACATCTTGTCTCCTGGTAGTACTCGTACACTGACCTCACCGGGCAGCAGGCTAAGGGTCGGAAGGGCCCCTTGCTCGTAGGCGGGCCTAGCCCATTTATGGAAGTTTGGTTGCCTGCCTTGGTAGCCATCAAGGATCTTCCGTAAATGACCATGGCGCGGCCAGACTCCAGAGGCTGGGACAGGAAAAGTAACTAGTCCAGACCACTGGCCTAACAAGCTCCACGCATGGCACCAATCTGCAGTAACACGTGTGGACGTGCCAAGCAGAGGAGAGCCAAGTAATCCACTAGCGACTGCTTGCTCGACGTCTGCAGGTGGATATGTAGTAGCTAGGTAGGCTTCGACATGTCTGTGGTAAGCAATGGTAATAACGCGGGCAATTTCATCAGGATCTGTGTCTGGGTCATCCAAGACAGTAACAGGTACAGGACTCTCATGACCCGAAGCTAATACAATGACCAGACCAGCATTGATTTCAGTGAAAGCCTCACTCACAAGGATGACTCCTTTGGGCCTAGGCGCAGTGGCAGTTTCATCCACGGCTACTTTGTCCTTCCGAGTGGGTTTAGTTGACCCAGCCGGGGAAGAGTCATCGCTGCTGGACGTCACTCGACGAGACATGCGGGGACTCGGGTCTGGCGAATCACCATAGTCAACTTCGTCTGCCAAATTGGCACCGTAGGTGAACGGAGGGGCTCGTAGTGGATCTGCTTTTCGGACAGCAAGATGGTCCGCACTATGCGATCTAGACAGCTTCGAAGGTGGACCAGGCTGTTGCATGTCCCTTCCCGTGTCCACAGATCGCGCACGTTTGTGCGATGACGCAATGGGGCTTGACAGTTTGCTCTTTGCAACTGTGCTTGATGCAGCTGAGTGGGTTGGGTCAGTGCTCGCCAGCCAAAGTTCCCGTATCTCAAAGAGAGTCACTGGCACACAATCGCTGTCAATCAGTGCAAAGTTGATGGCCGGGAAGAGGAACACACACGCATCAAGGATGTACGTCCCTACCCATGTCGGGTGTACCTTATGGAGACCAGTGTCAGCTGAAATGTGGACAAAGACAACTGTGGTGAGTTCTCCATATGGGCCGACATAGCGTAACCGTTCTTTCCACCAAGCAGCGACCATTGGCCAATGACTGAGTCCAGGCTCAGACTTGACCTTATCCGATTGCAAATCACGATTGTCCGTCACCAAGTATACCGTGTGGTAAGGCAAGAAAGCAGGGCTTTGACTAACCAACCATCGGTACAACTTATGCCAGTCAGGTCCAGGTAAGGTTTCTCTCCCACCTACCATTGCAATTTCATAGTCATGTCGATCTGGTGCAGCGGTCTTCTTATGGGGGTCTCCAAGCCTCCAGTGCTGCTCAATGGATACATTCAGCCCATACTCAGTCGAAATGCTCTTATGCTGTTCAAGTGCAAAGAGCAAATCAAAGAAGCTGACGTTAGGGTTCTTTGCATACCAGGATTTCACAACTTGTTCTCTGGAGAGCAGAGACATCACACTGTGCAGTTCCTGCGTAGCTGTTCAGGGTGTAAAGGTAATGTGGGGCGGGGGGGAGGTGTTGAGAATCCTGACACGTCTTTGGCCAGAAGACTCAAGCACTTCAGTCAGTATTGAATGGCAAAATCAACGAAAAGAAGGAAGACCCAAAGCAAGACCTCCAAAACAGAAAGCAACCAAAAGAGACCAACACACAAAACAAGACAAAGGACACCGACCCAACCAACACAAACCAACAAAGAAGGGGGGAAGGGGCGAGTGTTGAAAGACCTGGCACGTCTTTGGCCAGGCAGTTCAAGCACCTTGACACGAAACAAGAGAAACCAAGAACGCCCGAACCCACAAATTGATACACGGCAGCCGAATCAGGCGGCGCACGCAGCAGTGAGGGAGAAAGGTGCAATCAGGGGGGAAGGAAAGGGACAAAAAAGCTGGAAGCCCTGACAGTCTTTAGTCAGAAAATCCAGGCACAAGAGTGAACAAGAAAAGGAGAGAGTGAAAGGGAGGGAGCAAAGCACACCGAGCCAAAGAGCAAAAGAGGAAGAGAACACACACAAACCAAACAGAGGGGGGGAGAAGGGTGGTGGAAGAGGCACTGGTAGCCCTGGCACGTCTTTGGCCAGAGAAACCAGATGCCAAATGGGAAGGAGAACGATGAGTCAGGTAAAGGGATGTAACGCAGCAAGGGGCACTATCGCGAAATAAGATCCTAATGCACGAAAAATCAGGATATAAACTGTGGTGTGAAAAAACAAGTCTGTAGCAAAACCCTTGCCTAATAATCGGAAAGGTTAGTGATATGAATCCCTCACCGAGGTTAGGAGGTGCTCTATATTTCCCTTTTCTGGAACTAAGCTGAGGCAGCTGGTCTGTCTGCTGCTTTGCATTTGAGCCAATGAGACGCAGGAAGCGGTAGCAATGTAGCAGAGCACACAAAGCTTGCATACTTAAGGACATCATGGTTCAACTGAGAGATGCGACTGTGTGTGCGCTGCCCGTTCATTTTTCTCTAGGATCTCAAACAGGCCGGAATACAGCCTTGACCTGGTGCCAGCCTCTCACTGGGAAAAAGTTCATCTTAGAGCACACAACTAGTCAATTTGGTGCAGGAATGTTGCTTCCCGGTCGAGCTCCGGGGGTGATTGCAGCTCATTTCGTAATCGTTCTGGTAAGTACAGTCCTTCAAGTATTCTGCGCCAACGAAACGTAGCAAAGTTTGTTTGTCGAGACTGTTTCTCAATGATATGTTGGTATTTCCAGACAGTTTGATTCATGATTGTGGTGGCCCTATCTGTCAGAGTTGTGGGTTTCACTCGCGCCAAAGAAGATTGCTCACTTCTACACTCGTCTATGGCGCTACACCCTTGCTGTAACATATCAATGACCGTGTCTTCAGCACTTTGCGCAGCAGCAGCTTGTACAGCGTTGAAGACTTCTTTTCGGGCAGGGTGACCATGCCATTGCAATGAATGGCAAAGCACGGAAGCAATCGGAATCTCCTGCCACGGGTCCGCTTGTGCGTCTAGGAGCAGCTGTACATTCGTCCTGTGCCGATGAAGGACAGCAAGGAAGAGGGGTGGTAGCGCTCCTTGTACGGGTGTCACCGAGGCACCAGCCTCAAGCAAAGTTTGAACAAGCTGTGAGCTGCCCAACTCAACTGCTAATTCCAACATGGTGGTAGGTTGCCTTTTGGGCGGGATAATATTGGGGTCAGCTTGGGCTTGTAGCAGTAGAAAGTTAAACTGGCCCCATATCGAGGGAAGCAGTGGCCAGCTGTAGGCTGGCAAGCATACGGATCAGCAGAATGGTCTCGAAGAATAGCAGAAGCTACTAAAGTGCTGGTATGCCCTCCCTCTGTCGCCACGTCCATAAGGCCCAAGCCCTTGCCAAGAAGATAGCTTACATCCATCACGTCTTTGTGATGAATGGCTGTCATGAGGTCTTGATATTGCTGTGCTGATGGGACTTGCAATGATTGCACTATATAGCATAGGGTTGCCTCATTTGTAACAGTGTCAAGTTGAACAGCCCTGAGTGGCGACTGGATTACTGACGAGCTGTCTGCGTAGAGGACCACTTGGAAGGGTGAATCCAACCTAAGCACCATCGCCGTCTGTTTCATAATATCCCATCCCAGAGTTGTCGGTTCCAAGACCTCAATCGTCAGGGCAGTTTCACCAAGGATCCCATGGCGGACACGGAGTCGCATACTTACCCCGTAAAAAGGGGTGGAGGCAACCCTGACAGTCTTTAGCCAGAGAGGCCTCGCACTTATGACTGAACCCACAAAACTCGTATATGCAAGGGCTAAGAAGGATACTGAGGGGCATACTAAAAGTATAACTGTCAACAGAAGGTCTGACCCTCGATAGTTGAGCCAGAATTGCTGTGCAGGTCAAATATGGAAACATTACTACATGGTCTCATGGACATGCAAGACAACACAGTTTATACATAACAGCCATGCAGATGCTGCAGACGAGTGCTGTAGAGCCTGTCTGTGACAACATAGGCCTAACAGGTCCGGCAATCTAGTTAGTATGAGACTTGTCTTGTATATGGAAACGTTGATGAAGATCAGAAATCCGGTGCTTTTATTTGAGCACACAAATAATTGCAGGCCCTCTATCAGTCATCGTGGCAAAGGGCCTCATGCTCACCAAAGACACCTCCTGCATGAGTGCAATGGAAAAATACCACAAACAATGTGTTACATGCATTCTAAGCTGTTGCACTCTAATCGACTTTTACTGATCTCTGAACACCAAGCAGGAGGCCTCCCTCACCTCCACCTATTTGCCCTCCTAGAGGAAAATCCAAAGGCAAAACGAGAATCCCCACTGTTGTTGAAATGTGCAGAGACGACCATTTCGAACGCTTTGGCAGCCACACAATGCCACGCCCTTTTTTTTGGCCGGCGCCCGTTGGCTTTCCGCGGATCACCACTTGAGGCTTACCCGTGGACCAGCGGGAATCGAACCACCACCGGCAGTCTGTCCGCGTCGCCAAGAACGACGCCCTACCAACTGAGCCGCAGGGACACCTCAGCCACACAATACCAAGCCAACCATCTGATCGTCTACTACCATGTTCAGCAACAGAGAATCTGACATCATCGAAAAGTAGTCCAATTGCTGATCTGATCACCTTTCTGATTCTTTCTCTGAATCTTTTTCCTGTTTCCAGTCCAATACCGGGCTCATTTGGGTTTGCTTTTGGTGCTGTTTTTGCTTTTGGTTCCTTGTGTTTCGGTTTTTGTTCTTTTGAACGTGACGAGGGAATAGGACTATGTATCGGTCCTCTACCAGTTTACTTTTGCGGCCACTACAGCTTTGGCCCCTGCGTGAATTAATTAATTAATCTCATATGCAACATGCTTGGAAACATGTTGAACGACCTGGCGGAAGCCATACGGCGTTGGACGGAAAAAAACAGTCTCTGGGCCATCGCTGAGCAAGCAAGACGACTGGAAGGCCAGGCACTGTCGCAGGTGCTGCTCACACACAAGAATACCTCATACTTCATTTTCTGGTCTTTTCGCAGTCGATAATCACCTCAGGGATTGGTGGAAAAGAAAACAAGAGCAAAACAACAACACCAGTGCAAGCCGCACGGCAACATTGCTTACAGATGCTTCGACACGATCCAAAAGCCAGCAATGACACTGTCATGTGACACATGGAAAGTAGAAAATTGGACACAATGACGTGGTGTGGAAACGGATCTAAGATGAAACGGCAAAGAGACTACACCGCGCTCAGGGTCCACTCAGATTCCTCTCAGGTGGCTTTCTCCACGTGCTCAGAAGGACATCCTTGAGAGTCCGCGAGGTTGGCGCAGTGTTCGTCCGAAGTGCCTTGCGCGGTCTCGTTTTTTCGTGCCGCTTCGTGGTTGTATCTGCTTGGTGGTTTGCTTCTTGTGCTTACCTGCCTATGCTTTGTGGTTTGGCTGTTTCCCGCCGCGTCGTACTCTACCTGCTTCGTGCCTGTCTTGCACTCTACCAGCTGTGCATTACAGTATGGCTAGTTCCCGGCAGTACGCACTGGGGGGAACGTGACCATCCAACAGAGCACCCTAAGCAGCAACGGAGGAAACCAAAGCCGAGAGAGCAGCTTTGAAGCTATGCGAGCAAGGCAAGGAGGCAAGGCGACGAGCCACACGATGACATTTAGCATACCGCTTGGTTTCTTCGTGTCAAGCGCAGTTGTCTTTTTTTCCGTCCAACGCCTCCAAGGCTTTCGCCAGGTCGTTACACAAGCTTCAACTTGCCGGAAATTGAATTGATATGCATGCAAAGCCATCAGTAAAGAAGGCTACAAAAGAGAGCAGGTGTGGACCTTTACATAGTCCATAAACTATCCAATTGCCGAGAGCGAGCACAAACCAACAAGAAAGCAAACAAACAAAAACCACAAAAAGCAAAACACACACAAAAACACAACAACAACCAAACAAAAAACAACACAAGAAAACAGGGCAAATGGACAGCTATGTGCTCTTGAGAATTCCGATAGCAGCTTGTGTGCCATCCTTCGCGCAGGCCATCTTACATCTCGACGCATGCAAATGACAACTTCTGTGCCATGTTAACGCAGGCCCTTGACCAAGAAAGCAAACAAAGCAACCAACCACAAAAACACACAGGGCCACTTCAGAGGGTGCAGAAGCAACAAAGCTCAATGCGGAAACCAGGGATCCCCCCAGCCAGGATCCCCGAGATCTCAAAGAGCAGCCATCATGGCATAAAGTAGCACCCAAACACTTTGAAGCAAACACCGTCAACGCCGGGTCACAACAAAGTGGTGAAAGACGAGCAACCTACCGCAGTGAAACATGATCTAGGGTGAGAAGACGTCGAAGCTAAGGCGCTCAGTGCACACTCAGAGTCCGCTCAGAACTGCTTTTCCAATCATAATACTGCCTCAATTGGTTCTGGTGGGCACCATTGTATTAGTGCTCTTGCAACTCGTCTTCATGGTATGGGAGATTGTACTCGTCATCGGTGCGTGGCGATATCTGTGCATTGAGCTCTTCGGACGAGGTACTGGCTCCCTTGGCTGTATGGTGAAGCTGCAACAGAGCTTTCTGTGTCTGGGTTACTTCGTAACTGGCAGATATGGTACAGCTATCCAAGATACAGCCAATTTGGCGGAGCTGGCGCATAGCCGTATCAAGGTCATTTACCCTCTGGGGTGGGATGTTTTGGATTCCTTGGAGTTTCTGTCGGGCCTTCTCTAGAAGCTTGGTGGCATCATCGATCTCAGTGGTAGTGACCTGGCAGAGGGTCATTTGTGCAATTGACTGTGCAAGAAGATGGACAGCGGCGTCTTTGATCGGGGTCGGTCGCTCCATTCCAAGGGACAGCTGTCTACCGGTTTGTAGGTGGCCAAAGGCTTTCAGCTATTCAACTGGTGTGCACAGTATAGCAAGCTTCATCGAGAATGGGCATGTGATGGTGTGGTGAACATCAATGGTCGGTCGAAAGTTTGGTTGATCGACAGTCAAACGGCGACAGGCACCATGGCTTGATGTACTTTGACATCTCACTACCCTACCATGCAACGTTAAAGGAAACAAAACAACAAACACCAATGAAAGGATTATAAGTATACGCCCCCCCGCCTCCCGTCCCATGCTCGATTCTGCATGCTGAGAACATGGTAGCCGCAGCGGGCAGTAATCAACCATGAGTACCCCATGGTGACAACGCCGCTCAACCTTACTGTCACCAAGATATATTGTGCTGGCAATCCTATGCTGGCTCCAGTATGTCGACTGGAAGAGGGATCGTAGCAGGCAGTTATCAACCATGAGTACCCCATGGTGACAACGCCGTTCAAGTTAGTTGAAGTTGGATGCTGATTGCTCTTCGTGGAACTTGGGTACTTTGTGTCATTTGGTGCGTTTTATTGGAACTGTTCGTGTGGTGTAGTGCGAAGGTGCGAAATTTCAAACAGACCTAATTACAACCACTAGTCGCTAACGCACGCAATGGGGTCGGCCTCCGCCACGTCGAGTGTTTAAACAAAAACAAAAAACCCCAAAACAACGGCTCTCACTGCACCAGTCGCTCAACTCTTTTCCACACAGGAAACGACGAGAGCAAAGCAAGTTCGCTGTTCATGCAGCATGCACTGTGCTATGTTGGTCTTCTTGCACTTGTCCTGTCTTGAACATGGCAGCAGAATCACACAGATTCCAAACGCACCAAAAACATTCAGCTTCACATTGATGAATTCATGCTGGTTGAATTCATCACCATTTCCAAAATATTCTCAAATAACTTCAAACTCCAAAAACGTTCTCCTCGTTCACAAACTTCTCCAAAAACATCATGCAGCTTCCAGAAAAATGCAAAACGCAGTTTGGCAGAAAAATAAATTGGTTTGTTGTTGTTGACAAACGACATGCACATCCAGGAAAAATAAAGTTGCACCACAACTGTCCAAATTCACTTGCAAATGCCGCGCATGCAGCAAGTGAGTTTCGAAAACAACGTTTGACCTTCTTGTCCATAAACATCATCACCAAATACTTTGCATTACCATGCAAAGTCCAGAAAACAACAAAAAATACATCGTTCCCAGATGTTATTCCACCATTCTGCAGCAAATCCAGAGCTGTGCACAAAGAAGACATTGTTGTAACCAAATTCCACATGCCATATCAAGTCGTCAGGGGAACGTAGCACATGTTCACCGTATCAACGGGAGTTTATACTTCCATACCCCCTTTTGCTACGATTCCCATGCAGCTTGGCTAAGAAAGTTTCCAACATGCAGCACAATGCATTGTATATGTATCCACATCATCTGTAAAACCATTGTGAGGATCTGCACACGAAGTCATCTCTTCCCAGCAGTTGCAGATGTATCGAAAATACCTGTGTACGCTAATTATTCCTGTGTCATAGTTGTTGTCTGTGTCCGCATACTCATTGATGCAGAAAGATTGAACTCAAAGTGCCAAGTTGAAATCACCTTGCAACGGATTCCATGCAGTCCGGTCCATCATAAAAGAAGTTCCATAGATTCTGCACAGAGCATCCATACCAGTGAATTCCAGGCACATTGCAAAAAAAAACCATCGGCTCGGGCATGCAATGTCTCAAAGACTTCCAGCCTTCAACGCCACTCGAACTCACGCTGGTACACGTAGCCAGCATTCAGGAACGCGTCAACTCGGCAGTGCATAAGAAATGCACAGAAATCAGGACCCTGTGTCCTGGGTGTGGAAGTCAACTTCTTCCTGAACTGTCCGATAATCTTCTTGGCGTAGCGACATTCATCTGCACTCTTGTTGAAGACCTTGACAACAAAGGCATGATATGTGATTGGCGATGCAGCGAATTTTCCCATCTTCAATAGCGTGCAAGACCAGTGATATGTGTCCTTGATCCATGCAGGCTTTGGAATTGAGAAATCCACCTCTTCGTAATTAACATCAGCATCTTGCCAGTTGTCTGCCCATTTGTGAGTGCCTGGCAATCCAGTGGGAAAGCTCGGAAAGATCGGCGGTGAGTCCCCGGTGTCGGAGATGAAGGAATAGCTACCAAGCCCATCCTCACTGTCAGAGGCGGACATCACGGCCTCATGACGACGTTTGGAGCCGTCTGTCATTGCACCATCTGGCATCTTATTCGAATTCGGTTCAACCACATCAGGTGGTTCCTCCGAGATGCGTGCACACTTTGTAGAATGGCTTGTGGCCTTGGGAAATTGTGATTCCTTTCCCTTTCCTTCTTTTCCTTTCTCACCCTTTGCACCTTTCTCGAATTCTTTGCCCTTGCCCTTGTCGCTTTGACCACCTTTGCCGAATTCTCCTTTTCCACCCTTCTCGAATCCCTTGCCTTTGCCCTTCTGTTCATTGTATGACTGTTCACTTCCAAGAGCTGCGGCAGGGAGTACTGGTGGATCAGCTTTGGCAGGAGGAGGGATAGGCACCTGTGCATTGAATTTTGGGAAACCCGCTGAACCTCCTTCATCCGGATGGCAGTATTGATTTGCAATGGCTGCAATGGCGGCAGCAGCAGCCTTTGCCTCCGCAAGGTCCGCATTCTTTTGCACAACGTTCCCATAAATTTGAATCACAGGCTTATCCTTCGGCTTGTCATCCTTCTCCACATCTTCAATCCAGGGGTCGTCATTGGGATCGTAGGGGCGATCCTGCCACTTCTTGTGGTATTCACGTGCATCACGAAACCCAGAGCTTGCCCCTTGCTGTAAATTCTTCGGTGGAGATGCCGGTGGTACCTTCCATGCTGGATCATCTGGCCATAGAGCACCTGGAGGCGCTTTACCAGCATTCGAATTCGTAGATGAATTCTTGTCAGCTGGGTGACCTTCATTACACTCTTGCCAGTCGTCATCCGGTGGGTAGGTTCTGTTCATGGGAGCATTTTTGACCTCCTTCTTGTGGACAGTCAAAAGTTCATTCATCTTCCCACCTTCCTCAGCTTTGCGCATGAGTGCACGTAGTTGGTCCCATTCTCCCTGTGTCATATCCGTCCCAAGAACTGGATCATTGGGATCGTATGGGAGTTGCTGTGAATTCATCGAATTCGATCCAGAGTGCCCGTAGGGGCCTGCTTCAGCTGGCGGCCAGTGCTGTTGCCCGTACTTTCGAGCCATTGCGTCAGTCGATCTAATTCCTAATTGAAAGCTGTTTCAACACACACACACGCACCCAGAGTCGAGTACCGCAGTTTAGCCGTTTTGAGGGTCCTAAACTCCGCAAATGTTGAATTGGGCGTGTGAGTTGTGTCATGTACCTGACATCCTTAGTAGCATGCAGGTCGTTGCATCTCGACTGACGTGCCTTCCATCCAAAACATTGCAAAAACATCAAAAACTGTAGTCCAACCCTGTCCAAATGTGTCCACAGACATGCAAAACTCAAAACAAACTCAACTGACATGCAGAAGTTGACATCAAGTGAACTGTGCTTCTCATCACTGCAGTGTTTCATCAAAAGTGCTTCGCGTTCGCCAGTGTTTCGCGAAAAAAAACAAAAAATCTGTGTTCCACATGACTGCAGTGCTTCACATGACTGTATCTGGACATCAACTGTGGGTTTCGTTTCGTTTGGTTTGTATTTGGTTTCAAATAAGACATGCAAAAACAAAACTCTGGTTTCTCCATGCCAAAAATCAAAAATAAGGTCGCACATCCCCCTTTCAAATTGAACTGGCGGCGTCCGGAGACATGCAAAAAAAAACAGTTCCACCTGCCACGCAACTTTCCTATGGAAACTCATGCACTTGCAGGTCAAAAAAAACTTTCCATTTGGTCTTTCATGCTCTGTGCAGGCAGCACACCTTCAGGGATCCTTCCTACCTGCACGTACTGCGGCCAATATGGCCTTGGCAAGTTCTCTGTTGTAAACACCTGTCTGGTTCCAATTCACGTCATACATCCCAGCATGCTTGTCGCACTCGCACCAACCAAATCTCTTCGTGAGCAAGTTGCAGAAACCGGCTGAAGCACTACAAAAGATCAAAACCTTTCCTACTGGCAAGCCATTTGACGCTTGCATTCCAGTCTGGCATAAAAACACTTCAGCATCAAACTGCAATCCGCACTGTTTCAATACGCGTTTCGTTTCGTCTCCTTTCCAAATGTTGTTGTTTCGTGGCAATTCAAATGACCGTGAATTCCCCAGCAACAAATACTTAGAAACGTTGTCCATGATACCTTTCCATGACCTGTCAGCCTCAGATTCAATTTGCGCTGAAAAATTCTTGAGGGGCGATCCTGAACTGCACGGTGTGGAAGCATGCACATGCACCCATCTATACCCTAGCTGTTGTTGTACCTCAACGAATTCTTTCACTTTCTGAAACATATCAGCAGTTTCCATTCGTTTGACGATACCTATGTAGGGCATTCTGGCTACCTTGCAGGCTTCCCTAAGTGCTGAATTCGTCCCGCAACACACTTCAACAAAGGCGATGTCTTGTTTCTGGTCCACACGGTTGTTAAACAGCATGACATCCCTAATTCTTTGCAGGTCCTTTGCAGGTACTTCTGGCACTTCGAATCCTAAGCTCGTTCGATGCCTGAGAAAATCCTTGGTCCCCAAACACTTGGTAAAAAGATCTGCCACATTGTCAGTTCCAGCTCGGTGTTCAACCAGCAGTTCGTTGGAACTAATTTTAGCTTTCATCCAGGCCATTCTAATCTCAACATGCCGACTTCTCTTGGGAATGTCCTGTCCTACTAACAGCTGCAACGCTGAAGAGCTGTCAGATTCCAGCAGGATTTGAGGAACATCTCTTTCTCTCATCTCTCCAATTCCGATATACACACGGTGACAGAAATTACTGAATGCAACCGATTCTTGGGCAACCATCTGTAATGCATACAATTCTGCTTCACATGATGACAAGGAAACTGACTGTTGTTGACGAGCCAATGACCTAACCAATGCACCTTCACAAAACACAACTCCACCTGAGATACCTTTTCTACCGTTGAATCTGTATGGAGCAAATGATGCATCAGAGAATGAATGCAGGATTGAATGTCTTGCAGGTCCAATCATTAAATTCTCATATTCAGGAGAGGGTAATCTCAAACAAGTTCCTACATCCTCAAACAGAAATCTAAGCAATGCACGAATAGCAGATTCCGTGCCTTGATTCGGTTTGGCTTGCTGACTTCCAATGAGGCTTAGGTAGAGCTTGAGATCGTGTCTTGATTGAGCCATCCACAATAGTTTGCCCAAAGCACGTCGGAAACGTGAGTATGCAGAGGGAGATAGTTCTTGCATCAAATTCTTGTCGCCCATAGCCTTGTCCAAGATCCCAGCAACATCCGGCACTGAAGCCGAACCTTTTATGATGTTGAATTCCGTGAACGTCGTGTCCAGGAACTTCGGATCCACACCAATGGTCAAGGAGTCATCTTCAAGTCCTCGATGCACATGCCGGCCAATAAAAATTAGGTGTCCACCACCATGGCGCGCAGGAAGGATGATTCCGGTCTCCTTCAGGGGCACGGCTTTGCCAATCGCCTTCTCCACAATCTTCTCGGCTTTCTCAGATTGGCAACATAGCAGTAGATCATCCACATAGGCAACAAGCAAGGCAGTTTCACCATTGACAACACCTTGATAAATGCATGGTTCCACTTCGTCCGAAGTGAGTCCAACACCACGAATGCTGTCACTCAGCAAATTAAGCCAATGCAAAGACGCATCTCTCAGGCCATTCAAGGCTTTGTAGAGCAACAAGTAGGCTTGTGATCCATCAGGCATAGAGACTGAGAGAGGAAGCTTCAGCACGATCACGAGGCCGTGAGGAAGTGGAGAATGCATGAATGCATGGGAAACGTCAAGACCTTTAAGTCGAAGAGCTCGTTGAGCAGCAAGAGTAAGGACAAAATGCAGTCCCTCAATGCTCGGTGTCGGGCTCGAGATCCCCAGCTTTCGTGCACTAATTCCTTTATTCAGGTCTTTTGCCACAATCCTAACACGAACCCGTGTCTCACTTTTGTATGCTGAAACCCATCTACTCGGTATGACACGCATGAGTGGGTGTTTCTTCTTCAACGCATCAACCTCAGCCTGTCCTATGACCTTTCCAGCACCACATTTCTCCAAATTCCCAATTTCTTCTTTCATTCCTTCAAAACCAAGATCCACATCTAATTGCATGAGTGAACTATCATCGATTACTTCGTCAGGTTTCCACAAAAGCACTTCAGATCCACCAAGTTTCACCTTCACACATGTATGGTCCTTGCCTTGTGCAAACTTGATCGAATTCAGTTCAGCATCAAACAATTCTGGAGCTGTGGCTCGTGCATTTTCAGGTCCTTGTTCCAAACTCCATGCAACTGGTCCTAAAGCATGACATGCATCATCCATGACAAAAAGATCTAAGGTCATTGGGATCTGAGTCCCAGAGGCGCGCTCTGCGGCCATCTCATCTTCAAGATCTTGCACGGATTGTTCTGCTTCTCTCTTCATGCCTGAACCTTCAACGTCCATGGATGGTCCAACCTGATCTGAACCTGCGCCGACCGGAGCCGGGCTTGTCTCGGTCTCAACCTCCATATCTTGAACCTCAAGTCTCGGTCTTGCAACATCAGGCACAACAACAGGAGTTGCACTGGGAGCTTCACTCGCCTCAAATGCAGCTCGCTTTCTCTTACATTCAGCATTATGCCTAATTCCTGGAACATCCATACCAGAATCACATGCAGGACACCTGGGTGTCTTTGGAAACACACGCACATCATGTCTTACAACATCTGGTGACGGAGACGGAGACTTTGGAGAAACAATTGGAGAGGCTTTCGGAAGTGCAGGTCCATCAGCAGTAGATGCACGAATTGGTTCTTGTCGGGCAATCTTTAGCTCACCTGGCTTTCGGGGTTGCGATGGAGCGGACTCCACCGGTCTCTTTCGTTGGATTGGAGCTCGATAGCTCGGGTCGGATTCTTTCATCTCTCTGACCAAATCACCTGGCGCACCATCAGGATATTCAACAACATCATCATGCATAGGTTGGTTGATCTCAGCATCAGGCAATCTGGGTCTCTCCACATTGGGCGCAGCTGGTTCGACATGCACACCTGGACGTGCAGGAAGAACTTCTTGAGCTTGTCCACCACCTTCAATCTCACAAAACAGTTGATCGCCAATGACCTGGTTCCACGCAATTGGAGTGATTGGCTTGACGTTCCTTGCAACAAAGCGCTTCAGAACTAATTCTCCATCAATTCTGATCGCACCTTGCACGATGGGTCCAGTATCCAAGCCTGAGTGCACGAACGAAGCTTCGATGCTTCGAGTTTCATTGGGTGATTGGGCTCGCATGCTACTGGGCAACTCAGCAAGGACACTTTGTCCGAACATTGCAAAGGAAGGTCGAGACAACTTCCGCTGTGTAGAGTACTCCAATGGTGAAAAATCAGTCCCATGAGCCTTTGAGAAATGGTTGTGGCTCAATGCAATGTACGTCACAACATCATGCAGGCCACGTTCAGTGAAGCAAACATCAGCACCTCCTTGGTTCATCTCGGCACGCAACACTGCAAGAGATTCCTTAAGCCGTCGAACAGCTCGTTCAGCACCTCCATTGCTTTGGTGTTGTTGAGGTCGTGCACGTCTAACAAGGAAAGTGTATTTTTCAGAGCTGGTGCCAACTAATTCTGAAACAGCACGTTCGGCATCAGTATGTAGGACAACGGAAGAGGTCGAAGAAGCAAGGCCGAAATGATCCAGCCATTTGCATATTTGATTCTTCACTGTTCGAGTCTCCTGTCCTACAATGACATACCCAACGCAATTCGTTGAGAGCTCAGTCAGAACTAGCACCTTAATTGTCCCTTCAGCTTCATCGTCAACCATTTCACCTCTGGTGGTCAAAAACCCAAAATCAGCTTGCACTTCCGTTTCAAGAGTACCTTCTCGACGTCGACGATGTTGGAATGTCGACTTGCCTCTTGCACAAATGGTACAACGTGGATCGTAGGGCACATGCCCTTGCATTCGGTGAGTTTCCAATGCAGCTTCCGCTGCACGGCTTAAAGGATTCAAGTTTGCACCGTCGTGCACTGCATTCATACCTTCTGACATCACAAATTCACCCTGTTGTGCAGTGGATTCAGAATCCTGGTACATCCATGCAGGGTCAAGTTTAACCCATGGACATCCCCCAAAGTTACACACACCATCTAACCGCAAACCTGTTGCAGAGTGAGTAACCTCAGTGCCTTGTGAATTCTGGTTGAATTCCCAACCGCAATCACAAAGGGTGTTTGTTGAAATGATGTTATGGCTAATTCCACCAACAAGGCATTTCAGCTTGGCTTGACGATACACTGGGAATCTTCCCAAATTGTCATTCTTTTTCTTGAACCCTACCCAACCCGAAACAGTAGTAGATCCATCAATGTTCACTTTGCTACCATTTGCCGCCCTGAAGCGGTCATTCTGAGAGTTCACAACCCATGCACCGTAAGTGGCGCGTGATGCAGTGGCCATGACTGTTGCCGCTGCACCGGAGTCCAGCAACCACCAATGCTGGCTTTCGTCTCCCATCATAATTTCAGATAAAAGTGGATGCAACACTGGTGAATACCTATGCAGTTCAAATGAATGAGAAACTGTGTCTTGCACGTTCAAAAATGTTGAGATTCCAACCCTTTTCAATTCGACTCGATGACAGTTAGATGAAACAAGATCCTGAGAAACTGGAGTATCACCTTCAACCTCGATACCTTGCAAACCGCATTCAAAGGTCGTGACACGATGCGAAGTTTCCTGCAGAGATCCTGACAAAACACTGGTTCCTGATGCAGACATGGCACAGAGTAGACTGGAGTCAACTTGAGGGGTCTGTTCATGCACCCATCCAAAATCCAAATTCCACAACTGGCACACGTCTGTTTCTGTTTCCGTTTCAGTGCAACTGTCATCAAATTCGTCTCCATAGTTTGTTGGCTGGTCCACAACAAATGAACATCCAGACTCACTGTCAGAAACAAAAATGAGTTCGGGTTCTTCGCAAGATTCACTGTCCGAGATAGGAACGAATTCTCCTCCATCGAAAAATTCAGGGGCAAAAATAAAACATGTTGGTGGTAAACTGGTAAAAAAATAGTGCAGTCTCACGTTTCTCAGCTGACACAATTCTTGGTTCGCACCGAAATCATCACTGATGATCATGCAATTTTCACAATTGCAAAACAGTCTATTTGATTCCAAGCACTGCAAACCCCAAATTGAAACATGAAAAACGGTTTCATCACATGAAAAATGGCTGCAAATGGTTTCAGTTTCGTTTGAAATGTCTGTTTCAACTGTCAAACCTGTTGCAAAACTGGCAAAAACGTCGGAAATCAATGGACTCAGCACGAGAGACTGTACTCCCTGAGCAGTTGCACCGGCACTTGCACTTGCCTGTTGGTCATCTGTTGCCGGCCAGCTCCAGGACTCATCCCAGTATTCCTGTCCCTCATTCCATGCACCGTCCCATGATTCATCCCAATTGCCATTCCAAACCTGTGACGTTTCTAACCAAGACTGGTCTTCCCACCAAGATCCATCATCTTGCCACCACATGTCAGTCCCGTCATAGTCGTTTTCGTATCCTACTTCGTTCATTTTTCCTTTCTTGCCAAAACCTTTACCTTTACCTTTCTTTCCCTTCTGCTTGCCCTTACCTTTGATCACCTGCTTGTTGTCGCCTTTTCCTTTCTTTCTTTCAGGGCAATTCACAGAAATGTGTCCGAATTTCTGGCATTTGAAACATTTCAGTTTTGACAAATCAACATCACATGCATTTGAACTGTGTTTTCGACTGCCACATGTACCACACTTCATACCGCCTACAGCGTCCAAATTCCAATTCCCATCCCCATCACTTGCAGACATGTCATAGTGTGCAGTTGACTCATCAGATACCTCTACCTGGTTCACCTGATACAAGTTCTTCTTGGGGTGGAATTCAGCAAACGCACGTTGCTGTTGTTCCCAACGCAAGGCTGTGGCACGAAATGCATGATATGATTCACCTCCAGTATGATGCAGACAAAACGTTCTCACTGCATCCGGTAAACTTCGTAGCAACACAGCTACCAAATCAGCTTCAGCTACATGCAACCCTGCAGCATCAATTCTACTTGACAGTGTTCCCAGCAACTTAGAATACCTAGCCATCTCGAAATCTATCTTTCTGATTGTGTCCGTGACAATGGTACTTGCACTGGTCTCATTACCATGCAGTGCAAAAGATTTCCCAGCTAAGGCTGTCCTGAAACTAAGTGCTTCACTCCGGGTCCTGATGCTGTACTCGAGGGTCAGTTGCCTTACCAATTCAAAGCCATTCGAAGCCTGCAGTTCCGTGTTCACACCAACATCTGCATTGCATAGATTGATCCCTTCACTGAACGCATTGATCAGCGTCAAAGTTCTTGGGTGACTTGCAAAAGCACTCCTCAGCATGGCCATCAGTCGTCGACTGCGTGCTCTCTGATTCACATTCAGCTGGTGCCAATTAAGCGGGTCTGGCCACCTGCACGCATGCTCGATCTCACTGCCGAACTCGAGGCTGGCTTGCATCGCCCAGGCTGTTAAATCATAGATGTAGGCTTGCCACCCTAGGATTTCTGCTTCTCTGCTGGTCCACTTTGCACAATCCGGAGTTGGTGGCGTTCCCAGCCATTTCTCACTCTTAGCAAATACGTCTCCTACGTATTCCCCGGATGATCCTGGTACGTGCATTGGATCCATGCTCTGAGGAAATCCACTTGTGGTCCTTTGTCCAAACATCTCAGGTACACCTCTAGCCTGGCTTGCCTGTTCACCTAGAACTTGTCTTACTTGCAACAACTGCATTGGTTCCAAACCTCCCATCAGCCTCAGCACATCTTGCAGTCTTTGATTTTGGGGTGTTACTCCGCCAATGTCCTGTCCCATGCACATGCCTGCATTCTGTCCTGACCCAACCTGTCCTTGACATGCAGCACCTCCGCATTGACCTGACATCCATGGCATCCCATAACTTGCATTCCCCTGATTTGGTTCTTGACTTCTGCCTGTGCTAGCTTGGGCATTTTGGCATGCAGTTCCCATGCAACCTTGTCCTGGCATCCCTTGTCCATGCAGACCTTGTCCCATCAGACCTTGTCCTGTCAGACCTTGTCCACCTTGACCTTGTCCGAACTGACCTTGTCCAAACAGACCTTGTCCATGCAAACCTTGACCTGGATACCCTTGACATGCATTGCAACTACCACATCCATGACCTTGACCTCCAAGATAACCTTGATTCTGTCCATAGTTTCGAGGGTCCATCAATCCACCTCTCATAGGTCCATAAGATCCAAAAACGTTCTGTGCAGGGAGAATGTGAGCACCACTACCAACTGAGCTTCCGGCAGCAACTAAGTTCTGAGCTGGTGTCTGCGTTGTTGTTCCCATTCCTACTGCTGCCTGTTGCGCGTTCGCTTGCATCGCAGTACCTGTGGGCGAATTACCTGCAGCACCTGTGTTTCGTTCTGCTCCTGGTTCTCCTCCACCTTCCATCCTATTCATGATGGGCGATCCTGAGCCTAAGTGCAGTGAATTCATTCCTAGCGCACTAGTCTGGTTACTTGGTCCTTGTCCCTGGCTATTTCCTGGCAACATCGCGTCTAATTACACTACGCGTGGAGCACAACCGCTCCGCTACCATGCGAAATTTCAAACAGACCTAATTACAACCACTAGTCGCTAACGCACGCAATGGGGTCGGCCTCCGCCACGTCGAGTGTTTAAACAAAAACAAAAAACCCCAAAACAACGGCTCTCACTGCACCAGTCGCTCAACTCTTTTCCACACAGGAAACGACGAGAGCAAAGCAAGTTCGCTGTTCATGCAGCATGCACTGTGCTATGTTGGTCTTCTTGCACTTGTCCTGTCTTGAACATGGCAGCAGAATCACACAGATTCCAAACGCACCAAAAACATTCAGCTTCACATTGATGAATTCATGCTGGTTGAATTCATCACCATTTCCAAAATATTCTCAAATAACTTCAAACTCCAAAAACGTTCTCCTCGTTCACAAACTTCTCCAAAAACATCATGCAGCTTCCAGAAAAATGCAAAACGCAGTTTGGCAGAAAAATAAATTGGTTTGTTGTTGTTGACAAACGACATGCACATCCAGGAAAAATAAAGTTGCACCACAACTGTCCAAATTCACTTGCAAATGCCGCGCATGCAGCAAGTGAGTTTCGAAAACAACGTTTGACCTTCTTGTCCATAAACATCATCACCAAATACTTTGCATTACCATGCAAAGTCCAGAAAACAACGAAAAATACATCATTCCCAGATGTTATTCCACCATTCTGCAGCAAATCCAGAGCTGTGCACAAAGAAGACATTGTTGTAACCAAATTCCACATGCCATATCAAGTCGTCAGGGGAACGTAGCACATGTTCACCGTATCAACGGGAGTTTATACTTCCATAGAAGGTCTCGACTGCTACTGGCACACTCGCGCTCGCAGTGGCAGAAGGTGGCTCACTGCTCTCCGCAGGTTTCATCATTTGGGCTATGAGCGGGTGAGTATTCTTGTCGCGCAGGATGCGTGTCATTTCGCGGCTAAATGCCGCAGGGTCATCAACTAATTTCTTTGCTTCCTCCAGTGGCTTGTCCAGAACAATGGCAATAAGCATTTCCCCGCCATCTTTGTGGATGATGGTCGGTCGTCCAGCTTGTATCTCGGCAAGGATTGCTACTGCCTTGTTTTCGCACAGAGTACGCTCCCATTCTTCCAGTGCCCTCTGCGCTAGGGTATCAGTCTGTGGTGGGGCTTTCAGGGCAGCTGGTGTTCCTAACGCTTGTATGAAGGGGCTGTCCGGAGGAATAGGGGGCGGAAAATGCCGAATGGCCGATACGGCACGCTGAAGGTCATCTGCCTGTACTTCATAGGAAGTGGTCGTTTTTTTATTTACTGCAGGTTCGGAGTCAGCCCATAGCTGTTCCAGCGTATATCCAGGTCTTGGTTCCATATACTTGCGGTTCCACACTGCATGATGGGACCATTGAGGCGCGTCATGGTTGATTTCAACAGAATCTCGTTTCATGTCGTATTCCTTGAGCATATCGTCTAATTCTTGCAAACTAGCAGTTCTGTGAATGCAACTTTTTTTTTTCCTCCGGTTTGGCCGATTCGCACTAGGCACGGTCCTTACAATAGCGTAAGCGGTGAAAAGCATCTAGAAAAGGACTCGTGTGGTCCAAAACCGCGGGCAAATCATCACAACACAAAAAACAAACAAACCAAAAAAAAGTAACCAACAACGACCCGCAAATCCCCCAGCCAGATTTGCGTTTCGCCAAAAAGCAAAACAGCGAAGCAACAGAGAACGGGGCCGGGCCCAAACAAAAACCAACAAATCAACTTGAGATTTGCCTTGGACACAGTGACCTAAGTCACTGTATCATCACCAAAAACATGCAAACTAATTAAGTGCGGCAGAGCGAAAACGATAGTACACGACCACCCAGATTCTCATCGTCCATACAACCGTGACTGTCACTCCAGCTCTCTGAAAGGTAGGCAAAGCAGGAATAGCTGACAATACAGCTCATACCAGTTGCCATTCTCATTGCCAAAGTTTGTCCTATGATGATAAGTGAAGTTGGAGTCCAGTCTCTGTAGTAAGATACTGCCGCAGTGGTGATGTGACTCAACACCCCCCTCAAGGGGGGTGGGGATTGACAGCCTGTAGGTCATGCAGGACAATAACTGTAATTCATCACAGATGCTGTCATATCGTAAGAAGCCAAGGGGACCTGAAACGGTGCCAATGGTGAAAGATCTCCGCAGATAAAAAGGATCCTCTCCGTAAGGTCATTGCAGATGAATAAAATAAACTCGTGCAGAGGGTAGGCTTAAGCAAAGGAAGATTGCTACTCAGCGACCTGTACTCAATTGCGCCGCTCGCACATGGCAATCGTGCTCAAGCCACAAACTTGAGGAGGTGGCTAGGTTCGCTGTACCAGCACCAGATTGACTAGCAGGATTCACTAGGTGTCATCGTCCCAGCAAAAACTGCTGCAAGTCAGATGTTCCAGAGGTTCGCAGTGCATCTCACATAGGGCCACTCTCCCCTAGAGTGAGCCATGAGCAGAATCACTACGTCCCATCAGCGCACCAATCCATGTTGGCAGGCTTTGCTGCACTAGGGCGCTCCAGACTGAACAGCAGGAAGCACCACTGGACAGCGCCAGTAGAGCTCACTGCAGTGCAGCCTGGTCCATGGCTCTATCAGGGATCTCCCGCCCCTCCCGGAGAATCGCAGAAACAAAACAGAGCGAGAAGGGCCCTCCCCAGACAGCCAACGAAAAAGCCACATGAATCAAACAGCCCAAAACCATAAAAAGACACAAAAGAGGGAAAACGGAGAGGGGGGACGGTGACAGGAATCTGCCACACCGCAAAAGAATTTAGAGTAACTAAAGATACAACCAACGCAGTTAAGGTGAAATGACAGAGCAATTATGTAGAGCAGTAACCTCAGTATCCAGGCAACAGATGGACCAGATGACACAAAAACCACCACAGAGAACCCTGCCAACATGGGGGGAAGCAAACCACCAAAGGGGGGAGAGGCCAAAACAAAACACACACAACGACACTGGCCACACAGAAGGAGCGAGGAGAGGAGCCAGGAGGCAGCAGAGGACAGAGGGAGAGGGACACACCCGCACCAGAAGGGGTACAAACGTGCCTTAGCGGAGTTCAAAAAAGGGGCCAAGGATCATACTATGATGAATACCTCAGTGAGGGTGCACACAGCACTCCAACAACACAGGAAACATGGTGTAGAGGGAAAGATCCCCACACAGGGCCAAAGGCCTTTAGTGCCATGAGACACCATGAAGAGGGGAAATCAATGCACAACAATCACTCCAATCACAAGGCAAGGCAACCAGGCCGTCGCCGGAAGCAACGATACCCAGAGGGAGGGACCAGTAAAACCTGGACCAAGGCGCCAAGGAGGAACATCCGAGGGGGAGTGAGGGTCACGTCAGGCAGGGAACAGTAATCACAAACAGAAAAGAACGAAAAAGGCACCAACACCTAATGTAGCTCTGCGGATGGCAAAACCTATGGATGAGTCAGCGAATTCAAGTGCCTTAGTTGGTGGAAGGGGTGGGGGAGTGGGTGGCTCATCAAGACTGCATCTGGGGACAACAACAGCATCTTTACCCATCGATGATTGTCAGGCAACGACTGCGAGAAAGCGAGTGCGTGCACTAGGCTTCATGGCAGAGGCAACCTTAGTACAAGCTAAGCTCTCAACGGGACAGCTCGTGCAGAAAACGGGTATTAACGAAGCCATGCGGCCCGATCTGTTATGCCTAAGCTGGCACTCGCACACACAGCCAACTGTGGCTCCCAACTGATGGAGAGATCAGGGTTGGTTGGAGCCAGGCATGTGTCGCATGCTGAACCTAACAATTATAAATGGGGAAACTGTGTCTCCTGCTGCATACCAGTGCACCTGTCACGTCTTTGGACAGACACACTGGGTATGAGCAGTACACTTAAAGTAGATGTGACAAATGAACCAATTAGACACGTAAATCATCTTCCACCACCGTGATTGATGAAACAAAAGCCAACCAAAGGGTGAAAGCCCCGAGTGAAACAGAAAAAGATAAGGGGAGGGGAGAGGGGGTGGACATACGAAGGAAAGTGTGATACTGGGGGGTTGAGCTGGGGATCATGTCATACCTCTCGTGAAATGTTCCAAATGGTGTTTTTTGTCTGCTGTAATGGTGTCATACCATTCATTGGTGAGCCCAAATGAAACTGGGTTCACTGCTTGCTGGGCAGTAGCACGCTGATGAAGCGCTCTGAGCGCCCTTCGATGTTCATCCAGATCTTCCGGAGGGACCCTGCGGCGGACTCGCCTGTCTGGGAAGTTTCGTTCCCGCAGGTTGGTTTGCAAGGCATGTTCCGCTATATAGACTGCTGGTTGCTGGAATAAAGCTCGCTCCGCAAATCTGTCGAGGTGGACTGTCCACTCAGCAAACATGTGGCTGTGTGACAGTTGCTTCCTGAGTCGCGCCTCTGTTTGATGAAGGCTCCCATTCATGTGCCACAATAGTAAAAGAGTGTAGTTGGATGGCCAGTCAAGTGGACACAGTGTGGCTGTTTCTTTCCATTTTTCAGGGGTAAGGCCTTCTGAAGAGGGAATAATCACTTCAAGAGTAGTACGATTCGATCCAAGGGGTTGGAGACCTCGCAGCATACATGGTTCAACGAGCCCTGTGGTGTACCATTGATGAGCTCCTGGAAGCTTCCAGCCATTTGAAAGTCTTCATCCAACCCCAGGTGAAAACCAGGCAAATTTTTAGCAACAAATTTAACTGCTTGGAGCAGCTGCTTTTCTCCTTCCACGGGAGTCTCGTCATAGGAACGTTTCGGGCACGTGATGTTGATTTCTTGAGGTTTCTGTGCATTCTCAGGAGCATTCTCGAGGAGTTTGGGAGCAATTTTACTGGCCCAACTAGCCGGAAACCATGCCAAGAGGGCAGAGGCGCCACTCGTAAGGTCCACTAACCCAGTAGTGCGCCGATGCGGTCGATCTGTGACTAGGACTTTCACAGGGCCACTCGGCGCTCGACTCCGATTCACTTCAGAGCTCTCGCGGGCTGAGCCAATGAGTTCAGACAGGATGGGCCGAAACCAGTAAGTGGCATACAAAAGGCATTCAGTTTCTGGAGTCACCATGGATTCAGCCAATCTCATCAACGAGCTCATCGCCTGGGCGAGCTTCTCTGCCAATCGAATTGTGAGAGCCCTAGCTGTTTGATTAAGGACATCCTCCACCTCCTTGGCACCTTGCCCGCGCAACCACAGTTCACCCGCCACACTCAGCAAGACGCGCGCAAACTTTTCTTGGATGGCAATCAAGGACAACGTCAGTCTCGCCTGGAGCCATAGCGGCGGGAGAACGCCAAGGTTTTCTGGTATGCAGAAAGGGTTTCCGTCAGGTTGGATATTGTCAATTAACATTGCTAGCTTATCAGCTGCGCTCAAGATCTCGTCCTCAGAGGGATCTTCGGCTGCTTCAGGTATGGGTGGACACCATGAGATGGTAGGGTCTTCTGGATCACTTTCTCCATCGGTAGAGGCGGCTTCTTCATCCGAGGATGGGTCACTCACTGTGTCTCTTGCACCCTCCGGGCTTGCAAATTTCATAGTGCCTGGATCAAATTGGCGATCTAGTGTGGCCAAAAGCTCAGGTTGCAACCGATGGGCATCAAAGTAATGGATACCAGGGATTACCACAAGTTGTCGATCCTGTATACCAGCATGAAAGAAGACCTTGTGACCTCTGTGTCGATGAACGAGGGCTGGGGACCCATTGTAAGCTGCACACAGCCAGAGGGGAGATCTGTAACCATCCGCGGCGTAACCATACAGGTACTCACGATCAATTGAGCAGGGGAAAAATCCGCTGGTCGTCAGCACATGGTCACGTGTGCGGGACTCTAGCGCTGCGAGGACATTAGGGGGAAGCCGTAGCCTGTCTCTGCATGCCACTACCAGCCGATATCGTCTCCACGCTCGTGTGCCATTGGTGGTCACTATCATGGCAATAGCAAGGGGCGGTTTATCTTGGGGAGTAAAGGGCACCGATAATCCCCAGTCCAGTATGGCACATCTGTCGCTGGGGTAGTTTGTAGGGCCATGGTACTGAATGTCACGGGCTTTCAACGTGAAGTATCCGTAATGGTAAACCCCTATTGTCTGGGCCATTCCAATCATGCCTGCCATGTCAAGAGGCGAGACAATATAGGTATGGTCGATGGCTCTTGTCAGCGCTACAGTTGCCCTTCCATAGCAGTCCTCGCGCTCGTCTGCTGTTGAATCTCTCCGTCCTCCACTAAGAAAGCCTACCCCTGTTTGAACAATGACAGCAATGCGAGCTGTCGCTCCTGCAGCAGAGGAGGTGGTGGAAACTCGCAGCCCGCCATACCACTCGGTCTGAAAGCCATGTTGGAGTAGCAGCAGATTATGTACAGCCGTACGATTGCATAAGACAAGCAGCTGCGAGGTCGCTCCCTGTTGCAAGTTACGATAATAATTCTTCAGGTAGGTACAGAAGGCAACCACATCCTCAACTGCAGACCTGAGATCCTTAGGGGCTTTCCACAGTACTGTGCGGAAGCCTCCAATGGCTACAGTGGACTCATGTGGCACGAAATGGCCAATGTAGATATGGTTGGACTCATGGAGGACTAACTCCGGATATCGAACTGCAACAATGGCTTGGTAGGTCAGCATGGAAACTCGTGAGCTGTTAGGGAGAATGATGCCCCATCGATGAGGACCACAGAGTCCAGCTGCTTCAAGGGTCGTGGTGCACGCAGGTACCCCAAACTCCTCTGGTGCTGTGGCAATTAGCAAGACTGCAAGCACCGCTGCAATGAGGCTGCTGTGTGCATCCAGCTGGCACGAAATTCGGCAGTGGAACGCCCGCCTGAGGGCGACAGGCAGCTCGTAATCTTGCGGAGTGGATGTCCATGGGCCACTGTGCGGCTTGTTTGCAAGCCTCAGCAGACTGAAGAGCTCCGACTCCGGATCTTGGCTCGCATCGGGCCACAGCTGAGCTACAAGGGCTGCCATTCGTGCTGGTGGAAAATAGTCGCCGGACTTATGAAGTGCTCGAAGCCCCAACGGCCGTTGCAACAGTTTGCGTCGATTGACAGCCGCTGCTCGGCCTTTGGATAGCCCTCCTGGAGTTTGCCTGTGGTCTCCAATGAAGACAGTAAGCATTGGCTGTTGGATGGCAGCAAGAGCTGCAATCTCATGGTAGTTGCCATACTGTTGACTTTCGTCCATAAAGGCAAGCCAGGTGCGAGAAATCCAATGGCCAAAAGAGGAGTAGCGCATCGCCATTTCCGCCGTAGCTGAGCCACCTGTTGCGATGAGTATGTTCTTGTGTGAGATGATTCTATTACGGTCGCTACAACGGACGTCAATTTTGGAGGCGTATGCCTCTCCTTTGCCCTCCTCCATGCGTCCAATTAGCCTGCCGAAGTTCTTGATTGTGGGGGGCGCAAGATCACTCACTTGATCCGCTAGTGCTTTGGCAGCTACATTCTCTTTAGTGTAGACGATTGCAACAAAGTCATTCAGTTCGCAGCTTAGGGCAATGAGCAGGACCGCAAGGGACCGCGTTTTGCCAGCACTAAAAACCCCTGCAATACATAAGTCAGATCTTCCAGTCATAATGGCCAACAAGAGTGCAATTGAGACTGTCAGGACATGTCCATCACCGTGTGCTGCTAGAGGAAGGAGATATTCACGATAGTAACTGTCATGGGCCCCATCCATCGAGATCGCAGCTGGTGTCAAAAATCGGCTCAGGATTCTGACTAACGCATCAGTCAGTTGCGTTTTGCGCTCGCTAGCCATACGGCGAACAGGTATATGCGGCTGCACGATGCCCATTGCCAGTGGTAGGCGCGACTGGTTAGCTTGTGCAAACACTAAGAGTTCATGGCGGCTGCGTGTGTCTCCCAGAAAGGCCAACTCTTCCCAAACAACGGCCATGGACGGGTGGTCTTCAATGGGTTTCAGCCAATCCTGTGCAGGATCAAAATAACTCATTGTTCTAAGATGCTGATCCAAAAGTCGCCCACAAAAGGTCCGAGCAATAGGCAGAGAGACAATAACAAGCTCCAGCATCTTTGGGGCAATGCGCTTGAGCGCTCTTTGAACAGGGTTTTTGCTAGTTCCGCTCGACATCACCTTCTCATGTACCAATGCTATGACACAACGCTGCTGATTGTCTGGCAACTGGAATATACCCAGTAGGGCTCTGCCTGCCATCACGTTCGCTTCCAAGTTGCCCAGGTTCCCAGCTTCACAGAGAGCACGCGGCGACAGCGCTGGAACATCGGAAGGTGCACTAAATAGCAGGAGTGGGGCACCATCAGTATGTAGGTGGATGACATGAAATCCGGCATACGCCTCATATTGATAGGTAACCTGTAACCGTGTTCCAGTCTGTCCTCGCTTCTTCTGCTGAGCAAGTTCTACACTGACCCAAGGCTGTAGATGTTGGAGCTGCCGTCCCGCATGATAGGCGTCTAATTGCGGAAGCACCATGTCCAGGAGGAAGATGAGGGTGCGCAGGGAAAAGCCTCGCAGGAATTCCGCCAGTAAGTTGCGAACTAGCAATCCTCCCTCATCATGGGACCCTCCCGGTGTGGGAATCATCGCAATCAGGGCCGCTTGCAGTTCAGCTTCCGTTTCAGGCTGGCCATCCCGGATATCCCTTCCGTCAATGGGCACTGTGTGCAGTTCAGTGTTCCCTTCACCAGCTGCTACTAACAGAGAACTTAGAGTTGTCTTGAGATGTTCAGGAAGGTCAAAGCTAACCCATGAAAGTACACGCAGCAGACCCTCGCAACGTACCCCATGTGGAATGACTTGAGGGTAGTGATTTGTAGTCTTTGGACTTCATGAACCCCTTCGTCAAGATCAATGAAGAGCAAGTGGCCATAGGAGTGTTTAGCACGTCCACTCCATGTGGGGTGCCCTTCTATCAGGACAATCTGATAGTTGAATTCTGTCAGAGAGTCAGGTTTCCACACACAAAGCCGGTCCTCCAGGCAGTGCACCAGTGTGACTGTGCGTTCGCCCGTGGCAAGTCTCATCATCTCTGGTGGCGTCGCAATCGCAGCAACTTTGGTGAGGCCAGGGAACACAGCAAACGCACTCAGGATCTCATGGACAGCAAGGCCCGTATAGGACCCTGCCGAAAAACCGTGCACGTTGACATCCCTGAAACCGCTTGCTGCCGCTGTGGTGACTAACTGTGGAAAGCATGACTTCAGAAATAGATGTTTGCCTTGCGGATGGTAGCAACGAAAGATTTGCATAATTGCTGTTGTCCAGGTCGGGTGTGGTGGCCTGGCATGGGCTGGCCGGATATTCGCAGCCTCAATTAGGCGAATCGCTCGCGTGAGCAGCAGTTGTTGATCAGCGAACTGTCCAGGGAGAAAATCTCGCCAAGCTGTCCATCCTTCTGCCGTGGAGAGTAGCTGATAGATCACATATTCATGCACAGTTTTGGTGAGGCCCAACTGGGTGATATGTTCTTCCCAGTCATCTGTCATCGCAAGCGATGGGCCATACACCTTGGTTTGCGCAAGATTTTGCAGAAAAATATCATATTCATGCTCGCCACTAAGTAGGCCACCCCCTAGTCCACTGCAATGCACTTCAAGGGGTTGGTCTTGCATCGGGGCGTCATCTTGCCAGACTTCAGCGAGGGAAAAGACCCAGGAGGCCCACTCTGCAGAGCCTGTGAGGGCTACGGGCAGCGCATCTGCGGGTTGGCCCCCACTGTAGTGTTGTTTGGACACTTCCCCAATATCTATGGCCTGCTCGTTGACGGTGACTTCCCACTTAGTCATCTCTCTGAAGGGTAACGGAAGACCAAACGTGAGGGGAGCTGCCTGCTGCAGCGATGTACATGAAGGTTCAGATTCAGATTGTTCCTTCCGGTGCCACAGTCCACACAGCAATGTGAGTTGAGCTTGGGAGAGAGGAACAGGAGGCACTTTGGCATGCAGTCGCAGACCAACCACTGGAAGGAAATTGGGATGCAACCATTGGGGCTTCCATTCTTGTGTCCCAAATAGAGCCGCAGCCAGCGGCAACCAGCCAAATTGGGCCAGCTCAGCGAGACTGCTGGGCATTCTTTTCTTGGCACTTGGCAGTACTGCCAAACCCATGCAGGATCACAGGCCGCATGTAGTGTGGCTCAATTGTCATGGCTTGGTACATCTTGTCTCCCGGTAGTACTCGTACGCTGACTTCACCCGGCAGCAGGCTAAGGGTCGGAAGGGCTCCTTGCTCATAGGCAGGCCGAGCCCATTTGTGGAAGTTGGGTTGTCTACCTTGGTAGCCATCAAGGATTCTCCGTAGATGACCGTGGCGCGGCCAGACTCCAGAGGCTGGGACAGGAAAAGTGACTAATCCAGACCACTGGCCCAACACACTCCACGCATGGCACCAATCTGCAGTAACCCGGGTGGACGTGCCAAGCAGAGGAGAGCCAAGTAATCCACTAGCGACTGCTTGCTCAACGTCCGCAGGTGGATATGTAGTAGCAAGGTAGGCTTCGACATGTCTATGATAGGCACTGGTAATAACGTGGGCTAGTTCATCAGGATCAGTATCCGAGTCCTCCAATACAGTGATGGGCACAGGGCTCTTATGACCTGAAGCTAATACAATGACCAGGCCCGCGTTAATTTCAGTGAATGCCTCACTCACTAAGATGACTCCTTTGGGCCTACACTCAGCGGTAGTTTCATCCTCGGCTGTTTTGTCTTTCCGGGTAGGTTTAGTTGACCCAGGCGGTGAAGAGTCATCGCTGCTGGACGACGCCCGACGAGACATGCGGGGACTCGGGTCTGGTGACCCACCATAGTCAACTTCATACAGGTTTACACCAGGTCCATTATACCTGGGCTGGTGCCGCAGCTTTGGAGGCACTGTGCCTAATGTTTCCCACAGTAAACTTTGCCCTCATTGACTCTGACTGCGTGCCGACCTCGTTGTTTGAGATAGCTGAGCTAGTTAATCTTATGACGGATAAGACAAGTAGAGCCGCAGCAATGCAACACAACATAATGGCCAGTTCTAACCAGTGCCCCCCAGCAGTACTCCTCGCCACGGAGGCCAAGGCAGAACTCAATGCCGGCCTGATCATTGTGACAGGACATATACCCATTGAGGCAGCTGATGTGGACATGGACCAAGCAACCCCTGAAGCAGGCATGCCATCCGTCACTGCACCAAGCTCCTCGCCGAGTAATGCACCTGCCCCCAAGGCGCGACGAATAGCCCACCCTGCCAAGCGCAGAACAGCGGAGGATTGGGTCACCGCACTCCGAGAAAGCCGAGCCAGCTTCCTAGCGACAACCGCCGTGCCTGAAGACCCTGTAGAAGCGATGAGAGGTGGGCTACTGCTCACCCCCCTACTAGGATGTAAGGCTAGAACTCCGCTTGACTGGACACATGCATGGGCAATGCTAGGTGAATGGGCTGGAACCATTGCTTTCCCCATACCGGAGCAAGGAGAATGGCCTCGCCATGGAGATGGACGATATCTTAGACCGGACTTTGTCGAGCGGACACCGCCATTCCTTACCTGGGCACGCCCCATCTTCGAGCAAGGTGCACTCTCCCCTATGTCAGTCTTCCCAGCCGACTTCCCTATCCTCTGCCTTCCAGGAGACAAATTGTTCCAAAGTAAGGAGTTGACTATAGGGTATAGCCTGCCACCAATTCTACACGCCTTCCATGGGAGTAAAGTAGGCCTAGGGTACCAACTCCAACAGTGGCTAAGCAAAGGTCTGCAACCACTAGCTGTGTCGCTCATAGGAGTTGAAGATGCACCCCCTTTATGGACACACCCCACAGGTTGCGACTTTGTTAGAGGGGGTAAGCTAGTCGTCAAGCCGCACGTTCCACAAAACAGAAGCCTTACCCCGACACAGGTGCTGCTACTCCAGAGCCTCTGGACGCCAGTTGAAGCCCACAACAGCAGTAATGGCCATACACCCTGGCCCAAAGATTGCGAGCCTGCCATTGTTTTCTGTGGTCAGCATGCGAGCCTTAAGCTTCCCACCGCCCCCATCCTCCCCCTGCTCGAAGCGCTCCAGCGACGACTGAACGTTGACTCTAACAACGCAGAGCTTGCCATCAATGAGGTGCTTGCCAGCCATAATGACCCCAAATACACAGACTGGAAAATCACAGTCATGGATAACACCTCCTGGCAACTCAATGACGCTGACCCAGGGTCCCTGGAAGTTCAGTGCACTGGGTTGGGTGGAGGAGAGCTTGATGAAGACTGGGATGTGTTAATGGCTTGTAGAAAGGAAGCACATGTTTATGGGCCATCCCTGAGCAAACAGGACGATTGGAATGCAAGAGTTGGCACAGTAGCAGGCACTGCCCACACGCAAGAATATTTGCTACTGCACATCGCCATGTTTCCCATCGGAGCACACTTCTGGTGCCGTGTTTTAGGAATGCCCAGAGCGAACCAATTACAAGCACAGATCATCAGTCGAGCCATGAAACTGTTGCGCTTCTGCCCCATCATTCCAGCGCATAGGAAACCACCATGGCCGGGGTACACACATGGTCTGAGACTCTTTACCAAGCTACTGGTAGCACATCCTTTGGTCGGAGTCTGCCTGCCCCCTGAAATCCGTCCAGCGGACTACCTCAGATTGACAGGATATATGATAGGCTCTTTCAACATCCGAGGGCACAGCGCTGGCTCGTATGCAGGAATGGTATGGGAAACAATCCTCTCAGAGTTCCCAGATGTTGATGGTACAACAGTGCTAGCAGCCATTGCGCTGCCACCATCGTTGCTAACAACATACAACCCATCACAGCTGAGAGAGATTCATCTCATCCACCATGCGGATGACAAGCTGTGTGTCTGGAACCCGTCAAACCATGACATCAAATTGCTTAAGCAACGAGGCTTTAAAATCACGCATGTCACAGGATGGAGAGCGTACCTTGGCACTGCACAGCATAACTACTCGCATTGGACTAGGGTTGCCCTCCCAGAAGGACGACCGGATATGGAACAGCTGGAAGGCATCCCAGGGGTACTCCCCTTCGAAGTGTACTCACAAGCTCCTCTTCGCCTGATCTCATGGTGCAGTTTTGAGCTCCCAAGAACTGCCAGAAAACTCCTGCGTGAGCTAGCGGAAATGTGCGAGCTACCTGAAACCACAACACAGGCACTGGTTGCTCAAATTGCTGTCCATAACGCAGAGATCAAAACTGAGCAAGCAGCTACCCAATACCTAGCCGGGTTGGCAACGGTTACCATCTCCTCAAGGGCCAATTTGCATAATTATACCACCATGGTCCAACAGTTCCTTGGTACCCTACCCCTGCCCATGGCTGTCTACATGTTAGACTACTACCTGCCCATGCTCAGTCCTAATGAAGGCTATAATGAAACAGGGTTAACAATGCAAAGTGCAGGACCGGTTCGACAGCCATCACAACCCATTGCCCTGGAGTTCCTCTTCAAAGGCAGCGAGTTTGGCCACTGGAGAGTCAAAGGCGGACAGGATGCATTCGCGTTCCGACATCCAAGCCTTGGTAAAACTGATGTGTTTAGCCTACTTGCCAGCGATGCGCACCATCACAAAGTCAGCCCCATTGGCATGGGTAGGCTCATCGCCATGGTTGGCACAGCAGAAGCACCAGCTGATGACGGAGATGACCTCCAAGTCCTATTTGGACTGGTCCTCGCCATCACACCGCGTGCAGCCAAAAAGAAGGATGAGCTGGCAGCCTCACGTATATACAGACAATGTAACCCTAAATTCATTGAGGTCGCCTTCCTCACCGTACCAGCCATTAAGTTCTTTGCAAAGGAACAGCTTGAAACCCTCCAAGACTTGTACACTGATTCTGACCAACGCCTGGACCCTATTGATGCAACTGTCCAGGGGCAAAACAGTCCGGTTCCAAAGGTCTTTTTTCTCCACACAATGTGGATGTTTGGATGTACCAAGCCCACCCGCGAGCTTACAGCTGTCGCGCAAACCTCCCCGTGCAGGTACCACCTGGGACTAGGCATCTATAATGTCCAAACAGCAGTGGAGGGAATGGAGGGCAACAAAAGATCACATTTCTTGCATTTGTGCGGTCAGTTGCTGCACCTAGTGCTAACTCCATGTCACGTTGAAGGCGAGCATCACCCCTGGACCCGCTCCACAGCGCTATCCTTTGCTGCTGAAATTGACGGACATGTTTTAGGCACACTCTGTGCAGTGACAATGGCTTTGCTCACCAACCGGCTCGATCTGTGCATCCAAGGGCTCTTCGGAGCAGGCAAGTCGAAATCGATGGCAATCCTTATCCTGGCGCTGATTGAGATCGATACCACCGACAGCCTTAAGATATTGTTCATTTGTAAAGAGAACTCCGGTACTAGATCTTTTGCTGACCTCCTCCTATGGCTCGACCCCCCGTCGGGGGTGTTTGGGCGCATAGGTAGGCTGGTGGGAGACCAAGAGCGCAACAAAAGCAGTTACTCCCACACAAAATTTGATATCCACCCGAAAGAAAGAAGGCAAATGTTGCACAAGTGTCAGCTAATCTTAGCCACCGGGGGAACGGTAGCCCAGGATCTTACCATGCAATGGTCCACAATGGGTGGTTTTATGCAAGAGCTCTCCCTCCTGGTCATTGATGAAGGCCAGCAGTATGGCACTGACCGAGAAATTGCAGTTATCAGCCTGCTGAGGCAGCAACCTCTGGTATTGTGGACAGGAGACTCAGAGCAGACACCCGGCGGCATTGATCGGGCAGCTCGCAACGCAAAGCGCTCCCGACAACTACTGCTCGCCAAAAAGCATGGCCTGCGAAGCAACCGCAATTATTACACGCCAGCCACCCTTGCCGATGCTATGACCCGACTGCTAGATGGTTCGGCCAATGAAGGTCTGACGACTCTTAGTCAAATTCTCAAACGAGGACAGTCCACTTTAGGCCGGCTATGGACAAGTCAGCTATCGCCACAGGATGAGGAAGATCTCAAAGTAGCCAGCGCTGTTCTTCCAGGCCTCCAAGCCGTATTTAAAGCAACGCAGCCCACTATGCGGCGACACTCCCGTTTCGTAGAATCGGAACTGCTGGAGGGTGCTGCTCTCAATCTTCCACGGTCTCTTGTGCGCCTTGCCTGGATCTTGCAACATGCCGCTACCCTCCTGCCCATGGCTGGGGACATACAAGCAACCCTAAACTCCCAAACCGCTGGTGTGAGTGACATTCATGCTTGGGGGTTAATGCTTCCCTCCAGCTCCAGAGTTAGTCCTGTGACATACCATGCAGTGGTTGCAGTAAGATACCCCGCTCTCTGCAGACAGGTAAATGGCCTATGGGAACTAGGCAGTTTTGCCTCGGGAGGACTACCAGACAAACCACCAGGGTTTCAGCTAGTGCTTTGGGATACCAATGCTAGGATTAACGGTTTGGTAGCGACTGACCTAGAGACTCTAGTGTCAGAGGTCCTCACCTCCTTCCCTTGTAATGCTGGATTTGCGGATGGACTCTTTACAATGACCACAGCAACTGATCACAAGAACAACTTGAATCGCTCCGTACTCAAAAGAGACTATGTTCGTACCTTGCGTGTCGAGACAATCGCCAATTCAGCCGGAGGAACAGCACAGGTATCAATCGTGGCTCAGCCCAGCATTGGTTTTCTCAACACTAAATATTACTCCAATGGCTCTCCTACAGAGGATACAGAAGATTGCCTGGGCAGAATCACTGTAGGACTCACCCGGTCCAAATCATTAACCTTGCTAGTCTCACCTCTGGACATGATGGGGCTCATGGGCATGGCACAGGTGATTGCCACCATCGCCTACGGCATCGGGGGCCTACGGAGGGGAGAAACGACATGGAAGTGGCCAGAATTTGACCCTGACCCAGTACAAGAGAATCTTGCGCAATTAAGCCGTTGGTCACTGAATTCACCACCAAACTGGGAATACCCGCCCCTCGCTATCGCCAACCAATACTACGATCAGCATGCTGATGAGGTAAAGCGAGCAAGGTACCGTTTGATATTGGTCCGAGGGTCAGACCTTCGATGGTTGGACAGAGCGCGCTTCCATGAAATTCAAGCAGGCTTGCGAACCCAACACAAGTGGCTCCCCAAGCAACATCTCCCTTTCTCCGAAGTCATCCTATATGCCTATGCTGCTGATCGCACACCCTTTCCCACCTACGTGTGCCTACCTTCAGGACTGTATAAAGCACGCACCGGGAATGTAGTAGCGCAGACAGGCCCAGACCAGGAGATCCTGTCCCTGCCTGGCATATATTTCTTTGATGGATGGCGATTACACCCAAACTTGCCAATCCCAGACCACCTGCCACGCGCAGCAGAGGCACCAGTTCAAGGTACCGCTCCTGATGCACCTACACCTGATGCGGAACCCAAACGGTCGCCAGAAGAAGAAGCGAGGGACATTCTTGCAGTAGCCGCCAAGAACCAGCCAGAGGATGGCCCGAGCACAAGAAAAGCAGCTGTCCGCGCATGTAAATACCTGAGAGCCATGGTCAACCAATACGAAACCACCATCCAAGCTGTGCATAGTGCCGCCCGCACCCACACGCAAAGAAGTAAAGGCATGGTTGGACCTCCTGTTGATTATCGCCCACAAGGAGAAGCCCTCCCAGTAATATCAGCAGACCTCACCTCTGAGTTATTGCATTGCCTATCCACGCTCCCAGACCCATGGCCCTTTGCCAAAATTACCATCGATATGGAGAAACCGAGCCAATGGGTCTCAAAATTGTGCAGACTTTATTTTGCGGACGAGTACGCCAAGCGCACAGTACGACTTCCCTCACGTAAACATGTTCCGGACATTGCAGGCGCCCTCCGAGCAGTTCAAGCCATCCTCCCCAAACTTGAAGTCAAGATGATTGAATTCTTAGCTGAATAGATGGTACAATGACAGAACGTTGCGGAGGTCTGAAAAAAGGACCGTCAGACAGTTCAAAACATGGAGCCGTTTTGCTGGTGCCTGACCAGCATTTGTTCAGTGTGGAAACAGCTGCGCTGGCTAACTGTGCATGCCTGTTCAACGGCTCTGATTGAATTTGTAGAGACGAAAAACCCTGCTGTTGCGCCAGTAGTGACCCCACTGTGACCTCCATAGGCTCCATGGCTGACGGCGCGCATGATTTGGCAGCTGCGACCTCTATGGGCTCTATGGCTGACGGTGCAGCTGTGACCTCCTCCGTGGCTGCGCCTGTGATCTCTACTACTATGACTGACGTGCTGGGCGACCTTAAGCGGAGAAGGCAGGAGTTGAAAGCTTCGCTGAAAGACGTCAGCAAAACGCTGAAAAGCGAAAGCAAAAAGCAGAAGAGACTCATCGCCAAAGCTGGCCGATTGAGCAAAGAGGACTTGTTTTTTTGCTTTCACGCCAAACTCAGGCGAGTAGTTTCTTCACTGGGGCGCCAGTTAGTGCGCACCGCTGGGGAACAGCAAAGCTTTGGTTTTCTTCACCTTAGCGCCGGTTAGTGCGCATGACAAAAGGTGTTAATGACTTTCAAGGTTGCATCAATGAACAGCAGCATCTGTGTTTGAAGGCTCGATGTTCAACCTGTTGTATGACATAGTGTTTAGATGAGTAACTGACGTTCTGCAATGCGACGATGTTTAAGCTGCTTTTTTGCGAGGAACATCCCGCCCCATGAAGCGACCAGGATTCACTATCACAACGGAGGCCTGGCTTACTTCCTCCAGAAGCATTTCTAGTTTTGAGTGTTGTAAAGTTTTAGCGGGTCGGTAACGCTTGTCTGCTGTGCACGGACTCACTACTCTGATGTGGTCATTTGCTTGTCCTCGTTTCCCTTTATTTACTTATTTCCTCCTCTTCTCACGTGGAACAAAACAAAACATCATTGGAGATTGTGCAAATGATGATTTTTTATTTCGGGCAGTTTCGACCTTCATCTTTTGAGGGCTGAAGATGCCCTTGTGTGCCGGTGTCAATCAGATGCGCGGGCCAGCAGTGCAACTACTTTTGCGGCCACTTGGCAGGGAGATACCATTGAAGAGTGGCCCATTTTCACCGACATGTTGTCTTATTTGCCCGACGTTTGCATCAACGCTGAAATTGTGGTAGTAATGTGTGGGTGACATAACACAAAATGCTTCTTGTGACATGTCCATGTGCATTTGACTGCGCAGGCTCGCACAAAATGCTTGCCTTGGAATACGGGTCCGGCATTTTCCCTGCAAATTTCCACACGAAATGCCTCTTATCACATGTCCATGTGCATTTCGCCTGCGCGGGCTCGCGCAAAACGCTGGGGGACGTTTGCAGTTGACTTGTCAATAGCGGTTTATAGATAGGTTCAGCGTTGCGCTTGACCATTTGGACTTTGGTTTGGAGACCCGGCAGGCTTTCTGAAACAGAGTGTGCCACCCTGTCTGATTTCCCGCTCTTTGTTGGGACCTAGCACGTGACGCTTAGATCGGCTTGAACACAGCGATCATCCATGAAGCTGGCGTGAAACTATCGCGTTTCCGTCTTGTATTTTAAATGTCAGATGTTCAGTTGGAGATGTTCCAACCTTGTGAGCTGATTCACAAACATGAATGCACCAACTGTCAGTTTAAACAAACGTGCAACGATCAATGAATGTTGCTTGTCATTTAACATGTGTAATGCAAACGGGGTCACTCATTTCTTTTCTCAAGAAATGTTTGGATTCAAGTGGGTTTTGTGTCACCGTGCCAGTGTGATCCAGCTTGGAACAATTTAAGATTTTCCCCATGCTTTGACAGGAAAAAGAAAACTGAATGTGCAAGTGTGTTTCAGCTTCAACTTGTCGACGGCAGTTTTTCACATGTCCGCATGTCACATGTTATTTTTGGTTTTATTTTCACATGCGTTTTTTTCTGCGCGTAACTTGGAAGGATGACTTCTAGACTTGGCGTCTTAGCCGGTAACTTATATATATATAATATAGGTTTGTCTGAAAATGAGTAATTTACGTCATTTTCAACATGACATGAAATGTCACCACCGGATGAGCGGAATTCGTTTTTTTGTTTCATGGCTTATTCACCACGAGAACAATTTTTTTCAAACCAACCAACTCAAAACAAATCAGTTTGAGTGAGTTCGTTTGTTTTGTTTGTAAGAAGCAGTCACAACATGTGACATCTTTGTTTTGCTTCAAGGGAAGCAACCATGTGATTTCGGTTTTGCTGGTTGTTTACGACGTTTTTGACGGGGAGACGTTGTAGTAAGGTGTAACTCGTTGTTTCGCGGTAAGTAGACTGCACGCACGCGAGCATAAAGATCCTTATTTGGGATTCTACATATTTGCAGCCTGCTACCGCAAAAACGTCAAAAATATCCAGTTTGCAGCTGTCACATTTTCACCTGGGAGCCTGCCACCGCAAAAAAAAATCTAAAAAGGTTCAGTTTTCAACTGCCGCACTCACCTGGGAGCCTGCCACCGCAAAAACGTCAATAATATCGAGTTTGCAGCTGTCACATTTTCACCTGGGAGCCTGCCACCGGAAAAAAAATAACAGGAAAAATCAACTTGCAGCTGTCGCATTCTCACCTGGAAGTAAACCAACAAAAAATTCCCAGTTTCCTGAAATCTGGTAGATGAACTTTTGTCGAGGTGGGATAGAATAAGGTTTTTTTTAAATCATATCAATCTTCCTTTGTGTGAAAAAAAAGTTCTAATCTATCCCACCTTCTGTTTTGCAATCTGGATTTGACATTTTTTTGATGGCAGGCCCCCAGATGATACACTTGCAAGCTGCACATTTGTTCATTTTTTGTGGTGGCAGACTCCCAGATGACTGTGGTAGTTGAAAGTTGAAAGCTAACCTTCTTTACTTTTTTTTTTGGCGGTGGCAGGCCCCCCCCAGGCGAAAATGTGACAGCTGCAAACTGGATATTCTTGACGTTTAGGCGGTGGCAGGCTCCCAGATGAGAATGCGACACTTGCAAGCTGCACATTTGTTCCCTTTTTCGGGTGGCAGGCGCCCAGATGAGCGTGACAGTTGCAAACTGAAATTTCTTGACCTTTTTTTTTTGCGGTGGCAGGCTCCCAAGTGAAAATGTGACAGCTGCAAGCTGGATATTCTTGATTTTTTTGCGGTGGCAGGCTCCCAGCTGAACCTTCTTGACCTTTCTTTTGCGGTGGCAGGCTCCCAAGCGAAAATGTGACAGCTGCAAGCTGGATATGCTTGACGTTTTTGCGGTGGCAGGCTCCCAGATGAGCGTGGCAGTTAAAAACTAAACCTTCTTTACCTTTTTTTGCGGTGGCAGGCTCCCAGGTGAAAATGTGACAGCTGCAAGCTGGATATTCTTGACGTTTTTGCGGTGGCAGGCTCCCAGATAAGTGTGGCGGTTGAAAGCTGAACCTTCTTTGCTCTTTTTTTTGGCGGTGGCAGGCCCCAGGTGAAAATGTGACAGCTGCAAGCTGCCTATTCTTGACGTTTTTGCGGTGGCAGGCTCCCAGATGAGTGTGTCAGTTGAAAACTAAACCTTCTTTACTTTTTTTTTCGGTGGCAGGCTCCCAGGTGAAAATGTGACAGCTGCAAGCTGCCTATTCTTGACGGTTTTGCGGTGGCAGGCCCCTAGATGAGTGTGGCAGTTGAAAACAAAACCTTCTTTACCTTTTTTTTGCGGTGGCAGGCTCCCAGGTGAAAATGTGACAGCTGCAAGCTGGATATTCTTGACGTTTTTGCGGTGGCAGGCTCCCAGATGAAAATGCGACACTTGCAAGCTACACCTTCTGTGGTTTTTTGCGGTGGCAGGTTCCCAGATGAGTGCGTCAGTTGAAAGCTGAACCTTCTTAACCTTTTTTTTTGCGGTGGCAGACTCCCAGGTGAAAATGTGCATTTTTGCGGTGGCAGGCCCCCAGATGAGTGCAGCAGTTGAAAGCTGGACCTTTTTTTTTTTCCCGGCGACAGGTTGTAACATTCGCTTCGGGGTCCTGGTATGAGGTTGTGGTATGAGGCAGGCCCTTGCGTAGCAACGTAGTGCGTATAGAGTTGTTTCTTCTACCAAAACAAGTTCCTGTTGCTGCAGCTGCGATAATGTCTAACCTGATCTGTTCTTGTTGTTTCTGGCAAGCAGAACTGGCGATGAGGGATGAATTTAACGTTGGGCTAAGGTGCTTAAACGTTCAAGATACCACAAAAGGTTTTGGTTCATTTTGACAGCAGAACGGTGGTCATGGAAGTCCAAAACATCTAAGGAGTGTGTAACAACTCACCTGCCGAATGGACGCAAGGGTTGCGATGCAGCTTTTGGCGTGAGCCTCAAATTTTTGTGGAAGAAGTGGGCCGTTTTTGGCAAGCAGAACTGGCGATGAGGGATGAATTTAACGTTGGGCTAAGGTGCTTAAACGTTCAAGATACCACAAAAGGTTTTGGTTCATTTTGACAGCAGAACGGTGGTCATGGAAGTCCAAAACATCTAAGGAGTGTGTAACAACTCACCTGCCGAATGGACGCCAGGGTTGCGATGCAGCTTTTGGCGTGAGCCTCAAATTTTTGTGGAAGAAGTGGGCCGTTTTTGGCAAGCAGAACTGGCGATGAGGGATGAATTTAACGTTGGGCTAAGGTGCTTAAACGTTCAAGATACCACAACAGGTTTTTCTTCATTTTGACAGCAGAACGGTGGTCATGGAAGTCCAATACATCTAAGGAGCGTGTAACAACTCACCTGCCGAATGGACGCCAGGGTTGCGATGCAGCTTTTGGCGTGAGCCTCAAATTTTTGTGGAAGAAGTGGGCCGTTTTTGGCAAGCAGAACTGGCGATGAGGGATGAATTTAACGTTGGGCTAAGGTGCTTAAATGTTCCAGATGCCACAACAGGTTTTTCCTCATTTTGACAGCAGAACGGTGGTCATGGAAGCAGCCCGAGGGAATACATCTGAGTGTTGGTTGCTTGATTTTGATTTTCAGTACGGTGGTTTCACGTTGTGCAATTTTTCTTTGGCAACTCGGACCTGTTCAGTCGATGGTTTCATTTGTGATGGACTGTTGTTTGAGACTGATTTGATTTTATTTCTCGACGTGGCGTAACCCGACGATTAGCGCGGCGAATATATATATATATATGTCTATACATCTGAGTTTGCATGTCTCTTCATGATTGCGTAGTACGACGCGCGTTTGTGGAAGGCCCAGTACTGTTTGTTGGCAGGTGCAGCTGCTTAGTTGAAAGAAAAGCCGCAGGGGATCCCCTTGAACCCCTGCAGTCAATGTTGACATGCCGCGGACTTTTCAGAATAAATGTTTGATGTCTATCGAGGAGACCTCCCAGAATGAAAGCCTTTCATGTCTATTGATGTCTGTTCGATCGGTATTCAAACATTGACAAATTTCAACATTGACCGCAGGGGTCGCAGGGGATTGGGTGTGGTCACATTTTTCTAGGGGTCTCTAGCAAACGAAATGAGAACGCAGAAATAGATAAGATGGGACGGAATTAATTACATTAGCAGAAAAAGCGACTAGAAGAATGTAGACGTAGCTGACACAGCATGCTGTGGTGAATTGTGGCCCTTGATACCGTCAGTGCGCACGATGCTTCAGTACAGATCTTACGTCGATTTCGTGCAGAGCACAGCTGCCCACACCACAAGATTAAAAGGCGTGCTGTGTGCCGTCATGCTTTTGGGTTCTCTGGCCCACCTTGCTTTTGTGACTTTAACGCTGACTGCAGGGGTGGCAGGGGACTTGGACTGGCCCAGATGTTATCATTGTAATGAGGAGCTGGAATGAAACATTTCGCCTGCAGCCATCCTGTGAAGGCTCCACCGACCTTTGCATGCTCTTCGAGAATATCCTTCACTATTTCCGATTGGCTACATTGTCTTTGCCGTGATGGGGCCATTTTTGGAATCGAAATATAGGCCCTATTTAGGGGTTCATGGTTTGTTCTGTGATAGTATCTTCAGCGGGGGTGTGCCACTCAGTGCATTGGAGGATCTTCTCAAGCGCGCAAAGCTGCGCCACACGGTTTGTTTGGTTCATTTTTTGCGGGGGTGCCTTTGCAGATGTAGGAAATAGGCTTTGGTGCCCCCGCCTTGTCAGGCGCCGTGCCTTTGGTGTCGGAGCGGCGCGGTGCTTTCAGGACTGTTTCAACAAAAATGCCACGGAACTTTTTTGGAACCATCCGGATTACTTGAGACTTATAAGCTTGAGGCCATGTGCAGTTTTTGCCTCAAGAGCAGCATCCCTACTTGTGCTTTTCCATTTGGTGGCTTGGAGGCCTTGGATGAACATGCCGCGAATGCCAAATGGCATTCAACACACAGTTGGTTTTTCCAATGGCTTCGGCAGCGGCAAGAGAAAGCGGCAAAGCCGCAGACTTTTCCCCGTTGGGCTGACATTGCCATGGTTGGAGAAGGTCCGTGCGGCCTACTTGATGTCTGGCTGCGACCTTGCAATCACTTTGTTTGCCGCCCAAAAATTCAGTGGCTTACGCCCAGAGGACGCTGACTACCCCACGCTGGACTTAGTGGAGGAAATAGCGGTCTCTGTGCCTCTTGATGCGAGTATCCGCGCCCGAGTTCGCAAGGAGGTGGCTGAAGTTTTGTTGGTCAAAGAGATTGAAAAGCTTAATCTTCGAGGAGTGGTTCCAAGTTTGGCGGCTGTGTACGCCATGTACGAAGCATTTGAGCCGTCCAGTCGCTGCATTGGCTATCGTGGAAGAATTGCATGGGTGCAGCGCTTTCGCAAGCGCTGGGGTTTATCTCGTCGAGCATGGTCGTGCCAACCTGAAATTGAAAAGGGCAAGGTGGGGCCCCAAATCTGGGGCCGCTGAGCGGCCCCAAAACTAGATCTTTTTTATGTAGGGGAACTAAAACTGGGGTCATTTTTGGGGGCCAGGAAGTGGGGTCGTTTTCGTTGTGCAGGTGGCAATTTTTTGGCAATGGTTGCAACATTTGCAACGCAGAACTACACTGGACCGACCGCTTCTTTTGTTGAACTTAGACGAGACTTGCATGCGCTTTCCAGAGAAACCGCGCGTGGGACTGGTAGCGTCCAAAGCTCGTGGTTGGACTTCCCATGCAGGGGCAAAGCTTCTGAGACGCGGCAGCGCAACATTCGTTGCTGTGCTTTGTGAAAATGAAGCCGTGCAAAAGTGCTTGCCTTCCTTTGTGCTTTGCAACAAGCACTTGTGCCCAAAAAAGCTTTACGAAGACTTACTTGCTGCAGCCCCACCTTCCTTATGTATATGGAGATTAGCTTCGTCGTGGAACACATCTGTTGTCATGTGTGAAATTTTGGAGGTGCTAGCAGCTGCTTTGAGGCCTTGGCAGCAGTTCTGCCAGCCAACTCTGACCATGGACCTGGCTCCGTGCCACATCACGCAGTCCGTGCTGCAAAAGGCACGAAGCCTGCAACTCTTTATAGCTTGCGTGCCAACTGGTCTCACTCCTCAACTTCAGGTGGCAGATGTCTTTTGTTTCAGAGCCTTCAAGGCTTTTTTTGCTGGTGAAATTCAAAAGCTGCGGGCCGAGGGTCACGAAGTGACCAAAGCCTTGTTTTTCCAGATTTTTTTCAAAGTGCCTGCTTGGCTGCAGGCACGTTCTTGGGCTAAAGCCTTTCAAGCCATTTGTGCACTTGATGGAAATATCAATCTTTTGACCAAGGACCTTCAAGCACTGGGCTTAGACCCGACAGTGCAGGACAGTTTGCCGACGCAATCCCAGACGCAATCCCAGATAGCCTCTCTCTGGCCGAGACGACGCTGTACAAGCAAAACATATTCCCTGCTGTTCACTCGTAATTTGGAGTGAAGATACAATGACAGAACGTTGCGGAGGTCTGAAAAAAGGACCGTCAGACAGTTCAAAACATGGAGCCGTTTTGCTGGTGCCTGACCAGCATTTGTTCAGTGTGGAAACAGCTGCGCTGGCTACTGTGCATGCCTGTTCAACGGCTCTGATTGAATTTGTAGAGACGAAAAACCCTGCTGTTGCGCCAGTAGTGACCCCACTGTGACCTCCATAGGCTCCATGACTGACGGCGCGCATGATTTGGCAGCTGCGACCTCTATGGGCTCTATGGCTGACGGTGCAGCTGTGACCTCCTCCGTGGCTGAGCCTGTGATCTCTACTACTATGACTGACGTGCTGGGCGACCTTAAGCGGAGAAGGCAGGAGTTGAAAGCTTCGCTGAAAGACGTCAGCAAAACGCTGAAAAGCGAAAGCAAAAAGCAGAAGAGACTCATCGCCAAAGCTGGCCGATTGAGCAAAGAGGACTTGTTTTTTTGCTTTCACGCCAAACTCAGGCGAGTAGTTTCTTCACTGGGGCGCCAGTTAGTGCGCACCGCTGGGGAACAGCAAAGCTTTGGTTTTCTTCACCTTAGCGCCGGTTAGTGCGCATGACAAAAGGTGTTAATGACTTTCAAGGTTGCATCAATGAACAGCAGCATCTGTGTTTGAAGGCTCGATGTTCAACCTGTTGTATGACATAGTGTTTAGATGAGTAACTGACGTTCTGCAATGCGACGATGTTTAAGCTGCTTTTTGCGAGGAACATCCCGCCCCATGAAGCGACCAGGATTCACTATCACAACGGAGGCCTGGCTTACTTCCTCCAGAAGCATTTCTAGTTTTGAGTGTTGTAAAGTTTTAGCGGGTCGGTAACGCTTGTCTGCTGTGCACGGCCTCACTACTCTGATGTGGTCATTTGCTTGTCCTCGTTTCCCTTTATTTACTTATTTCCTCCTCTTCTCACGTGGAACAAAACAAAACATCATTGGAGATTGTGCAAATGATGATTTTTTATTTCGGGCAGTTTCGACCTTCATCTTTTGAGGGCTGAAGATGCCCTTGTGTGCCGGTGTCAATCAGATGCGCGGGCCAGCAGTGCAACTACTTTTGCGGCCACTTGGCAGGGAGATACCATTGAAGAGTGGCCCATTTTCACCGACATGTTGTCTTATTTGCCCGACGTTTGCATCAACGCTGAAATTGTGGTAGTAATGTGTGGGTGACATAACACAAAATGCTTCTTGTGACATGTCCATGTGCATTTTGACTGCGCAGGCTCGCACAAAATGCTTGCCTTGGAATACGGGTCCGGCATTTTCCCTGCAAATTTCCACACGAAATGCCTCTTATCACATGTCCATGTGCATTTCGCCTGCGCGGGCTCGCGCAAAACGCTGGGGACGTTTGCAGTTGACTTGTCAATAGCGGTTTATAGATAGGTTAAGCGTTGCGCTTGACCATTTGGACTTTGGTTTGGAGACCCGGCAGGCTTTCTGAAACAGAGTGTGCCACCCTGTCTGATTTCCCGCTCTTTGTTGGGACCTAGCACGTGACGCTTAGATCGGCTTGAACACAGCGATCATCCATGAAGCTGGCGTGAATCTATCGCGTTTCCGTCTTGTATTTTAAATGTCAGATGTTCAGTTGGAGATGTTCCAACCTTGTGAGCTGATTCACAAACATGAATGCACCAACTGTCAGTTTAAACAAACCTGCAACGATCAATGAATGTTGCTTGTCATTTAACATGTGTAATGCAAACGGGGTCACTCATTGCTTTTTCTCAAGAAATGTTTGGATTCAAGTGGGTTTTGTGTCACCGTGCCAGTGTGATCCAGCTTGGAACAATTTAAGATTTTCCCCATGCTTTGACAGGAAAAAGAAAACTGAATGTGCAAGTGTGTTTCAGCTTCAACTTGTCGACGGCAGTTTTTCACATGTCCGCATGTCACATGTTATTTTTGGTTTTATTTTCACATGCGTTTTTTCTGCGCGTAACTTGGAAGGATGACTTCTAGACTTGGCGTCTTAGCCGGTAACTTATATATATATATAATATAGGTTTGTCTGAAAATGAGTAATTTACGTCATTTTCAACATGACATGGAATGTCACCACCGGATGAGCGGAATTCGTTTTTTTGTTTCATGGCTTATTCACCACGAGAACAATTTTTTTCAAACCAACCAACTCAAAACAAATCAGTTTGAGTGAGTTCGTTTGTTTTGTTTGTAAGAAGCATTCACAACATGTGACATCTTTGTTTTGCTTCAAGGGAAGCAACCATGTGATTTCGGTTTTGCTGGTTGTTTACGACGTTTTTGACGGGGAGACGTTGTAGTAAGGTGTAACTCGTTGTTTCGCGGTAAGTAGACTGCACGCACGCGAGCATAAAGATCCTTATTTGGGATTCTACATATTTGCAGCCTGCTACCGCAAAAACGTCAAAAATATCCAGTTTACAGCTGTCACATTTTCACCTGGGAGCCTGCCACCGCAAAAAAAAATCTAAAAAGGTTCAGTTTTCAACTGCCGCACTCACCTGGGAGCCTGCCACCGCAAAAACGTCAATAATATCGAGTTTGCAGCGGTCACATTTTCACCTGGGAGCCTGCCACCGGAAAAAAAATAACAGGAAAAATCAACTTGCAGCTGTCGCATTCTCACCTGGAAGTAAACCAACAAAAAATTCCCAGTTTCCTGAAATCTGGTAGATGAACTTTTGTCGAGGGGGGATAGAATAAGGTTTTTTTTTAAATCATATCAATCTTCCTTTGTGTGAAAAAAAAGTTCTAATCTATCCCACCTTCTGTTTTGCAATCTGGATTTGAAATTTTTTTGATGGCAGGCCCCCAGATGATACACTTGCAAGCTGCACATTTGTTCATTTTTTGTGGTGGCAGACTCCCAGATGACTGTGGTAGTTGAAAGTTGAAAGCTAACCTTCTTTACTTTTTTTTTTGGCGGTGGCAGGCCCCCCCCAGGCGAAAATGTGACAGCTGCAAACTGGATATTCTTGACGTTTAGGCGGGGGCAGGCTCCCAGATGAGAATGCGACACTTGCAAGCTGCGCATTTGTTCCCTTTTTCGGGTGGCAGGCGCCCAGATGAGCGTGACAGTTGCAAACTGAAATTTCTTGACCTTTTTTTTTTGCGGTGGCAGGCTCCCAAGTGAAAATGTGACAGCTGCAAGCTG